>CM056507.1:44910495-45254817 GCA_029783415.1 Anisodus acutangulus
TCCAAGAGAGAGGAGTGCGACAATCACAGCTGAACAGACAACCTACTGAGGAGGAGCGTCGCTCTGTCTATCTGTACTGCGGACATGAACACAATGCCCCAAAAAAGGGCATAAGTACGAAAGATGTACTGAATATGTAAGGCAGGAGATATAAGTAAACAAAAGGTGCAACAATAGATATATGGAAACAGAAATCAACCTGAAACTCATATCAAGCCGATGAGGGCATACCATGTCACAATCATGTGTATATATATGCATGTTTGTAAAAATCAAGCCGATCAATGGGGCTAACCATATCATAGTATATCGTACCCGGCCTCGATGAGGACTCTGGTTGTACCCGGCCTTAATAGGGCTCGGTAATGTCAAACAAGCTGCAGTGGTGTGCGCATATAAGCGTCGTACTCGGCCGACTATAGCGCGGCTCGGTAAGAAAATAGATACATATATATATAAGTGCAACGCAAGACCGACTCCCAAGGACATCACAAGCATAACCGAAGTAACCTATCGTCGTTATCCTCCGACTATGATTATTGGCACTACGTTCAAGGATTTCAATACAACCATTTTGGAACTATAGAATCTTAGAGATGCTTATGAATGGAAAATACAGGAGGAATATGAGCGACTTTATAAAATAATGTATATCATTAGTGGTTACACGAGATGGAATTCACAAGTTAATGTTTTGTTAAGTCATGCCGAGAAAGAAAGTTTGCCCTACATACCTTGTCGATGAAACTGGTTATGTTCCGCGGAGCCTTGCACGTGGTGTAGACGATTATCTACATTAAACGAAGAATTTATATTAATATCGAGTTTATATCTTCTAAGGGATTTCATTTAGGAAATTTTTCGAACAACTTATGTGCGTGAAGTTCTAGAGTTACACTACCATGGATTCTCATTCAAATTAGCACCATCATCATCCCCAGCTCATTTCCTTAACTTCACAACCTCACCAAACATGATTCAACACCAATATTCATTCTTAATCTCAAACAACAATATCAACCAACAAGTTACCATTGTTTTATACAACAAGAGATGTTTCTTCCAAGTTCATATCACCAAACTCCTATAATCTCCAAGTTACCTCCATCAACCCATCAAGCCAAGTTAAGAGAGCTAAAAAACACATAAAAAAGGGATGAAACCTTACCTCAACCAGCCAAGAAGTTTGCCATAAGGGATTCACAAGTTTGCCAAGCTAGCTAGAGAGGTTACCAAGATGTTCTTGATCTTTGAAGGAGGAAATTACCTTGGATACTTGTAGGAGTGTTATTTAATGGTAGATAGGGTCTTGGAGAGTATTTGGGAGGTGTCTAGGTCTCAAGGGGTCGAAAATGAGATAGGAAAAGAAATTGGCCGACTTTGGACTTAAATAAGTCACCAAACCGCCTCACATATGCGGCTGCATATGCGGCCGCATATGGTGGCAGTGAGGTGGGGAAAAGGTGCCCTCAATCCGTGGCCACTTCCGCGAGGCGGAATGGCATCCGCGGCACAAAACGCGTAGCGTATCATTGAAACTTCGTCAATCTTGGTCGAGTTGTACTTCCTTTGGTCCTATTAACTTCCAACCTTCCAAAACCATTCCTTAACATCCTTATACGTCATATGAACCCTCGGAAACGATTTCAAGTTCTCACTGACTCAAGTCGGCTGACTATACTCTCATTCGGATGCGAAACTATGGGGCGTAACAACCTAGTATTTTTGTCTCTGCTGGGATTTGAACTTGAGGCCTCATGGTTCTCTTCCACTTCATTGACTACAAAGCCACACCCTTGGATGTTCCCCTGCCCCCAAAACTATAGTAGTAAATTCTCGTGAAATTAGTCGAGGTGCTGCTGGCCCGGACACCACAGTTATAGAAAAGAATTGGGGGCAGGGAAGAAGAGTGTAGCTTTTCTTACTCTGATAGTTTTTCCAATTGTCTCGTAAGAAGTGAAGGTGAACGGATATAGCAAGTCCAAGAGCCACATACAATATTGTTTGTTCCCTGGATTTATGGCTTTATGTTCAGTCGTAATTTTGTACTCGTCACATTTAGACTAAATATTTTGTTCTTTCTTTTCGTTGTATTTCAGAATTATTTGATGCAATACCACATCTATAGTTTCTTTAGGTAAAACTACAACATAATATATCCTTGGAGATTTAGCTACTCTTTGCGTAGTTATGAATACCAATGATGAGCTTACTCCTCGTGGACGTGTTTTTCTGAAGTACTCATATACAAGTTTCACCTTAATTGCTGCATATATAGTTTCTGGAGAAAATAGCACGTGAATGAGATTTTATCAGTTTGAGATTCTATTGTTTACCATTTGATAATCATTCTTTCTTTGAGTTTGCAACAGGTTCGCCAGATAACAATAACAATTAGGTAGTTTCTAATAGCTTTCCTTTATATTAATGCATATGCATTACTGTTGAAAGATTATGTAACCTTCTTAAATTTACAACTGCCTGCAGAACTATTATAAATGGAATATGCTACCTCGCAACATTTGTCTTTGGCATCAACTCTGTCGGTTTGTTCCTTTATTCTGGTCAGCTTGCCTTGAACTTTATCACGGGAGATTCTGCTAGTGAAGAAACTAACAATAAAGGTGAAGCACAGTTGAGTTCAAAGGATTCAACACCAGAAGGGAACAGAGACGATGGCAATAAAACTTCCGAGGATACAAAATAGTGGAAGAATGTGACTTAGAAATGAAGACCAGGTTTAGTACTCTACTTTTCCATTAATGTTTTGCAATTTGTAGACTACTATCCGTCCTCTGCAGAAATAATCATGTCAAATTGCCAGAAAATGACAAAATGGTCCCTTATGTTTGGGAGTAAGTTCAAAATAGTCCTCAAAGTATGCTTTGAACAATTTTGGTCTCTTAAGTTTGGCAGAAGTTAAGATTTTATAGTCTCCGTCAAAGATTTACCAAAGTCTATCGGTTAGATTTGATTAAATCAGTGGAAAATAACATTTAACCATAAACACCAAAAAAGTTTCATCAAGTCCAAAAATCTGCAACAAAAAAATCTGCACTAGACACTAAAAATAAATTAAAAAATAGTAGCAATTACACCTCAAAAATCTACACGAGACTCTAAAAAAATTAAAAATAACAGAAAAATTACCAAAAAAAAAGACTGTTCCTCTAAATAGAGTTCCCACTAATTTCTTTTTTATTTTCCATAGTTCCCGTAAATGAAGTAGACAGAGTTCGGTAAATATTTGACGGAGACTAAACGTGTTAACTTTTGACACACTTAAAAGACCAAAATTGTTCAGTACATACTTAAGAGACTATTTTGAACCTACTCTCAAACATAAGGGACCATTTTTATCATTTTCTCTAAAATTGCCACCCAAGAGCCAACATTGCTACCTTAGAAATGGTAGGAATTAATAGGTTGCTAAGCCTCTTGCAGGTACTCTTGAAAGTCTGCAAGATCGGCTAAAGCAAAACTATCAGCACTACTTTTAACTGTCAGAGAAGACTAAATAAATATAGAGAGTGCAAGAACTGAAAGGGAAAAAAAAGGTAATTAGATATTCAATCAGATCTGTCAGGGAACTAACAATAGAACATGACAAACCTTTTTAAGCGAGTAGATTTGACAATCGGTCTGTTGACATATTACAAATAAGAATCATCATGATGTTTTTTCTTGCTGCATGGCGGGAGAAAATAGGAAAAACAACATTCTTTGCTTTCATCTTCATAACTTTCGCTTTCGTACACATACACCAAGCGAGGACGTTTACGAGAGTTATGGGCTCTGAGTGACAGTAGGTTTGCAAGATGGGATAAGAAAAATTGACGAGAATTTACCTATCAACCCAAAAAAAATCACCTGAAGTTTTGAAGTTGAGGCAAATAGGCACGTCATATGAGGCTGGGTAAAGAATGGATCTTGGGCCTAATTCAACCCAAAAGCTAGCTTGTAGGGTGAGAACTGTCCAAGTCCATATAAGGAGTCCATGTTCTCATTCCATTTTCAGTGTGGGACTTTTAACATTCTCCAGCACGCCCAGACCTCGTTAACTGGAACGTGGACAATATAAGTTGAGGACCCAACATCGGTGAACAAAGAATTGGAATGGGTCTGGCTCTAATACCATGTAAAGAATGGATCTTGGGCATAACTCAACCCTAAAAGCCAGCTTGTAAGGTGAGGATTGTTCAAGTCCATGTTCTCATTCCATTTCCGATGTAGGACTCTTAACAGGCTGAAACTGAAAATTACTGACCTTGTTGACGGATATTTTTTTCAATTTATCTACTTCCCATAATAGTTTAGGCCCCTAAGGTTTAAACCTGCATCCACCATGGAAACAACAGCCATTGCTAGGGCTGGCAAAATGGTTAAAAAGAACAAGTAACCATCCAATCCAACCCCATTAGACATGGGTCAGATAACTAACGTTTTAAAAATGGATCAGCTATGGATATTATCCATATCATCCACTAAAAAATGGACATCCAGATGGATAGTATGGATATCCATATTATCAATCCCCATTTGTCTGTTTGTTTGCTTTTTGGAGTCTAAGCTTATTTTAGCTTTTAACTTGTATTCTCACCTGACTATTCCTGAAACCATGGATATGTATATATCCATATTATCCGTCGGTTAACTCATTTTTTATCTGTGTTAGATATGGATGGGTCGGATAATTTATCCCGTTTTTGTTTAACCCATTTCGATCTGCCTATATCTGATCAGACTAGCCCGTTCGCCACTCCTAGTCATTGCCAAGATATCCTACTTGCTGCATAATACATTTTATTATGTGTGTAGTGGCAGGGTCTGTTTGAATATAGACATATTTTTTCCGTGAAGTACGACATAAATTAGTTGGATTATATGCAATTTTATAGTCAAAAGCTTATGATATCCTATCAAGAGCACAAATATAAGACAAAAATGTCAGATCTGATGGACAAAATTTCTTTTTGCAGCCAGACAGCCAGTTTATAGATTCCTGTGGGTGCACGTGGCAGTTCAGATCAGGCTATATTAAGGCGAGCAGTGCAAACTCAGAGTTGTCGGATTGGTTAAGGCCAGAAGACCATATGTTTGATCTTTGATAGTGAAATGTAATGCAGCAAGTGATGCTAATGCTCTTTTGGTGAAGTCAAATGATTGAACCACTACATACATCAGCCAGTTCATCAAGTTACAGCGCAACGTATAAACGCCAAACAGAATTCGTAGGAAGCCACTTGAAATTAAATTGATTTCGACAAAATAGGGATACTAAACAGTAGATAGTGAAGTTCATGTCGATCTTGTATGTCGGTACATTTGTACATTTTTCTAGTTGCAATGCTTGTGAAGTTCTCTTGTTTGCATCACTATAGGCGCAGACGATGGTCACCATTGTATTGTTCTACTTTGATTACCTCGTCTCTGAGTACAGTCTGCAGTTTGAATGGCAGTAGAATACTATTTTGTAAAGCAGTATGGGAAGTAAATAACTATTACAAGTGTTCGAAAGGATAAATAAATAGTCAATCTTCATAACTGCAGCAAAGTTGTTGAATCTTGATAACCTGAAATCAAGAAACACTAAATCTGGATGGTTACAACTGTGTGCAGAGTCGAGTGATTGCACTCTGTCCATAAGACAAGATTGCCCCATATATATGCTTTTACGTTAGCGGACAATAGTCTCCCAATGATAAAACAACACTTTAATCTCAACACTACTTGAGTCTGACGAAGAAAACAAATACGAATCGACTTGCTGAAGAAATGGAAAAGGAAGGAAGAGTTTCTGTTTTCGTCCAACGTTTTTAGATTGACTTTCTCTTCTGTTTTGTCTCTGTGTATATAGTGTGTCTCTGTTGTGTATATCTTGTGTATATGTGTGCCTTTCCTCACTGTTTTTTGTCACTGTTTCGTGTAACATAATTGAGTCAAAATGCATCAATATATAGCATGGAGGAGGGACTCCTCAACTGCCACAAACAAGGCTGTTAATAGCCATTAGTGATGGATAATAATGACCATTAGAGAGGCTGATAATGGTCATTGAAGGAGGGCTGTTTATGGAGGAGTTAACAACCAAGTAATGGCTGGTTAATGCTCCAAAAAACAACCCAAACGGAAGGCAGAAAGTTTCTGCCTTCTGTCATTCCCAAAATCAACTTTCCAGAAACTCTAGACCAAACTGTAAATATTAAGCCATTTGGAGTCCAAAAAGATAATATCAGCCCCCGAGCTCGAGCCCGGACCGGACGGTCGGGCGGCGGCGGCGCGCGTGTGGGCTTTGCCTTGAACCCAAACACATCTAGGTCCTCCCTCCTTTAAACACATGGGATACCCCTTGGGGTCCCAAACCCTTAACCACTTTAGAGATTTATAAAGAGAGCAATTCTTCCTTTTTCCACAAATGTGGTAGATTTGTCCCACACCATATTTTCATGCCTCAAACACCTTACTTCGTGGACCAATATCTCTTTCATTTCTCAACGAAATTTGACGATTCTTGGCCCTACAGTCATCTACTCACTTAGTAGATTATGCATGTGAGAAGAGACAAAGCCTCCAACATGCGGAACACTAGTGTTTAATTCATTAATTATGGGTGGACGTACCTCCCCGCCAAAGGCAAATTTCCAACAGATATCACCTCTAAACAACCTTTCATGGTTCCCTCTATCCAAGCTGGTGCTTCTTTTCATTTGTGAACGAGTTCGTTTTGAGTTAGCCGATTAAAAGTAGTTGGTAAGCATAAGTGTTGAAAAACACTTTTAGGAGCTAAAACTGGTTTTATAAATAAACAATTACATATTTAAATAGAAGTACTGAATCTGTACAAAAAGAAAAAAGAAGTGTTGAGTATGATAACAAGCAATTAATGTATTTAGTGAAATGCTTTTATAAATACTTTTTAAAAATGATTTACCAAAAAAAAAATTTAGTATCTCTTACAAAAGAAAGAATTGAGAGATAATTAAAAGTTATATTGAAGGAAGATTATTTTGAACTTTACAAAAGATATTAGAGATAAAATTATAAAAGATTTAATCAAACCTAAAGTACTTATAAACTACAAGATCATAAGTTGGACTTGGGGGTGACTAACTACTGTTGGTAAAATTACAGTTACAATTGAAAAAAAAAGAAATAAAATAAAATATTGTTAGTTTAAGACACGGATATCTCGCTCTCTTTAAGGAAATGCAGGTCCGCTATAGCAAATCTTCACACCAACAATAAGCTTCTTGATTTATCTTCTCTAGGATACAACAGTCCGACAACGTTGTATGACTTGAACAATCTGCCCAATTAGCATCGTATATGACAACAACCTGTTCGGTGCGGAGGGGTATAGATGCAAATCTTAATCAAGTGTGCCCTTAATATATCGAATGATACGTTTGAGGGCAATAAAGTGAGGCTTCCTGGGGGCATGCATAAATAAGCATACATGCTGAACAACATAAGCAATATCGGGCCTGGTGAAAGTGAAGTACTATAGTGCACCTGCAAGACTCCTGTAAAGAGTGGGATCGGATACTGGATCACCATCCAAAGCACTAAGCTTTGATTTAGAGTCAATTGGAGTAGCCATGATCTTGCAATTCGCCATTTTAGCCTTGTATAAAATCTCCTCTGCATACTTACGCTGACAAAAAAACATAGTATTTGCAGATCTAGTCACGGAAATCCCCCAAAAATAGCTCAACTTTCCCAAGTCAGTCATAGCAAATTCTGTCTTGAGCAGTGTAATGATCTCATTTTTCAACAACTCAGAGGAGTCAGTAAACACAATATCATGAACATACGATAATAAATACGCAATGCTACTATCTCTATGAAAAATAAATAGAGAATGATCACACTTGCTGCACACAAACCCAATCTGCAGGATATACTGAGCAAAACGATCATACCGCGCTCTAGGGGCATGTTTCAAGCCATATAGTGACTTGCGGAGACGACATACATACTAAGGGGAAAATCATCCTGCTGAATATCCTTGAATTGATTTTCCAAATACAAGGCACGTTGTGTCTTGTTATCGTAAAAGATACTTTCCAACCGCTCCCAAGTTTGTTGTGCAATAGCATCGGTTTCAATGATGGTATGCAATAGATCATTCGAGATTGTGCCGTAGATCCATTGTAGAACAACAACATCTAAACGTGACCAAAGTTCGTCATCATGTCTCTCTAAAGGTTCGGCAGTGGACTTGGATTTTGGAGGGATGATGTGATTGATGACTTTGTATACACGACAATAGATCTTAAACAGTTCCGCCAAAGAGAAATACTGAACTTTTTCCATCTCAAGAGTTATGAGAATGAAATTTTTGATGTTGTTGACTGCAAGAGCAGGATGAAATTTATATTGTTCAACCATTGAAAATTGGAAAAGAAGAGGGGATGAGAATTTCAGAGAATTGGAAAAAGAAGGGGGGGGGGGAGCGAGGACGACAGATGGAGGTCGGCCGAGAGCTTGGGCAACGGCTTGGGGAGAAAAAAAATTAGGGTTTGACTTCTGATACCATGTAGGAATATGTTCCTTAACTTTCATTGATTATTATGTATAATATATATAGTGTTACATGGCTACAAACTAGGTAACTAAATCTTTCTAATTACAATTGAAATATAAATTTACCTAATATAAAAGATATACAAAATATGGTAATATTCTAGCAATGGTAATATACAATATATGGAAATATTCTAGCAAAAATGACTTTAGGTTGCACACACTCATGTAAATCATTTGTACAACGTACCTAGGGACGAATTTACATGGAGCTGAGGGTAAACACCATCGGTAAAAAATTACAGTGTATATCTACAGTAAATTTTATGTGTTTATGTACAACGTATCTAGGAACGGATTTACATGGAGTTGAGGGTGAACACCCTCGGCAAAGAATTACAGTGTATATCTACAATAAATTTTATGTGTTTATATACATATATTCCCTTTCGAACATCTTGAATAAATACAAAAGGTTAGCTCAAGTGGTCTAGGGTGTTCAAAATTGTCTCTAACATCCTACGTTCGATTCTTATGAACAACATTGTTTTGATATTTAACTTTTGTTATTTTTTTAACATCGTGAGTGAAAATTCTAGATTCTCCACTGAACGTACCTATATCGATGAGACATAATACATAAACAAGCACTCAAATTTGGCATCAGCTAGAGACTAAATATTTCAATTTTGAAATAAAATAAAAAAAATGAAGAAGGAATATACAATTAGAAGTGTCGAACCGGAACCGCTGAGGATTGATGAAACATTTTGTTTTATAATTTACAAATTGTTCATTTTCCACTACCCGCTAGAAGAATGAGAACATGGACTCCTTATATGGACTTGGACAATCCTCACAGTACAAGCTAGCTTTTGGGGTTGAGTTAGATCCAAGATCTATTCTTTATAGAAAAAAAATTAGGGCTAAGAATAAAAGACCCTTTGACTTTTAAGTTTTTAAGCTCTTTAACTTTAATAAAGCTATTTTATTATTTGTTTGGTAGTACATAAATGATTTAATTAGCAATTTAAACTTGATTTGGAGAGGTTTTTTGGGCTTACGCCCTAAACTAAAACTCGTTCAACGCCTAGAACAACGTGTCTCGCAGTACTTCCGCCTCCTCAGATCTCCCCGATGCGTCTTCACTAGCACTGCCCCGTCCGGGAGCTCGCTTCAGAAATGCCTTTTAAAACACTACTCATAAGTCCTTCGTAGCTAAAGATAGATAGCTAAAGGGCAGGTCTTGCAGTTAATTAAGAAGGCGGATCTAGAAGAGAACCTACTAGTTCACGAGAATCTGGTACCTTTACCCATACATTACATTTATATATTAAGAAATTCACTGAATATTTATAAATATTTAATTGTAAACCCAATTATTATTGTATATTAACTTAATGTTGATGTAGGATTAAACTATCTAGCATTTTATTGAATTGAGTAATAGAATATTTAAGTCTTAAAATAAAAGTTACCTATTTAGAAACTAATATATTAAAAGTATTATAAATTATAATATTTATTTAATACTTCAAAATATTTAAAAAATGTGAAAATATTATACTAATTTTTCTTTCGTCAAATCTCCAAATAATAACAACACGTGTCACATAAAGTGGATTGAGGGATCAATAATCAAGCATGCCAAGCAACAAAAAAGTTTTCGAATTAACGATGTCCATTTTTTTTTTGTAATTTCTACCACAAAAGTGGAGTGACTTTGCGTACGTGGCGGATCACGTACTAAATATAGCTCACCACAAGACTAGTTTTATATTTTCAGGGGTATTAAACTCAATTTAGATGAGAATAGGGGCTAAAAGATTGCTCATAAAAGTTAAAGTGGGTAAATGACTTTTTTGCACAAGTTTAAGGGTAGCCTATGTATTTCCCCTGAACTATATCAGAATTATACGTGATTCAAAAGATAAATCGAATAACATGATTATTTCACTCAATCCATCAAACCAAAGGAGCTCTTACCCTGCTGCAACATTAATGTTCTTTTGTTTAACTATTTAGTATTGAGAATCTATTAACGCGACTAATTCAGGTTCGTGTCACGTAGAGGGATATAATCAGTTTAAGAGGGAAACCTCTCTGATCCCTATCATGAATTTTCTTATTCCCAAAATTAGGATCTGAGACTTCTGTTTAATTAAGGATGTCGGGATCTCATCCATCTCAACATTCTCTAGATCATGCAACGTAACATCATTTTATTTTAAGACTAAATTTAATTTAGGAGTGCAAAACTTATGATACGTTCATCAAGATTTTAACTTGTCAATCTACTTTTCCAAACTCATTTTGCTATCTTTCTTCTAACTTTGTCATCTTCTATTTTTCTATTCCCATTTTGCTACATCATTTTTCCGGTTAATCATTCAATATTCAAAACCTATTAACTCGATTAATTCAGATTCTGATCGTGTAGCGGTATAAGACCATTTGAGAAAGAACCGCTTCTTATCAAGAATTTCACCTTTCTCAAAAGTGAAATCCGAAACTTCTAATTTTACAACTCATTTTGCTATCTTGATCCACCTCGTCTACAAACATTTAGAGACGTCTTAATGTGAGACTTCTTATCCTCATCTTGCACTCTTGTTTGTACAAAAATTGCTGACTCACCTCTGTATCATGCATGTATCTGTTTATCCAAAAACTTGGAAGCCTTATTAGCCATTCCATCTCCTATATATTACACATTTCAACCCCAATTTTCCACAAAACTTCTACTTTTGCTACAAAAGTTTAATTAACTTTTATATGCTGATAGTGTAAAAAAATATTTCGACAAAGTTTTCCATACTACTAGAGAGCGCCAATTTATACAGGTATGTTTTCCACCAAATATTGTTGTTTCACGAAACGCTTACGAAAGTATGAAATACTGTCATATATTAGTTTTTAACAACTGGCTAAGACCTTATGATAAAAATAAATAAGAAAAACTTCAAAAAAAAAAAAAAAACTAGACGTATTACATACTATAGAGATCACATATTTTTATAGAAAAGCAATTAACAACGGGCTATGGTAGTTTATTGCGTAGGATTAAGATTAACATGAAAACTAATTTATACTAGCAACAAAAAGAGGTATAGTTATATTAATGTTCCTTTACATTGTAAATCATATAATCCTTATCAATTTGGATAAACTATATAGGGTAATTTACATAAATAAATCTAGTCGAACTAATGCCTGATTGTATCTTATTTTTTTAGGCCCAAGAATAGGCCCATGTGAGAACTACTATTCTATAACCTTCTTGAGGCTCAAAATAATAATTTATATTTTAATTTACTCATATGATATTTTTGTACACATAATTAAGTGGACTAGGGTTCACATTTTTCGGTTCTTTATATCGAAATAAAAACATATTCTAATTATTTGTTGCTCAATTGTAATTAGAATCTAAATTGGACCAAATACGTCCTTACACTATGCGTGTAGGTCAAAATATATATGCCCTCGGTTAAGTTTTATGTGAAATAAGCGCATTTTTTGCCCAATAAAGTAATGACAAATACATAATTTGACCAAACTATTTATGAATGACAAATATGATGAGTTACATACTTTAGAGGTATTTTTGACCCTTTTCCGTATTTTTTAGCGTCGGAATGACTTTTACCAAGAAAAGAAGTTCTCGATAATTGTTGAAGCAAACATCATCTTTAGGTTAAGGACTTAATTATTAATTTTTTAGGTGAGTGTATTTCTCTATGTAGGATTTTGTTCTTCCTTTTTCTTTTTTTTAACCAGATTTTTTTTTTAAATATCGTCCACGTCCCTAGTGTTTTGTATGAAAAAGTCACCTTCAATTTCTTTTCAGTCATTTTTACTTGTTCAACTAAATACATATTAGAAGCCAACTCATTTATTGGTGGTAATCGTTTTCGTAGACAACTTGGATTTATTTTCAATCCTCAAAAATCTAAAATTGAAATACCCCTGTTTAGTCCAGGGGCTTTGGTATGGCGATAAGAGTACACTATATAACGTGTAATGTGTTGATTAAAACGCACATTACAATTCGAACATGATATATATAAACATCTGATATCTAAGTGGAGAAGAATAAAAATGAGTTAATTATCTATCAAATTTTGAACGGTGCGTTATAGACCATCAAAAGAGTTTTGGTCATGAGAAAACCATGCTAATTACGTGCCTTAATTTAGATGGACACGTGAATTGACAGAGAATCTTTGTATTTTCTTTTTCTAATCAAAAGGGTGTCAGCAGCTAATTTGTAATTATTTGGAGTTTAGTTAAACAATCATCTTTAGCACGTAACATCTTTTAAAGAAATTCACTAAAACTAAGTAGTGGACGGGTTTAGTCGCTTTGCCTGCTTTGGTCCAAATGTTGATTTACCAAAAATGTACAAAATATTAAATTTCGATTACAACAACTCAAATAATCGAGACTTCAAAATGAATACTAAACATCTGGTGAAAAACAAAAAAAAACACTCATGAAACTAACATCTTAATGAATGAGTTCAAATATTATAAAGAGTCATGAATTCACGTGCATCATGATCTTGAAAATATGTACACAAAATTATGGAGAGACCACAAGTTGGAGTTGGAAATTTGTTAACCAAATATTGATTTGAATATTTTTTTTAAAGAATAATTTTATATGTCAAAACGGGACCATAAATCAGTAAATTTGCCTAATCCTTTGTCTCCATTGTTTAAAACATCCAAGCATAATACTTAGGTTTTTATCTCAAAGGTCATTAGAGAAAGTTCTACAACTTTTCCAAAAATTGAAAAACACACTAGATATTTTTATTTTAGTTTTTGCAAAACTCAATTTGTTCCTTTAAAAATGTTTGGTTAATTCTTTTTCTCAAAAGAATTTTAAAAAAATGAAATAATTTTCAACACCACGAGGAGTATATAGCTCTCATCCTGGCGCGTGGGGAACTCTTAACCACACAGCATTAAAGCATATGTACAGTTTCCTAGTATTGAATAAGTCCCGCGCTGTAAGCAGTTGGAGACAAACCCCTCGGACGAAAACATATTCACAGATCCGACAAGTACCCAATTGGGGCCCAGTTAGAACACGGATCTTATTTCTTTGGGAAGGGGGAGGTCCCGAAGGCAAAACCCCCACTGTACTGCAGGCGCTTTAGCCAGATGAAATCGAGTGATATTGATAAATTTCGCAGCGAAGAGTGACCAACTTATTACCTAATCCAAAGAACAACCATCAGAATATTTCAAAGAAAGATTGTCATCACACGGATTCGAACCTGCGACGTCAGAGTGGTTGTACCCAATCACCTTGCCACTTACGGATCTTATTTCTGTTCAAGCAATTTTTGACAATTTTTTTTTTTGAAAATGCTTTTTCTTAAATAATTCAAACCATCCATGCAAAAAAATAATACTATTATTTAACTACTGTCCTCTTATATGTTAGCTGAAGAATTAGAGTGAAACTCTATTTCGAGTGTGATTGGATGATTGAGATTACTTTATTTTTAATTAATGATCTTAAAAGCCGAATTCTGAAAATGAAGAATTTCTTTGGTAGATAAAAAAGATGTAATATATAACTTTTATGAGTTCATCCGAATTCATTAGATTTGATTAGGATCCATCTTATCAAATGAGTTATATATAAGCCAAATTTAGAAGTCAAACTCATAAAGTTCAAATCTTAAATCCGCCCCTATTAATAGGGAGCGGTTGATCTCATAGTGAGCCTACGCGGCAAAAATTTAAATTAATTGGATTAGTAAACTTCAGATAGTGGGTTTAACGGAATCCGATTGCTTTTGTTAAGATCCAGTTTATCAAATGAGATATGGTAGAATTCCGAATTTAAACTCATAAATTTTAAATTTTGAATTCGTCCCTATTGATAGGAAGCACTTTATCCCGTTTTGAGTCTATATAGCGAAAAATTAAATTAGTTGGATCAGTAAGATTCGATAGATAATTATGAGTCGATGGTCTATTGAAAATAACTTTTTTGCCCCACCCCCACAAAAGTAGATGCAAAATCGAGGTAAGATCTGCGTATATACTACCATTTTCGGACCCCCTTTTGTGGATTACACTTATTATTTGACAAGCTTCGGCGGTAAAAAAAGAACGTGCACCCAGATTAATTGGATCAGGATACCCTATAGTAGTAATAAAATAGAGCGTGAAGCTCTATAAGTCTAAAAAACGAGTGGTCTTTACCAAAGCAATTCTGTTCTTGCTTTGTCATTTTTGTTTCTCTCTATTTAAAGCACAGAAACTAACAACCAAAGTTCTAAATTTCAGAGTACTTTTAGATTGAGCTGAAATTTCAACTAAAAAAAAAATGGAGACCAATGGGGTGAAGGTGAAGGCAAATTTGTCTGACGGAGTTAACAACCAAGAAATTGAAACCCCAAATAATATCACAATCAAAGGCATTCTTGGATTGTTAATGACAAATGTTGAAACAGCACCTGATGATGAAGATGAAGAAAATGGTTGTAATCTGAAGAAGAATATGAAGAGGAAGAAGAAAGTGATATCATTGGGAATGGGTGACCCTACAGCATTTTCTTGCTTTCATTCCCCTGGTGTTGCACAAGATGCTGTTCTTGGGACTCTTGCTTCTAACAAATTTAATGGTTATGCTCCCACTGTTGGGCTTCCTCAAACCAGAAAGTAATGTACACTCACCTCAATTCTTTTTTTTTTTTAAAAAGTTGTAGTGTTCGGACTAGATTACACGCACTTCAATTAATTCCACGAGGTACCTGCTACATCACACCAGCACATGTACCGGATAATTCTGTCTACAAAAGTTTGGACAGATGGAAAGAAATCATCTAGTATTTTCTGCTGGAATTTAAACCTGAGACTTTATGGTTATTGACCAAACACTCACCTCAATTCTCCTTCACTTAACACTGCAAACATATAGAACCAGGAAAAATATGATTTGACCTATATATACACCGACAATCTAAAGAATTTTTATAGTATCGGTATATTTTAACATGTTATAGCAGGTAACTTATCTGGCTTATTTTCTAGGTTATGAATCTCAGTATTATGAATGGTTACATGTAGAGAGTTTTATCTTTTAGGTGACCTGATAATCTAAAAATTCATTTACGATGTTAGTGTGTAGAAGTTAAACTCAGCAAAATATGAGCTTTTCTTGTTACTGTATAGGCATTCCATATCTGTACTGCGGTCCCAAATATTGGTCGTTTTGGCTATCCGAATTTTTTTCCAATGACGTTTTAGGAAAACAAGATGTCCTTTGCTTTTTTTCCTGTATATACCCGTACTGTTCCAATTAGTGAAGTGTTAACTAAATGAGACGTCTAATGAGATATAAATGATAGTTTAGACAAATAATCTTATAATTAAGGTTATTACATGTCATTCTTGATTAAGAGTGCGCAAAATCTTAGAAGATTGATAATATCGATAGGAGTAATATGGATAGGAGGTAGTAACTCCTTTTTCCCTTTCATTTCTTTTTCTTCTTTTCGAATTGAAGTTTCTGAATGTTCAATGAAGTTACTCTATTCTTATATTTTACTAGGTGGTTACTTTGTTTTAATTTGTTGTTGCATGTATTTTGATTGAACAGGGCGATTGCAGATTATTTATCCCGTGATCTTCCAGAAAAGTTATGTGCAGATGATGTTTATGTCACAGCTGGATGCACCCAAGCCATTGAAATCGCCTTGTCAATTCTAGCTCGCCCTGGTTCTAACATATTGCTACCAAGGCCTGGTTTCCCTATATACGCACTTTGTGCTGCATTTAGACACATCGAAGTTCGATACTTTGATCTTGTTCCAGGCAAGGGCTGGGAGGTTGATCTCAATGCTGTTGAAGCTCTAGCAGATCGTAACACAATTGGAATAGTTGTTATAAATCCTGGGAATCCTTGTGGAAATGTTTATAGTTACCAGCATCTTCAAGAGGTTGTCCTTACTGCTCTTTTCCCACACAACTATTACTATCTTTTTTTAGATAACCGTGGTGTCCGGCCAGTTTGGGAGCACTTCGACTAATTCCACGGGATACCTGCTACCTCCTCTGTACAGGTATCGGGTAACTCTGTCCATGCAAGGCTTCAACAGATGGGAAAGAAAAACCTAATGTGTTTTGTCTCTGCTGGGATTTGAGCCTGAAACACTATTATTATTGTTTTTCTTTCCTTTTTGCATATTCTGTATTAGTTCTGAAAATTTGTTTTTGTGTTAATATCAGATTGCAGAAACTGCAAAGAAGCTTAGGACCATAGTGATCACGGATGAAGTGTACGGGCATCTTGCTTTTGGGGCTAAACCATTTGTGCCCATGGGAGTTTTTGGAGCCATTGCTCCTGTGCTTACTCTCGGTTCTTTGTCTAAGCGATGGTTAGTCCCTGGATGGCGCCTCGGTTGGCTTGTCACAAATGATCCCAATGGCACCTTCAAAAACCCAAAGGTTTGTACTGAACACGCAACATGATCAAGTACTTAGAATCAATTTAACTCCAATTGTGACTTAAAATCTCTGTTTTTGTTCTATCTTTACCGACTTATGGATGTAATTATTTTCAGTTTGTTGAGCGGATTAAGAAGTACTGTGACATTTGCGGAGGTCCAGCCACCTTTATACAGGTATGCATTATCCCTCACATTCTTTGTCAAATGTATATGATTAAGGCGTCTTATATTGTAGCTTAAGATATGATAAATTGTAAATACAATAAATGCAAAAGTTTCTGAGTTTTAGGCAAGTCATTTAATTGAATCTCATGTATACTTACCTGATATTAGCAACCATTCATGTGTAGGCGGCGGTTCCTCGCATTATTCAGCAAACTGAAGACGTTTTCTTCAGGAAGACCGTTAACTTGTTGAAGTGGACTGCAGACATTTGTTGCGAAAAGATAAAGGAGATTCCTTGTATTAGCTGCCCGCATAAACCAGAAGGCTCGATGGCTGTGATGGTGAGCAGTGAGAGAATCAAAAACCAATAAATCATCCAGGATATGCTTTTCAATTTTAAAACAATTTCTTTAATATATGCAGGTCAAGCTGAATCTTTCACTTCTGACAGACATTAGTGATGATATTGACTTCTGTTTCAAACTGGCGAAAGAGGAATCCGTTATACTTCTTCCAGGTAAGAACTAACACTCGAATAAAAACAACGATCTCGAAAAAGTAAAACCACAACTTAGACATAAGGAGAACAGAAAGAGGAACTCTTATGGTTCAAGAAACAATTGTTTGGAAATATGAATGAATAAACATTTATAACCAGAGACCTAGCTAGGATATGAAGTTTATGGGTTCGGAAAATTCTGCAGCAAGTGGTTGAAGAGCTGTTTGGATCCTAGGTTACTCAAAGTCATATTCCAAGCGGATTGTCTGTCTGTCGATGCCAATGCCAACTGGCTGTCAGCCACCAAAGTAGCAACAATTTGGAATGAACTAACTCAAATAGTACACTACAATGACTCTCATTATAGGAATATCACTTTCTAATATGCTTAGCCCTCTACATACTCCCTCTATTTCAATTTGTTTGTCTTGCTTTCTTTTTTAGTGTGTTTAATATAGAACGCCTCTTTCCTAATTTGACAACTCCTTAATTTTAACATCCCACATGGCATGTTTAAGACCACAAGATTAAAGGAGATTTTGGTACATTATACATATCTTTAGTTTGAGACCACAAGATTCAAAAGTCTTCTTTACTTTCTTAAACTTGTGTCACTAAGACAAACAAATTGAAACGGAGGGAGTACATGGACTGCAACTTATGTTGTAAAATATGGTACTAACAGGATGAAAACACAGACACCGAATTGTTGTTCTCTGACTTCAAGACTCTTATGCAGATTCTTTTAGACAATTATTTCGACCCTTCCCAATAAATTGGCCAGTACAATAGGTCATAGAAATATTGCCTTCAGGATATAATGAAGCCCTAACAACGATGTTGAATTCAAAGTTTGTACTCCCTTGATTCAACCAAGAACATACAGTATGAAGTTTTTGATGATGCTTAGGGAAGAAAAGAAAAGCAGAAGTTTTGATTATTTTTCATCAAAAGTTTTGATTCTTTTCCATCAGAAGTTTTGATTCTTTTTCATATCTGTTATTGAATGAGAAAACATCTTTACTACTTATAGAGATTTCGCATCCATTGGTGATGCCTTTTCATCACCAACATACACCTCCAAGAGGCATCAATGGTGGCTATTGGGAAAAGTTGCGTCTGTTCAAATTCAATATAAATATGAATTATGTTAGCATACTCCCCCTAAAGTTGAAGGGGCATCACATAAATGATGGCCTTTGATTTTGCTGAAAATATCCAACATTCTCCCCATATTTTCAAAATCAAAACACATAAAATAAAGTAAAAGCTTTCAGAATAGGAATGGATGCATCACTCAAGTGACTGCCTACGTACCCGAGTGGGATCAAGCCAACGTAGTTCAAATTAAGTTGAGACAAAGCATCATCGTAGAAATCAATACATAAATGATAGGTATCTTTTGGATTTGAACCTTCACTTAGTGTAAGAAATTCAAAGACTTATTGAGGTTCTATGGTGAACTAGTCTTGAACCAAGTACCCCTTGTGATAAAATCGGAATCTCCGCACATATTGACTTCAGAGAATTGTGTGTTCTGTAGCTTAGCACGTTAATGTCCTTGTGCTTATATCCTGGATTCATGAGTATTCTTTAGAGAACGGTCTTATTCTCATAGGAAACGGCCTGATTTACATATTCATATAGGTAAGTTTCTAAGGTGTTTCTGTGATACACCTGTAAACAAACATAGACTTATTAAGGATTTCCATCCATCCTCAATCATGCAGAATCACTACACTAATACAGAAATGGAAAATTTTGACTTAGTGTACCATAATCACTCTCGTAACTTGTTGGTACCCATTGAACCTTGTTTATCTTTTTCAAAACATAGGTTGGGTTTCTGTTAACCGGTGATCAACCTTCTTTCACAGACCTTAGTCCCATTTCCTTACACTTTATTGAAACCACTGCTTTTGGTAGACTCTTAGTAAATGGGTCTGTCAAGTTCTTCTTTGTTTCAATATAGTTAACTGCAACTACTCCTCTCTTGAGTAATTGTCTTACTATTTGATGTCTAAGACTTGCATGTCTTGACTTTCCATTATAAGTCTTGTTTGAGACATTATGGATCGTAGCCTGATTATCACAGTTAATCAAGACTGATGGAGTTGGCTTCTTCCATAATGGGATCTCTATAAGTAAGTTTCTCAGCCATTCTGCCTCCTTACATTGCATCTGCCAGTGCAATTAATTCTGACAACATGTTGAATCAGATATACAAGTCTGCTTCTTGGAACCCCAAGACACAACAACACCACCTAATGTAAATATCCATCCAGTGGTAGACTTGGACTTGGATTCTACATTGTTCCGGTTTGCATCGTTGTATCCTTCCAATACAGCGGGATAACCCTGGAAATGTAAATCATAATCTATGGTTCCTTTCAAGTAAGCCAACACTCTTGAGATTGATTTCCAATGTTCAACTCCTGGGTTACTCGAGAAACGACATAGTGCTCCGCCGCTTGGGCTATATCTAGTCTCGTGCAATGCATATCATACATAAGACTTCCAATAATACTAGAATACTCAAGTTGTCCATGAGTCCTTCCAGTATTCTTCATTAATTTAATACTAGGATCTAAAGGAGTGGGGGCTAGTTTGTCATTGAAATGACTATACTTTTTGAGAAATTTCCCGATATAATGAGATTGGGTTAAAGCCAACTCATCTCCCTTTCTTAGGATTTTAATTCCTAAGATCACATCAGCCTCTCCTAGATCTTTCATATCAAAGTTAGAACTGAGAAAATTCTTAGTTTCTTCCACACAAAATATGTCAGACCCAAAAATAAGCATATCATCAACATATAAACAGAGAATTACACATCCAGATTTATCATGCTTACTATAGATACATTTATCAGCATTATTAACAACAAAACCATATGCCAAAGCTACTTTGTCAAACTTCTCATGCCATTGCATGGGAGCTTGCTTCAAACCATAGAGGGATTTCACTAACTTGCAAACTTTCTTCTCTTGGCCTGGTACTTTGAAACCTTCAGGTTGTTCCATATATATTTCTTCTTCTAAATCACCATTTAGAAAAGCAGTTTTGACATCCATTTGATGTATACCTAGCTTGTGAATAGAAGCAAGTGCTATCAAACAACGAATAGATGTGATGCGAGCAACAGGAGAATATGTATCAAAGTAATCAATTCCATGTTTTTGTTTATAACCTTTAGCAACCAATCTGGCTTTAAACTTATCAATTGTACCATCAGTATTCAATTTTCCTTTGAATATCCATTTACATCCTATAGGTTGAGCACCAGGAGGTAAATCAGATACCACCCAAGTTTCGTTTGACAAAAGTGAATGTTTTTCATCATTGATAGCGTTTTTCCAAAAATTAGCATCTCTGGAACTCATAGCTTCAGAATAAGTTTTAGGATCATCATCAACATGCATATCATACTTGGTAATGTTAAGAACTTCATTATTATTACCCTCTGCAAGATATTGTATAAAATCTGGATAATTTTTCTCTATTCTTGCTCTCTTACTTCTTCTAGGTTCGATATCTTTAGTAGGAACTAAAATATCATTGTTGTGAGTAGGAGCAGAAAGTTCAACATTGTCATTAGTCTCTACAGGTTCTAGACTAGGCAACAATGAGTTTTTAGTAGGTTGTGGTTGAGAACTAGACCTTGTCAAGTTTTCAAAAAATTCTACATCTATAGATTCTATAATCTCAAATGTGTCAAGGATTAAAAATCAGTAAGTAATACTGTTAAGTAAATAACCTACAAAAACACATTTATAAGCCCTATTTTCTAACTTTGGTCTCTTAGGGTCAGTCTTTCTGACATATGGCAAACAACCCCATGCTTTGAGTCTTTTCAAGTTAGGCTTTCTCTTAAACCACAATTCATAAGGAGAGATATTCTTCTTTTTCAAAAGAACTCTATTCAAAATATAGCATGGAGACAAAATAGCTTCACCCCATAAAAAATTTGGCAAACCAGAGCTAATGAGCATAGCGTTAACCATATCTATCAAAATTATGTTTTTTCTTTCAGCAACACCATTTTGTTGGGGTGTATATGGAGTAGTGAATTGATGTACTAAACCATGTTCTTGACAAAATAAAGTAAATTCAGAAGGATAGTATTCACCACCACAATCAGAACGTAAAACCTTAATTTTCTGTCCTAATTGTGTCTCTACTTCTGCTTTGTAAATTCTAAATTTATCAAAGATTTCATCAAGTAAATATAGGCATATCTAGTACAATCTTCAATAAAAGTGACATAGTATTTGTTTCCACCACGAGTCATATGACTTTTCAGATCACTAACATCACTATGTACTAATTCAAGCAAGGAAGAATTTCTTATTACAAATTTAAAAGATGTTCTAGTTATCTTTGCTTGCACACATATTTCACATTTAGAAACATTATCAAAATTGCAATCAGAAATCAATCCTAATCTTTTCATATTTCTAAGAGAACCATAATTCACATGTCCTAATCTAGCATGCCATAAATCAATAGACTCAACAATATAAGTAGAACCATTATTTATTAAATTAAGTTTAACCATCCCATTACAAGAGTATCCTTGTCCAACAAACATTCTGTTCTTGGACAGTACAAACTTATCAAACTCATACGTAACCTTGAATCCAGCCTTGTTAACAAGAACTCCAGAAACAAAGTTTTTACAAATGTTAGGGACATGTAAAACATTAGTAAGAGTAACAATCTTTCTCGAAGTAAACGGGAGATCAACAGTGCCTTTGCCAACTATTTTGCTGCTTTGGTTGTTCACTGAAGTAACTTCGTTTCCTTCTCCACTAACCGGTTCGTATGTCTTGTAAAGATTTCTATCTTTACAGATATGAATGGTTGCACCAGTATTGTACCACCATCCACTACCATGATCTGCAAAACGTTCTAAACGATTCAAAGTCTGGTTCATTACTTGCAATGATTGAGCAACAATTGAAGTTTCACCCTCCATGTCGTTAATTGTCTAAAAATTGTTGTAAAATATGGTACTAACATGATGAAAACACAGACACCGAATTGTTGTTCTCTGACTTCAAGGCTCTTATGCAGATTCTTTTAGACAATTATTTCGACCCTTCCCAATAAATTGGCGAGTACAATAGGTCATAGAAATATTGCATTCAGGATACAATGAAGCCCTAACAACGATGTTGAATTCAAAGTTTGTACTCCCTTGATTCAACCAAGAACACACAGTATGAAATTTCTGATGATGCTTAGGGAAGAAAAGAAAAGCAGAAGTTTTGATTCTTTTCACAGAAGTTTTGATTCTTTTTCAACAGAAGTTTTGATTCTTTTTCAACAGAAGTTTTGATTCTTTTTCATCAGAAGTTTTGATTCTTTTTCATCTCTGTTATTGAATGAGAAAACATCTTTACTACTTATAGAGATTTCGCATCCATTGGTGATACCTTTTCATCACCAACAGACACCTCCAAGAGGCATCAATGGTGGCTATTGGGAAATGTTGCGTCTGTTCAAATTCAAAATAAATATGAATTATGTTAACAGACTCCCCTAAAGTTGAAGGCTCCGAGAGGCATCAATGGTGGCTATTGGGAAATGTTGCGTCTGTTCAAATTCAAAATAAATATGAATTATGTTAACAGACTCCCCTTAAAGTTGAAGGGGCATCACATCAATGATAGACTTTGATTTTGCTGAAAATATCCAACAACTTAGACACACCTGATTCAGATAAACTACGAACTAAGACTCGCATCTATGTGGATTTTAGTCCTTTTGAGTAATTGGGCTCTAAATTAATAATTTATACATATAAAATGAATTGCTACGACAAGTACAGAGTTTGATCCAAAATAACTGCTTTCTGCCGAACCCGCTTCCTACACTTAGCTCCGCACCTGTTTATAACAATGTGAATTCGCTTGAACAAAACATTTGCAGGACTTGCTGTGGGTCTAAAGAACTGGATTAGAATAACCTTTGCTGCGGATCCGTCTTCTCTTGAAGAAGCACTAGGAAGGCTCAAGTCATTCTGTCAAAGGCATTCATATCAACAAAATGGTCATCGTTGATTCTAGTTAGTAAGCAATCCTTGTAATAGATCTTCTTCTCCGCTGAGCACCTCAGCTACAGTTAGTTGCTAAGTCACAGTATAGATTGTATAATCATAGTGCAAGTTACAGCTATTTATTGATTTATGAACATGCAATGACTATAGTAATTTTACAGGCTGATTACCTGGCAAGTTTCGAACACATTGAACTGCCAATATTGTTCTCAATTGTTAAATATACACGGTATGCCCACGGTTTGAGCTAATGATTTGGTATTGTTTGTTGTAATATTTTAGTGTAAATATTACATTATTAGAATTGTACACTTACCATAATTGTATAGTTAGTGTTCAAGTAGAATAAGATTTTAAGAGTAGAATAGGAATATGATTTTCCTATTATGGAAATTGTAAATTCTATATATACTCTTTCATTAATGAGAATAATCAAGGGATTATTTCTTTCATCAATGTACCTACTAATTTGTGTAAGAGCAACCTGAATTACAGATACTAAAAATGTAATATATAGTTAATATCGATTTTGAGTCTGTATTGAGAATCTTACGTATTGCATAATAGGAAGTCGCTTTGATATGAAAAGGCATTTTTGCATGGTTTGACTCTGCTACTTGTTAGGCTTGTGAAGCTTGAATTCTGCTTCTAAAACGCATTCTGCTACCAGAATGTTATAACAGACTTGAATTGCCCAAGGAAGATGTCCACATTTTGCATACATCTAAGCTAGGGTGAAGCCTTGAATCGCCAAGGGTACTCAAGGTTTAATATTTAAGTATAGAATACAATTCTTGACCTATATATAATATAATTTTCTATATACTCAATATAGTTTTTCGATAAACGGTTGAACACCCTTCACTATGTGGCCATTCCACTTCATGTAAATCAATGCACAAACCACAAACACATTAGAGGAGGCATGTACCTTAAAGAGGAATGGATCACTTTCAATGGATAAGTAAAAGGGTAGCAGGCCACACCTTCATCCAGCATCTTCATCAAGTTTTCAACGAGCCTAATACTCATGGCCTAAATGAGCACAACCAGAAATTATTGCGATCCATGAAACTAAAATCCGGTCATTTTTTTCTCTTCAAATTATAAGTAGGCATATGAGATCATTTCCTCGAAGACACAACATAAATGTTATTCTAGTGAAGGTTCTTGATTATTCGTCCATGCATTCGCTTTCCTCTTGGCAGAGTCTGTAACACCCCGTAGTTTCGGGCGATGGTTGAAGCATCTAGACACATGCTAATAAAGAGCTTAGTATATAAAAGGATACGGTCCCGAATTAATTTAGGACTTACCAAGTGGGACAACAATAATCGGCTAGTTGATAAATTATAGTGGGACAATAATGATCGGTTAATTGATAAATTATAGTGTGGGACAACAATAAGAATCGGCTGATTAATGAATTTTAATGGGGACAAGATTACGTGGGAATGTTACGTGTAGCATTTAAAGGAGCCCCCTAGGTGACTAAGGCAAGGTAGCTAATTAGGTGGATGGCATGCATGTTAAGTGATGACAGCATTGAGAATAACAGGCAACATGGGGTAATTAATGTGGGAGAGGGCAATTAAATCGTGGTCCAAATATATAAGAGCCCTCTAAAGACCTTTGCATGTAATACCATTACTTTTCACTATAAGAATATACATAGGCAGCACCCTTTATTAGTTAAGATAGGCAAATAATTGTTAGCAAAATGTGAGCAGTAATTTGGTAGTAGTTCCTGGAAATTATAGGCAACAACATGATAATGTTCAGTTGATATTAATGGATGTTAGCCGCAGCAAGCAAGACACGGTCCCTAAGTCACGTTGAATTCCATTTTTCAAGCTAGTTCACTCGTGCTTAAGGTTAGGTGCTATACAGACTACTTGAGTTGTATTATCAACAGATCGACGAAGGTATGTTAAGGCAAATCATTTCTTTCTTTCGGCATGTTCCATGTAACGAAACACAAACGTAATATTGTTCCATAAATTATTCAGCTCTTAGTAGTTAAGGATGTTCATGTTATTGATTCCTATGTTAAAAACATGTCTAAATACGTTCACAAATACTTATTGAGGTGTGTGGAAAAGATGTTAATATTTCCAATATTAGCCGAAGGTACATGGATATTGTGTCACTCAGGTAAACTCAAAATGTTTTATTGTCATTCATGCATTTTATTCATGTATTACCCTGGACCATATATTGGGGATGGAAAATGGGATATGCAGACCACCTGATCAGCTGGGATATGGTGATGATTATGCCCACAAAGGTCGATATGATATGATGCCCAGAGAGGCTGTTATGGGGAGAAAGATGCCCAATGAGGCCAAAGGCGTTATATATATATATATATATATATATAGGCATATTATGACCCCAGAGGCATTTACTACTGGTCGGTTGTTTCTGTCGGTTGTTTCTATCTGCTGTTGCTATCGGCGTTTCTGTTTCAGTCTATTTTTATATCCCTGTTATGCTATTTTTCATGTCTGACATACTCGGTACATCAGTCGTACTGACGTCCCTTTTGTCGAAGGACGCTGCGTTTCATGCCCGCAGGTTCAAATAGGCAAGACGACGATCCGCGTTAGTAGATTGTTGATTCAACGGATATTGTAACACTCCCCTTGTTTCAGAGTGTCAATCAAATCTTGGTACGGTAATTTTTGCATGTATATATGGGTCGTGACAACCAAACCCAAATTCTATATTTTTGTGTCTACTCAAGTATGAAGAGGAGATAGTAGACATGCCTAAAATGGCGAACTACAAGATAATGTCCATTCCGATTGACTCTAAATCAAAGCTTAGTGTTGTTGATGGTAATCCAGTGACCGATACCACCCTTTACAGGAGTCTTGCATGAGCACTACACTATCTTACTTTTACCACACTTGATATTGGTTATGTTGTTCAACAGGTATGCTTATTCATGCATGCCCTAGGGAGCCTCATTTTACTGCCCTTAAGCGCATCATTCGATACGTTAAGTGCACACTTGATTATGGATTGCATCTATACCCCTCAGCACCGATCAGGTTGTTATCATATACAGATGCTGATTGGGCAGACTTTCCAGACACGCGACACTCCACCTCCAGCCAATGTGTGTTCTTAGGGGATAATCTCATATCTTGGTCTGCCAAGAGGCAAGCCACATTATCCCGTTAGTGCAAAAGCAGAATATAGAGGCGTTGCAAATGTTGTTGCTGAGGTCTGCTGGCTCTGAAACCTTCTTTTGGAGCTTCAGTGTCCCCTGCGTAAGGCGTCTTTGGTTTACCATGATAACATATCCGCCATTTATTTATCTCATAATTCGGTTCAGCATCAGCGAACCAAACACATTGAAATTGATATACACTTTGTTCGTGAGAAGGTTGCTATCGGTCATGTTAAGGTGTTGTATGTGACTTCTTCGTATCAGTATGCATATATCTTCACGAAAGGTCTTCCTAGACAGCTATTCCTCGACTTCAGATCCAGTCTTAGCGTTCAGTCTCCTCCTGCTCCGATTGAGGGGGTGTATTAACATATATTAATAATATATTTTGTAATATTTAGTGTTGTATAATTATGGTAGAATTAGGATTTCACATTGTACACACTATATATATTTGGATATTTGTATTAATGAGAAAGATTTCCAAGGGAGATTAATACAATTCTACAAAAAGATAAGCAGTTCTATTATGCGATGATGCAAGTCTCCTAAGTCCCAATTGAGTGATTATTGAGTTAAGGGTGCATACTTAAGCGGCTATAGTCAACATGTGAGGCTTCTGTATCACTGTGTCTGAGTGTGCAGAATTATGGAAGTGATCGGTGCAGAATTGGTCGTTAGTAGAGCCGTTTCATTTGTTTCATTTGTTTGTTTTGCTCTTTTGTTTACTCAACGACTCATTTAGTGGGCGAGTCTACAGTCAGAGGGTAGTGGTGGTGTAACAATTACGCCTTCATCTTAAATTAATGTATTCGATTCGAGCCATAAGATTAAAGTCATTTTGAAAGAAAGTATTTTCGAGTTTAAGAGTTTGTTGTCTTAGATTCGAACCATAAGACTGAAGTCATTTTGAAAGAAAGTATTTTTGGGTTTAAGAGTTTGTTGTCTTAGATTCTAACCATAAGACTGAAGTCATTTTGAAAGAAAGTATTTTCGAGTTTAAGAGTTTTGTTGTCTTAGATTCGAACCATAAGACTGAAGTCATTTTGAAATAAAGTATTTTTGAGCTTAAGAGTTTAATTTATATAAGGTAAAGATTCAAATTTTGCCGTTCGACAATGCCAATATATCGATAAACACTCAGGTATGTTTTTGTAAAAAGATAAATTTGCACCCATTAAAATTGTTTAGATAGTTCAATCTAAGTTGTGGGCAAAAAGAAGTTGATTTCATAGATGATCACTTTAATTTTTGTTTTATTGTATCATAGTCGTTAATTTTTTTATAACATAAAATCACTCAACTATCACTATAAATCATTAAACTATTTTATAGCGTAATAATCATTAATCTTTACTTAAGAGTCACACAAGCCACTAAATAACCTTTTTTATAACCAAAAAACTATTTAGTAAGTAACTTTTTCATTACATAAAATATAGTTTAGCAATTTTCGTGATATTAGGATAAAGTTAAGTGGAAATGTATGAAATTAACCCGAAAAATAAGAGAGGATTTAAGCTAAATTACCGTTAAGATTTAGCTTCAACCAGTTAGACTGAAGGTTGATGTAATTTATGAAGAAGTTTTTTTTATATATTCATATCCAAATTGAGGAGTAATTGGTCATTGTATCTCGAAGATTTTGAGCATATTGAGTCCATCCATTTCATGCTAACATTTTAGTTAATAATAAGGGTAAATAACAATGATTTACATAACTGGTAAAACTGATAAATTTTAAGATAATATAGAGCCCAAATTTGAACTTTCTCCCTAAAAAATGATCATAGAAGACAAATTCACAAAAATAAAATATGCAATCACCTTAAGCCACGTGGCGGATTGTGACTGCATATTTTCCTCGTGAACCTACGCTACGAAACAGAGAATCAGATTCGAACAGTCGAAACAGAATCAAACAAATCCCAACAAATAGCAATTCGAAAACTGGAATTCCATCGAACAAAAACTCTACAAATACATCCATCACTCACATTTTCTCCATTGCATAGAGAAATTCGATCATCATTTCAATGGCGGCGAACTCAACGGAGAACAAGTCGAAACCGGGATTACGAAAACCGGTTTTCGTGAAAGTAGAGAATCTGACACCTGGCACTAATGGTCACACACTCATCGTGATGGTTCTAGAATCGAATACGGTGTTGCAGAAAGGCCGTTCGGTGTCGCCGCACTTACGTAATACTCGCATTGCTGAATGCCTCGTCGGTGATGAAACCGGCACGATCCTCTTCACTGCTCGCAACGATCAAGGTATAAACGAATAAATTTTGCGAAACTTCATCTAAAATTGTAGTTACTGAGAAAATGCGCTTCTGTTTTAGTATGCGATAAACTTGTTATTGTTTCGGCTCAGAAATCAGGAAATTTTCCAGTTTAATACTGTGATAAATTGAATCTCCTTGATTAACCTAGGATTACATGTATTTATAACACTCACATTGCTGAATGCCTCGTCGGCGATGAAACCGGAACGATCCTCTTCACTGCTCGCAACGATCAAGGTATAAACGATTAAATTTTGCGATCAGCTCATCTAAAATTTTAGTTACTGAGAAAATGCGCTTCTGTTTTAATAAGTTTGTTCCTTTTTTTGGAGCTAAACAGAGGATAATGTTTTTGTTTAAATAGGTGTTTGTGAGATTCAGAACTGAAGAAATTTGTTTAATACTGTGATAAATTAAATCTCCTTGATTAGCCTATAATTTACATGTGTTTGCTGAATGCCTTGTTGGCAATGAGACCGGCACGATCCTCTTCAGTGCTCGCAACGATCAAGGTATAATGAACGGATGAATTTTGTGATCAGTGCATCTATAATACAGAGAAAATACACTTCTTAAAAAAATTTATTTAGTAATTTTGCTTTTCTCAGGCCATACAAACGATAAGATTTTTGTTAATGTGTTGCAGTAAGACTCAGAAATCTGGAAATCTGAACGTTTTAATACTGTGATAAATTAATGAGTTAATGGTCAAAAACACACCTCAACTATCACTTTTTCGCGAGTTTCATACTTTCATGCCCTGAACTATCACCATATATGTTACTATCACCATATATGTATTAACGCACCTGGAAGCTGATTAGGTAAATATCAGATGTCCCTTTTCCTAACTGAATACTCAATTAGTTGTGTTTTAATACATAGATAGTGATAGTTCAGGTAGGAAATAGAGTAGATGGTGATACTTCATGAAGGTAAAGGGAACTGATAGTTGGGGTGTGAAACTCGCGAAAAAATGATAGTTCATGTGTGTTTTTGACCATTATCTATAAATTAAAGCTCGTTGATTAGGCTGTAGACAAGTTATGTTTATGAGATTACATATAAGAGAGACCTAATGAATGTAGCATATGGAATACAAGTACACTGCTTTGTTCTTTTAGTTTGTGTGATTTTTTGTTACTAAAGCATTTTGGACTGTTGATTGTTGTGTGGATTCCGTTCTGAAACCCTAGGTTGCTGGTTTTCAGAGGTTAGGGCATTGAGTTATATGGGATTTTCAACAGATGAGTGATGATCTTTTTTGATAAGGCATGATGTCTCTCATTTGCATATGCATGCCAATTTTCAACTGTCTCTTTCACTGCTCGCAACGATCAAGGTCTAAAAGGATGAATTTTGTGATCAATGCATCTAAAATACAGAGAAAAGACACTTTTTCAATTAATTTAGTAATTCTGCTTTTCTCAGGCAAAAAAAAACATGAAAATATTTTTGTTAATGTGTTGTAGTAAGACTCAGAAATCAGGAAATTTGCCGTTTTTAATAATGTGATTTGGCTATGGTTTGCATGTACTATTTATGAGTTTACACAGGAGAGACCTAATATATATATGTATCATATAAAGCACGCTACTTTATTCTTTTATACTCGTGCATTAATACTTGAAAACGTTAGTTCGATACCGAGCTGTATTTTTGGATATCTTATCGTTGGAGGAATTTGAGCTTTCTTTGTCATGTCAAGGCTTCATATTCAACAGAAATTGCTTTCCTACTTAGACCTGGTAATTAGTGGATCAAGAAATATGAATCCTTTTATTGTTGATACTCATCTGTATTTTCTGAGGAAAAAAATAGTATGCTGTTTGACTGTTCAATTGATGTTAAATTCACTTCCTTCTCCATTCTGACCCTATAACATCTTTGCATTACAAACTTTGTTATTTCGGCACTGATTTCTTTCTCATTGTAGTTTCTATTTTGTACGTCGTGTGCCTTTACTGTTTCTTTCCCTGTTCACTTTCTGATGCATTTCAAGTATGTATATCAATGATCGTGGTGTCTTTCTTTGTACAAGCAGCTGGCTAAATAATCCCTTTTTATCACTGGAGCAATTTTATTGTGGCTCATTTGAATACAACTTACTGTAAACTGCGAAGGCATCCGACTTCACTGGAAATCCTGGCTTCTTTTGTCATTCTAGATGATGTTTACTGCTTAAAATAGCTTTATATATTTGATTTCGTTTCTTCTTGTGTTGACAATGATTAGCTTAACAATGAACTTTGATTTGTCGTCAGTTGATCTGATGAAGGCTGGTGCAACCGTCATCCTTCGGAATGCTAAGATTGATATGTTCAAGAGCACCATGAGGCTTGCCGTGGACAAATGGGGACGTGTCGAGGTTACTGAACCTGCTGCATTTGAAGTGAAACAGGGTAACAATCTCTCCCTTGTTGAGTATGAGCTGGTGAATGTGGAGGAATGAACAAGTATCTTTTGGTGAAAGCTGACTAGTTGAAGTTCATAGTTTTAGTACCAGTTCTAGTAGTACTGTTGGTCTTTTATTTTGTTAAAATAGTTGTTTCCTTAGGGTTGGGAAAACACTAACTTTGAAGATGATAATATTTGAGGAAACTCAGAAACTAGCAGGAATCAATGGTGTAAAAAAAGAAAACTTTAGCATTTATGGATATTTTAGCTTTATATATATCTAACTTCAAGTGTGATAGCTTTTTATTTGAGAAAATGATCAAAATGTTCCTTTATGTATGGGCTTTGGTTCGTTTTTGGTTCTTAACGTATAAACCTGATGGAAATGGTCCATAACGAATTCCAAAAGGGTAACAGTTTGATCCCAGGCCCTATAAGTAACAAAAGCTGCTAGTTTTGATGTTGGAATACGCAGAGCCTTTGGCATGTGTGGCGCGGATCTATCAAAATACAGAACAAAGAGCAGTGACAATTAGCCTTTGGATACAAAACAAAGACCCCTTTTCAAATTGCACCTAATTTTTGTTTCCCTTACTGGCAAAATCATCTTTTACTAGTATTTTTTGTTGTCAGTGAGAATTCATATAACAAGTTGTGTTCGTGGTTTGTGAGCATTTTGACTATCTGTTATCTCACAGCAATACATATGTTGAGTAATTCTGTCCATTAAGACTTAGACAGATAGAAAAAAATAATTTAAATGATTTTTGCCTTGACGGAAGTTTGAATATGAGATCTCAGGATTCTCCTCTCAGGACACATCCTTGAGTATTATATTTAGAAGACAAATCATCTAGATAAGAACTTGTAAGCTATATATATCTCACATGATTTTTGAAAAAAACTAAAAATATTTAAGTCCTTACTTTTGAATATAATTTTCCCAAAAATGGCATGGTCAAACAAGATTATGAATAATCCTATCAAGCTAGCTATTACTTAATTAGTAATCATGGTAGCAAGTCATGTGACATATAAGTTTGTTTAATGTTTGTCATCGATCATCGATTCCTTGAGTTCTTTGCATTCCCCCTTCTTGTATATTATATAATAAACAAATAACTCAAGTAATGGGGTCCTCCCAAAAATACAAAGGACTTTGGACCCTTTTAATCTAATGCCATCTCCATCTTCTTCTCATCCATCAAATCCAATTAATAGCATAAAGACAATTGAATTTAAATTTTATGAACTGACGACATAAAAATTATTATACAATTATATCACTTATTCAGTAATTTTACAATTAGATTCTTATGATACAATGGGCCTCTTACTATAGGTAGGATTATTGGATTTCTTGTATTTTGGGAGAAGAATCAAAATACTATATGATTCCGCCTATTCAAAATTAATAGGGGATACTGCCTACTAATATAATCTTGATTTTTTTTTTGCAACAATTGTGTTCTATGCTTATTTGATAATATGAGAAGTTGGGACAGTCTAAAGAGGAGGGAAAGCAGCAATGCTCTTTCTTTAGGTCTGACTATAACAAACTTGCGATTCAAATAACTAGAAAGAAATGGTGCACCCTCTGCCCTATGGTTGCTTGAGAATGCTAGTCGTCCAGTTTAGAAACTATTGAACTAATTACTGAAAAGAAAGATCTAAATATTACTATAATTAGTAATTTGAAAGACATTATACCTGACATAATTGTATAATCAATATTATTAGCACTTAATTTTAATGCACATAACTTAAATCCAATACAATTTTGGAAGCAATGAAAGAAGGAGAGGGGTGGGGTGGGAGTGGGTGGTGCTGTTAGGGTGGGCGGGGCTAGTTAAGGAAAGGGGGCCAAGTCCCAAAACCTTGATCAAGATCCCAAATTTATATCAAAAGGAATTAAGTAGTTCTATCAATATTATTACATAAGTCCTCAGGTGCATGAACAAATATTCCAACTACCATTCTTTAATTAAAATTATATGTGGGGGATGTTATGCCCTTCCAACAGCCTACAATTTTTGACAAAAATTAGTTCAATTCTACCAAAAGAAGAAATGTCACTTCAAGAAGATTGATGCCTCTCGGACGGGGCCGCGGCGCCGGAGCGCCGCGGCGCGTGACTGGCAGTAAGTTTCGTCGGCTTTCTGGTTGAATTAGCACCGCGGCGCTAACGTGGCAGAGCCGCGGTGCTTCATGGGCAGTGACTGCTCGACGGAATCCCAAAAGTCTTGGCTTTTGAGGGGGTTTTCAATGGCATTGAATCCACCCAATAATGGCCATTACTTGTACCATTATGTTGCTGCATTACTCGGGGGTTAAATGTCATCCATTATATGGCAATTGATTGCCATTGTGGGGCATTTGAAGAGGTCATCTTGCACACCTATAAATTGAAGCCTTGGCTCAATTCTATAGAAGAAGAGATGAACATATATGAACAAATGAACAAGAAAATAAGTTAACAACACCACAAAGAGATCAGATTTTCCTGATATCAATCCTTCTCTTAGCAATCTTCATAATTCGCGTTCTTCGCTGAGATCATTTGTGTAGATTTTGTACACTTGATAGTTTGATGTTTCATCTTGGGAGACTATTGTCCATACTTCCGTAAAGCCTATATACGGGGGCAATCTTGTCTTAAAGACAGAGAGTCATCTCTCGACTCAGCCGGTGGTGTTGTGGTTCATCTAATTGGTTACTAAGTGTTTCAGGTGTTAACTTAACAGACGAAAGACTCTAACCGTTCGTATTCTCAGCGGATCTACAAGCCACAAGTGCAGCAGTTCATGTTCTTGTATTTTCAAATACAAGTTTCATATTTGAAGTTTCCATTAAAGATCAAGATATTGACAACTTGTTGTTGTCCTCTTTGTTGTTTATCCTTTCGATCACTGTAATAGCTATTTACTATTCCCGTTGTTGCTTTACATATTCCAACAAGTATTGCTTATGGCTTGGTTCATTGGACAAGTCTTAAAGGAGCACCATTATCAGCTTCAATTTCAATTTGGATGTCGGTCCTAGCGTTGGGCGTATACGTGCTTTTGTCCGAGAGATTTAGCCATATCTGGAGAGATGGTCTCTCGTTGGAGCCATTTCATCATGTTGTTACAAACTTGAACTTTGCATTGCCCTCTGCTTCCATGGTGTGGTGAGTAACCTCATATATATATCTTAATTTTGTTCTTTTAGTTGTTAAATCTCAGTTGATTGAGGAAACGAGTTGTGGTCTCCTAATATAATTTTGGACAGTTCTCCTGTCATGACATGAGCTAGATTTTGGGGTTGAGTTAGGTCATATGTTTATTTCTTCACATGGTATCAGAGTCAAACTAATCTCAATTCTTGGTTTACCCGATGTTAGATCTCCAGGTTATATTGCCCATGCTCCATATGTCTAGTCCTAGGCACACGAAAGGTGTTAGAAGTCCCTATCGAAATGCGGGATGAGAAACTAGTTTCCATTTATGATTTGGTCATCTTCACCTCATGAGCTAGGTTTTGGATTGTTGAGTTAAGCCTAAAGTCCATTTATCAGTACACTAGCAAAACTCATCGTCATCTAAGCCAAACATGAATGCGGTGAGAAAATCATGTTTCCGCACAAATTTCCCTTAAACTTGTCGGGAGAAAAAACCTATGTTTCTAGTAGTGAGTTGGTTCAATGGAAATACGGGGAGGGAAATCATGCTTTTTACATGAATTTTCCATTGATTCGTTGGTGGAAAAAACATCATTTTCTAGCCGTGAACGCTCTTTACCCAACCCCTTCCATCTTAGAGTTCGTGCATTGTAAGTGATCTGAATGTCTACTGTCAAATTCCCTGAATAGGTAAGTTATCCATTCTTGGACTATGCAATATACTTTATTATATTGAAAACGCTCCTAACCCAGCTCGTTCTTTCGTAAATGTTTGTGTTTTGTAAGTTATCAAAATGTCTATTGCCAAAGTCATTAAATGGTTAAGTCATCGATCCTTGGACTATGTCATGTACTTTTTCTTGGATCACGTGCGGGCGTTTTACCAGAGATTTTTAGTCTACCCTTGTGTAATTCCTAATATATAACGTAATTGTACTAGAAAGCATAGTCTAGTTCCCCTCCCTTCGATCAGAAAAATGAGATATGAATTCTATATTTAGATTTTTGCACAATAGCTGATCAAGATCACTACTGTTTACTTTTTATAGTCGGTATACCTAAAGTATATACTGATTATACACTGTTATACACATATTATACATTTGGTGACTATTTTTAGTTTAAGCGGTTGGATGAACGACTATTTAGGGTAATTCTTCTCCTAGAGGCAGATTAAGGCTTGACTTGATCCTGTGTACTCCCGGTTCAAACCATAATTTCCTACTTTGATGTATACAGTTTGGAGTACTGGGCTTTTGAGCTTCTTGTGTTATTGGCTTGTTTGATGCCAAAATCGAAAACAACTACTTCCCTAATTGCAATGAGGTAAGCTTCTTTGCTTTAAACCATCAAATCTTCACATTTTTAGGCCTAAATTTTAGTCTAGCTAACACAATTTTTCTGGATTGTGACTTTTCAGTGTAAATACTGAAGTCATTGCCTACGATATCTCTTATGGTTTGAGTGCAGCTGCAAGGTAATGTCACTAACATAAGGGGTCGCTTGGTTGGTGGGATAAGGGATTATAATCCTGTTCGGGATAAATTATATTGTAGGATTATTTTATTCCATGTTTGGTACAACTTCTAAATCAATCCCTAGATGGTTTATATTATACTTGTGGTATTATTTTTATACCACGCTCATGCTAGATAATAATCTTGAAATTACTAATCCAGGGATAAAACAACAAAATAACACAATTACCCTTCTCCGAGCTTTTCTCCTGAAGTTTTTTAAGAAAGACATGTGGTTACAATTGAAAATAAAAATTTATCCCAATTTATTCAGTTAATACATATTTTATATTACACCCCATATACCTATTTTTAGTCCATTGAACCAAACATTTATCAATAAAACTATATCACGTCATTTTTAATATATTCTTCTATTATAATCTCAAGATAACTTGTTCTCTAACCAAACGAGACCTAAACGTTTTGTTTATATCGAAACGATTCTAAAATTTATTTGTATGCAAAAGGAATTTGATTTTACCAAAAGCACATTGTAATTTGGGAATGAAGGGAATTTAATTGAGTCCTTGCCTTACATATGGCTCCGTCATTGTTGACGGTGTAAATAAATTTTACATTATCAGGTTGACTTACAATAATAGGTAACGTTGTAAATCAACTATGATATGATAACTTGATAAATTAAGTAATTACTAGTTAAATTGCAACGGAAGTTTAGAATTTTCGTATTATCAATGTATATTTGTTCCCGTCCAAAATGTCTACCGTTTATCGGCTGACAAAATCGACTGACAAATTGATTCCTTAACTAAGCGATTTCGGCTGGAAGCGGAACTCTAACTTCCAGTAATGGGTTCCCCAACTACTCCAGAAAGCGTTAGGATGGTGATTGAGTAAACTAAGTGGTAAGAAACATAAATACAGCTAGAGTGCAGTAAAGGCGATAAAGATAAAATGAAGATATGTAAAATCAGTTGTTTGATTGATTGGTTCTTTTATTCTGTACAAATGATCCTATATTTATAGTACAAGAAAAATAAAACGTGATCCCCTATGTTTGCCATTAATTACCCACTAATTCTACTAGCCAACTATGAGGAGGTGGTGCCGACTTTTACTCATTGTTTTCCTCTTGCACGATTAATGGCACTTCCTTCTAGTTGTTGCTGGTTGTTACCGTTTCTTGGGGTCTAAAAGATTCTTTGACTTGGTCTTCGAGGCGTCCAAATATGTGTGGGTCTCAATCGTTCCTCGGAATTATGACTCAACCAGGCTACCGTAATAGCCAATGAAGTTTTTCTAGCAGAGGGCTATGACTAATAGATTCGGCTACGAGTCAGTTCGGTTATCGACTTAGAATTCTGTTGCCTGCTCATTTTGAGGTTTCCACCTTCGGTTGTCACTTGATTCGGCTAAACACTTAAAAGTATTTTTGAGTGTTAACAATATTACTTAAATTAATTTTTTTGTTATCCCTCAATTTATGTTACTGATACCAATTGTGCATTCCAAAATAAATGTGCAGCACTAGGGTAGCAAATGAATTAGAAGCTGGAAATCCTGGCAAAGCTAAGCATGCTATGGTTGTTTCTCTCAAGCTATGTATTCTTCTTGCTCTTGTAGTTGATTTGGCTCTATTTTTTTTTTTTTTGTCATAATGCTTGGGCTGGCCTCTTCAGTAACAACACAGAAATCATAAACAAATTTGCCACCATGACACTCTGCTCTTAATATCCTTTGTATTCGATTTCTTTCAGGGAATTTTATCAGGTCAGATTCTTTAACTTCATGTCTAGTCAAACTCTGTTATATAAAATAAAATAAAGTACTATTTTTTTTGCATTTAGAATGAGCTTTCTAAAAGAGATATTGTAAATGAATTGATCAGGGGTGGTTAGGGTTATGTGGATGGCAACATTTGGCTATGTGCATCAACTTGGCAACTTTCTATTTCATTGGCATGCCAATAACTGGCCTCCTTGCTTTCAAGTTTAACCTACATACTCAGGTAACTCAAGTACATGTGATGCCTTTGTTCGAGCTATTTTATTTAGAGACGCATTCAGTTGAACCAACTAAATATAGGCTTCATCCACCTCTACTCATATCATGTGGTTATTCGGCAAACTTGAGTTGTTTAAATATATTATTTTTTGGATTTCAATAATATTTAATCGTAAATACAAGTCAACATTATAGTAAGCACAAGTTACGTTAAAGAGAGCAAAATTAATTTCTTGATATGTGGTCTAGCTTGCCAAAGTTCTGGCTTATTGCTATTGACATTGTTGATTAGATGGGAAAAATTGGAAGCCTCAACAAAGTGCAATAAGGTTAATCACTTGCTTATGGGCCATAGCACACTTGTGGGCTTGTTGCCATTATTGATTGCGGGCTTATTATGTACAGCCCAATAAGGTTAAATCCAAAATTTAAAACTTAGTTCATTTTGAGAGTGAACTAAGTTGAGAATTACGTTTTTCTCATTGCCACCGTGATAAAGTAAGGGAGCAAAATCAATTTAATATAAGGCTTCTTGTAATGTTTCTTTGTAAAAACAGGGGAAGATCTATAGTAGCCCGTGGGGTTCCCGAGAACCCAATAACTTATAATTATGTTGAAAACAATATTAAATGTATACCAACTTTTAGATGGGAACACAAAGAAGGACTCAACTTAAGGGTATCAATGCCAATGGTTGGGGGATTGAATCCCCTTGGATCTGTTTGTTTTTTACTTAAACTCATTTTGTCTTTCAAAAAATTTTTGTTCGAACCATAAACTTAAAATCCTGAATTCTTTCTGAGTAAGGTCATCGACCTCATCGTGTATGAGATCCTAGCATGCATGATCTTGGTTACCAAGGAGCTAGCAAGTCCGCTAGTGCTTCAAAACACGCCCCACAAAGAAAAATTATTTTATTATTATCGTAACAATAGTATTCTCTAAAATAAAATAAAGAGAGTATTAAGTTTATCATCCCTGAATTTCTAATATGCTGATTGCAAGTTTATCAAGTTTGGTCTTTCCTTATCCAAATCCACATCTTATCTAACAAAATTTATACAAATTTGACATCAAGTATCAATTGAAGAATACACTGTTCAATGAGGATGAAAGCTAGCTCGTGTTTCATCACTAATCCGTACCTATTGGGCCAACCATAAGAAACACACTGATTTAGGAGGAGGAGCCGTGGTTAGGCCCATAGCTACTTGGCTAAATTTGCACCAATGGGAATATTTCCGCGCCGCGCTGTAATTTGTTTTACCCCTTTTTAAAGAGTTTAGCCAGAATAGGTTGCTTGCCGGAACTTATAACTTGCGGGTCAGAACTTGGCAACAAGTCCTGACCGATCCCCAGAATTTCTGAATGGATTGTCAAAGATTTGCATTGTTACAAGTCATGGCTGATCACCAAAAATTTAATACGAATTATGTTGCGACTTAGGAAGAAATTGTTCACAAGCCTAGCGGATCACTAGGACTTTCTTATGGATGAGCAAAGACTTGTCTAATGATAAGTTTCGGTAATTACCAGGACTTTAATATAAATTATAGTGCTGACTATGAAACAAATTGTTTACATTTTTTTGCGGATTTCTAGGAGTTTCTGATGGATGGGTAAAGACTTGTCTTGCCACAAGTTCTGAAAATCACTGACTTTAATACAAATTGTGTCGTGACTTTAGAATAAATTGTTCACAAGCCCTAGCCGATCACACCAGGGCTTGAACAACATTTCACCAACAATCTACTTCAAAATTGGTTCAAATCAACTCCAATTTTGGTATGAATCCTTCTAATACCGATTCCAACATTTCTCAATTGTTAGATTCAACTCAAGTCTTTAAGAATTAATAAACCTGTAGGTATAAATGGTGTCAAAAAGGTTAAACAAAAAGGAAGGCAGAGTCGAGAGATGACACTTTGTCTTTAAGACAAAATTACTCTGTAGGTATGCTTTTATGGTAATGGACAATAGTCTCCCAAGATAAAATAACAACAATTAACAATACAAAGCAAGTAAGGTTGATTCTAGCGAAGAAAATAAATATAGAACAGATTGCTGAAGAGGAGAGGATTTGAGTGTGTTTCTGTTTCTGTATATTCTCTTGTATTTCGAACAGAACAAAAGAGTTTTCGTTCTCTTTTTTATATGTGAAGAGGAGGGTCGTTGCAACGTTTCTGAAATCTTCCGAACCGTTGCAACGTTTCCGAAATCTTCAGGGACCAAAAAGAAAATTCCGGAAGACAGCCCACAGCCCGTGACCCAAGTCAAACGGGCGGCGGCGGCGATGCGCCTGTGGGGCTTAGCCCCGAACCCAAGCTCACCTAGGTCCTCCCTCTTCTAAACACATGGGTTACCCCTTGGGGTCTCAAACCCTTACTCAAAAATAAAGCTTATATTGTGTTCAATCCTTCCATCTTCTACCTATGTGAGAGATTTGTTATTTGGCCAAAACAATCTATCTATTCATGTCTCAAAACCTTACTTTGTGTACCAATATCTATTTCATCTCTTAACGAAATTTGACGATACTTGACACTAATATCATCTACTCATTTAGTAGATTAGACGTGTTCGAAGAAATGATATTTTCGACATGTGGGGCCCACGTATTTAAGTCACTGAATATGAAAAAAACTCAATCCCAAGTAATCAAATTTTCTTGCAAATATATACTCGGTGGTTGATGACCGCTTTCATTTTCACTTTTTGTTCTCATTCTTCCCCCTTTCCTCCTTCGTATTTTTTTCTTTTCATACTTCGTGGTTAAATTTAAATTGCTAACTGAATTATGTTACTCCACTATTGAATATAAAGTCGACAAAACTTATGAATAGTTATTCCATTTTTTCAGTTACGTAGAGCGAAGATTAATTTTTACAAAATTTTCTTAAATGGGAACACAATATAAACTTTGCCTCAAATCATCCTATTTGAGCAAAAATCACCCGCAAAATAGCAATAAAACATTAAGTCCATTTAATTAATTAATTAAATACACTTACCGTTATGTCCTTAACCTTTCTCCACGTCTACAATATATAATCCAAACACATTTTTGTCCTTTTTTACTCTCCTAATCAAAACACATTTTCCCTATTATTTTTTTCTCCGCAAACACATTTTTCCAAATTGATGTCTATTTCCTTAAACATTAAGTCCATTTAATTTAATAAATTAAATACACTTACCGTTATGTCCTTAACCTTTCTCCACGTGTGCAACATAAAGTACTCCATTCACATTTTTTTTTGATAATCCAGGTCTCCAGGCTTGCGCCTGACTACGTCCTGAAGGTAATAGCACTGGTCCTTCAACACTATTACCAGGTAAATCGCGGGATGTGCTCCGGTGGCCAATTTTCTGGGAGCGTACAACTGATCAATGAGACAAGGTCAAATTCCCCAGCATGCAGAGTTTCTTCGTGCTTGCGGGAAATCGAACTCACGTTGTCCCATGCCAGAGCGCCTTATAGCGCCCAGGCTTTGCCACTGAACTATGCCCCGGAGGACACTCCATTCACATTTTTGCCTTGTTTTTCTCTCCTCATTATTATAATCAAACACATTTTCCACTCTTTTTTTTCCAACACACATTTTCCAAATTATTGTCTTTATTTTTTCCTCTTTACTTTGCAACGGTAATCTCTTCAACAGCCCCCTACCCCCACCCCCACCCCAAACACCACCACCGTAAGTGTATAGACTTATATATATAACTATATGGATGAACATCAGTCTACAAAATTTCCTCTATTTAATTATTTCCTCTTTTTTTGCATTTTATTGCTACACTTTTCTTGAAGTTTCCTCCTCCAACCTTTTCTCATTACTCTTCTTCTCTTTTTTATATTTATATAGTTTCATTTATATCAGCATAACATATCAAAGTTTGTTAAAATTATTCATGGCTTTGCATAGACATCTTTTAGTGATTCTCTTAGTATGTTTAATCAGCTCTTGTTATTGTTATCAATTCTATGTTGGTGGAAGAGATGGTTGGGTTCCTAATCCATCTGAAAATTACAACAATTGGGCTGAAAGAATGAGATTCCAAGTCAATGACACTCTTTGTAAGTACTACTCACTCGTCTTGAATTGTATCATCATATCATCTAAATAACGTTATCATATTCATTACTAGAAACACGTGTATCTCTGATAAAAATTTCAAACATAATCTATTAAAATTGTATGTGTCGAGAACAGTTAACGATCTTTTAATTGAAATTTTGGGATTTGGGATTTGTGATATCGTTTTGGTGAGATGCATTGAAATTTGGGATTTTTAATGTCATTCTGACCGACATTTAGTAAGAATGTGACTTTTTGTTGAAATTTTGGACTTTATGATGCTGCTTTGACTAAAATGTTCGTCGGAAATTTGCATGTTTCTAGTAATGATTTTTATGTGTTACACTTTATTGGTTGTAATTTGATTTGCTAAATCGACGTACAAAAAAGATTGTGTTACACCTTATTGAATGTTAATTGTGTTTTATGTTTTGGTTTTGTGTTGTAGTGTTCAAGTACAAGAAAGGATCAAACTCAGTGTTAGTAGTGAACAGGGATGATTATGACAAGTGCAACACAAATAATCCAATCAAGAAATTTGATGATGGAAATTCAATTTTCAAGTTAGATCATTCTGGTCCTTTTAATTTCATTAGTGGAAATAAAAATGATTGTGAAAAAGGATCACAAAAATTGATTATTGTTGTTTTAGCTATTAGAACTCCTCCTCCTCCTCCTACTAAACCACCCTCAACCCCGGGGACATCTCCGGCGGTATCTCCCTCGGTGTCACCGGCAACATCTCCTGTGAGTCAAACACCTACTTCATCACCCGGAAATTCTCCATCTCCGGCATCATCTCCGGCTGTACCTCCCTCGGTGTCACCGGCAACATCTCCTGTGAGTCAAACACCTACTTCATCACCCGGAAATTCTCCATCTCCGGCATCATCTCCGGTGGTACCTCCCTCGGTGTCACCGGCAACATCTCCTGTGAGTCAAACACCTACTTCATCACCCGGAAATTCTCCATCTCCGGCATCATCTCCGGCGGTACCTCCCTCGGTGTCACCTGCAACATCTCCTGTGAGTCAAACACCTACTTCATCACCCGGAAATGCTCCAACTCCGGCAACACCTCCGGCGTCCGCAACATCTCCGGCGACTTCTCCGGCCCCGGTAACGTCTCCGGCGAGCTTATCACCTTCTTCATCACCATCAGGGGCAACAATTTCACCTTCTCCATCGAATGGATCATCGTCGTCCCCGAGTTCATCGCCTCCGGGACCGCCGGGAAGTATTGCTCCGGCGGCTGGCGGCGGTGGAAACGGTCCGCCGGCGGATATTCAGTCACCAACTGGTTCAAAGAACTCGGCAGTAAAAGCATTTACTACTACTTCAGCAGTTTTGGTGTCAATTATATTGACTATAATTATTTCTGCTTAGTGGAAAATAGAAAATAAAATAAAATAAAATAAAATTACTAGTAATAGTTTGTTTGTTTTTCTTTTTATTTTTGTGTTGTTTGATTCTTGTTACATTGAATTACTGGGAGGTTTAGATATACAAAAGAGTGTTTTTTCTTTATTTTTATCTTTTGTTGTTTTATGGCTGGCATGAAATTGATTTCATAAGAGTATATAATCAAGTTTTTGTTCTTGTTCTTGATTGTCTCAATTTTTGTGATTTTTTTCGCTTCCTAGATTCAAAATGCATGAATTTTGATCAGTATTTTAAGATGTATTTTTCATCAAATTGATATAAAAAAATTGTTAATTATAGTACTTATAATATAGTTTTTCAAATATATAAATTTAATATTAAATTTTGAGTTAATATAATCTAATTTAGCCAAAATTAACTCTCAAAAAATGTAAAGTATCACATAAGTTGAGACTTCAAATTTAAAAACGATAGTTTGCATTTAATTATATTCTTTATATAGAGGAGTAGTCTATTACTCCCTCAATTGAATTCGTATTTATTGAATTGATGTAAATATTTAGTGCAGACAAATATTAACTTAATTTGATTTTTTTTTTTTAAAAATTTAAATGAAGACTTAAACATGTTATAGAACTACGTAGTCGATAAGATTTTTGAAACTTGTAATTTTAAACTCAATATAACATTTATGTGATTATAAAAATAAAATAAAAATGCAGTCAACGAGATGCATTCATGTATATGTTTTCTGAAGCTAGAACCAACCAATAGAATGAAATGAAATAATGATAAGTCTGAAAAGAATATAAGGAAAGCAATTGAACAAATAAGAGCTCATAGGAAAAGAGCTAACTGGAGTAAGTCTAGAACGTTGAACGAAAGATATGAAAAGAGTGTTTGGAAAGTCAGATTGATTGACCTTTAAAGCTTGAGTTCTAGGTTAAATTTGTATTGCTAACAAGAAGCTAACCTGCTTATGTGACTAGATTGTTTTTTTGCTCGAGGTTCAAGAAGGAGAGGAACTACCGCATATAAATATTTTTACGAAAGTATAGTTATCAATGACTAATACCTTCTCGTGACTATAAAGTCAATTTTTTGTAAATATAAAAATATATTATTTTTTTAAAATAAATTATTTTTTCTAATTATAAAAATATATCAGTTTTATTGGAACGGATTAATAAGGAATAGTTAAAGGAGATACTTACTTGTAGATAACGTAATCAGATTACTATTTGCCAATTGGCACATTGTGATTAATGCTGGGTATAACCAGATAACTTTGAGCTTCGACAGTTTAACGTAAACTTAAACAGCATAATTGTGTTTGACTGTCCTTCCTAAAGTTAACGGTGATTTACTACTCATGTAAATGGTCCTTATCAAGAAGGGGGGGCTACAATTATGTTTAACGGATTAGGAAGAATTTAGTGTTTTTTGGTTAAATTTTATATTTGTGTTAAAAATTCACGTAATATGTATGAATAATTTAATCAAAATTAAATAAGCTATATTTTTTAGAATCTAAAACTCAAAAACTAAGGCTTCTAGCTCCATTTCTGATATCATGAGTCGTAAATGAGCTACAACACTACTAGGAGTGGCAGATGGATCGTTTGGGCTGAAGTTGGACGGGTCAAGATGAGTTGAATCAATAGATGGGTCAATGTCCAACCCGCCCAAAACTTATACGGGCTAAGATGGGCAGGTCAAGATGAGCTAAATGATAGGTCATAACCCAACTTGCCCAACTTGATCCATTACTTTTACAAATTTCAAACTTACCTTCCATGATGTTATTTTATTTTGTATGATATTTGATTTTTCCATATCTTTATTTTTAAAATAAGAAGGATATTTTTAAGAATTTTTTTATTTTTTATAAAAGTAAAATAAATATATAAAATAATGGGTGGGAGGGCAGGGGTAGTGGGGAGGGGGTGAGACGCGGGGGGCTGGGTAGTGGGGTAAGAAAAGTTTCCCATTTTTTATAAAAAATTATGTATAAGTAAAATAAAATATATAAAGTAAAAACTTCGGTCGGTCAGGGGAGGGGGGGATGGGGTAAGCAAATTTTTCTCATATTTTTTATCAAGAGTTTATCAAAGGAAAAATAAATATATAAAATAAAAAATTTGGTGGGGTGGGAGTAGGGGGTAGTGGGAGGGGAGGGGAGTAGGGGGTTGGGTGATGGGAGTCTGAAAAATTCTATTTTTTTAATAAAAAATTATATATAAATAAAATAAATATATAAAATAAAAACTTCGGGGGTGGTGTGGGAGGGCAAGGGGGTTGGGGGTAAGAAAAAAATTTATTTTTTAATAATTATTTTATAAAAGTAAAAAAATATGAAATACAAATTTGAGGATGGGGTAGGGCATGAGGTGGAGAGGAGTAGAGGGTAGACCTGTCCAAAGGTCGGGTCGGGTCGGGTCGGGTGGCTTTTTTTTTCTGTTTACCCAATCATGACCCTATTTTTTAAAAAAAATTCCGACTTTGGCCCTGACCCTACGGGTCACGGGTCGGCCTTGACCCGTTGGAATTTTTTGGCGGGCCAGGATCGGGTCGAGCTTAATGTAGATTAGAGCAATACATATATTATAAACACATGCATTATCACTTATTAATGGCAAAAATATATATAAGTACAAAATAAATATTAATGAAGGAAAAATAATATAAATTATATTAAAAAAATATGCGAATTAGAGTCGGATCGAGGCTCGGGTAGGTCGGATGGGTAAAATATTCGACCACTGGCCGACCACGACCTGGTCGAGTCCCCGCTTTTTCGGGTCGACTGGCTCGCGGGTCAGCTATAAGCTAACCCTGGCCCTGGTTTTTTCGGTTCGGGTCGGACGGGTCCCCGACCCGGTGGACAGGTCTAGTAGAGGGGGAGGGGGTAACAAAAAATTTCATATTTTTTATAATTTTTTTTATAAAAGTAAAAAGAATATGAAATAGAAATTTGAGAATGAGGTACGGTATGGGATGGTGGTGGAGGGGGTAGGTAAGAAAATTTTCATATTTTTAATAATTCTTTTATAAAAGTAACAAAAAATATGAAATAGAAATTTGAGGATGGGGTGGAGGTGGGGTTAGGGCGGTAGGGGGAAGGGAAGATTTTTTTTTATAAAAGTAAAAAAAAATGAAATAGAAATTTGAGGATCGGGGTAGGGCAATGGGGTGGGGTGGAGTAGGCAAGGTAGGGGCAGAGATGTGAGGGTGGTTCTGTGCTTGGGTGGGGGTTGGTGTAGGGGAGGAGGGGTAGGGTGGATGGATAGTGTGGTGGGTGGTTGGGGTGCGTTCGTGTATTTTTATTGTTCCGAAATAATAAAGAAATTTTTAAAATAATTATTTATAAACAAAAATTATAATCTAAAGTGGAGCTCTAATCGTTAAGATTGATCATTTTCATGTGTCAAGTTTGGGCATCATCATGAGTCTATTTGGGTTGTTGATTTATGATGGATCAACTTGGGCTAGCCCAAACCAACTCATCATCAAAATCACTCTTGTCCAAACACATAAAACCTTGGGCGATTTGGACGGGTCATTTGGGTTTGAGCTAATTTTGTCACCCCTAAACACTACTCTTTACTTTTTGTTTTTGGCAAATGCTAATTAATACTTCCTAAATCTCAAACAACGGAATTTGGAGTACGGGAATCAAAACAATTAAATTTCAGCGTTCATTTAGCATAGATTCTTCAAGTTTTTTAAAATTGAAAACTATATATTTGAGAATTATATAAAAAGGATTGTAAATTAACATAGTTAATAATTGAAATATTTAAAAAAAAACAAATTCAAAAAATTATAATAAAAAGGCATTGACAAATAATAACTTCACGTAAATTGGGACAAAAACATTGTCATTATGCATCACTTTGCTAAGTTACGCTATGTAAAAGACATGAAAATTGTGATAGTTACAATTAAAAACAAAATGATAACGATAGCAAGACCATTGCTGCCTTCTTATTTTTGGAGTATTTAACGGGTTTATTTAATATGAGCTAAAGTATGAGTATTTTTGTCTTCATTTAGCTTGTTGTCAATTCGTTTTTTATACATAACGTAACAATATTATTCTAATGGCTTAGTCATGTATCATTATGTTCATCTAAACTCCAAAAAATAATCTAATAATAATTTTCTATGCTAAAGTATTTTTTAGAAAATAAAAAGTTGAGCAAATTATTTGTAAAAAGAAATAAATTACTACCTACTTTTGTCATGGTGTACACATTTTATATAAGTTGCCATATGCCAAGCACTTTCTGATCAAAGAGAATCAAATTCTCTACTTCATTCCTTTGGGTAAGAATATTTTTAAAAATAAACAAAACTAATACAAAATGAATATAAGGGAACCCTAGAGCGGGCTCACTCGAATATATTATAGGTGATTCGAAATTATAGTGCTAGTTCTGCTCCTTCGAAAAAGAAAAAGTACGAATCTATTATAATTATAGTAAAGGATAGATGAGGAATAAAATCGTAAAATTGACTCTTCATTTTGTTCTTGACCAATGATGAACCACCTGAAATTCCTTAATTAATCTTTAACCCGAAAAAGAAAATTAAATTTTCTTATCAAAGAACTTTAGAAGTAAAGAAACGCATATGTCACGTATTTAACTCGATGAGTTCTACTTTTAATTGATAGAATATACAAAGTATATTCTTCTGATAATATTAGAAATCTTGTACATGTGTAATTATGGTAGTAGTCTTGTATTAGGAAAATGTATATTTGATTTTCGTAATTATAGGCTATGTTTACTAATGTATATCATGTATATAAACTCTTTACATTAATGAAAATAATCAAGGAATTATTCTTGGTATCAGCAGTCTAGGGCAAACTTTTCCTTCTCCAAAAATAATACTCATTCCGCCGCCCTACTCGAAAACCTAATTCTCGGTCGTCGGCCGTACCCCAACATCCCTTCAATTTTTTCTGAATCCCTAATTCTCTTCTTGTTCTTCCATCATGTATACCACAAAGAATACCTTTCATCATGCCCTTGCATTCTCCAATATCAAGAACAACATCCTTATCGTTCTTGAGATGAAAAACATCCAATACGCGACGTGGGCAGAACTATTTAAAATTCACGCACGATCTAATAGAGTCCTCTATCACATCGTCAATCCGGAAAAAGGCAAGGAGAATGTGCCTTCCACAGATGATGAAATCGAGTTGTGGGCAACTCTTGATGTTACGGTCCTCCAATGGATCTATTCCACCATTTCTACGGACCTCTTACATACAATTATCGAACCCGACGCAACGACAATGAAAGCTTGGAATAGGTTGCGTGATATATTCTAAGATAACAAAAATTCTCGTGATGTAACCCTTGAGCAGGAATTCTCTCATATGAATGTCTCAGCCTATTGTCAAAGGCTTAAGGAGTTGTTGGATCAACTCAAGAACGTCGGCGCGTCCGTCACAAACGATCGTCTCGTTCTTTAGGTGGTTGCATGCCTCTCTGAGGCGTATAATGGAGTTGACACTCTTCTTCGTCAAAGTAATCATTTCCCGTCGTTCTATCAAGCACGTTCCATGCTTACATTAGAAGAAGCATGGTTGGCTAAAAAGGCAGCAACCAGATCCAATTCCGCCATGATGGTACTCTCGTCACGCGACACCGATGACCTTCAATCCTTCTCAGAAAATTCTAGTCAAAACGGTAACAATGGTGGCGGTAAAAAGGGCCAAAATCAGAAAAATAGTGGAAAAAATCGCGGTTGCGGTGGTGGCAACGGTGGCAGCCGCAGCGACGGTGGCAGTGGCGGAGGATGGGGTGGCGGCGATGGCGGCGGGCCTGGCGCACCGGGTCGCGACCTGGGGCGATGGGCGGCCGCGTGGGGCTAGGTCGATGGCGATGGCCCACTCCACCTTATCAGGCCTTTCCAGCGAACTATTGGGCTAGACCCAATGGCCTTCAGCAGACTGGGGCTCGGCATAATGGGGCCTGGCAGTAGCCTGGCCTGCTTGTGCCTCGGCCACAACAAGCCTTCGCTATTGCGGACCCAGCAACAGCCCCGACTCGTACGGATATCGAGGCAGTGATGCACATACTTGAATTAAATCCTTCAGATGCAAATTGGTACATGGACACCGGTGCCACTTCTCATATGACGTCCGCGCCAGGTAATCTCTCGTCTTATTTCAATTTGAGAAAAATCGTGGCATAATTATTGGTAATGGTAATTCAGTATCAATTTGTGGTTATAGTCACACCAATTTATCTCCCCCGAACCCACCGTTAGTCTTGAAATATTTCCTTTATCCTCCTCAATTAATTAAAAATTTGGTGTTTGTTCGAAAATTTACAAATGATAACTAGGTTTCTGTTGACTTTGACTCTTTTGGATTTTCTGTGAAGGATTTCACGACGGGGATACCTCTAATGAGATGTGATAGTCGAGGCGAGCTATATCCCATCACTACCACCACCACCGCTAAACAAGCAACATCGTCAACGTTTGCCATTTTAGCACCTTCCTTATTGCACGTTTGGGTCATCCGAGAGCGTCTGTTCTTTCCTCCCTTAAAAGCAATAATTTTATTGAGTGTAATAGTACGCGTAGTACTAATGTTTGTCCTTCTTGTCCGCTTGGGAAATATGTTAAATTACCATTTTTTACCTCCAATTCTAGTACTTTGTTGCCATTTGATATTATTCATAATGATTTGTGGACATCTCCCGTTTTGAGCTCTCTGGGCCACCATTATTATATATTATTTTTGGATGATTATTCTAATTTTTTGTGGACCTTTCCGTTATCTAAAAAGTCTCAAGTTTATTCCACATTCCTATCATTTAGAGCATTCATCTGTACCCAATTTGAACGGGAAATTAAGAACATTCAATGTGATAATGAAAGAAAATTTGATAATGGGCCATTTCGAAAATTTTGTAAGTTTAATGGTATTTTTTCCGGTTTTCTTGTCCATATATGTCCTCATAAAATGGAAAAGTCGAAAGAAAAATTCGCTCCATTAATAATATTATTTGGACTTTACTAGCTTATGCGTTATTACCACCTTCATTTTGGCATCATGCATTACAAATGACTACTTGCCTTCTTAACATACTCTCTATCAAAGGATTAGCATACCAATCATCACTCAAAATTCTTTATCAAAAATACCCATAGTATTCTCATCTTAGGGTGTTTGGGTGTTTATGTTATCCTCTTTTCCCTTCCTCTACCATCAACAAACTTCAAGCCCGCTCTATCGCGTGTGTGTTTTTGGGTTACCCGTATAATCATCGTGGTTACAAATGTTATGATTTATCCTTTTATAAAATCATCATTAGTCGCCATGTCATTTTTTATGAAACCCAATTTTCGTTTGCCAAGTTGCATAATCTCGTCTCCAATCATTATAATTTTTTGGATGACGGGCTTTCCCCGTATGTGGTCCATCATTTAGCCCAGCCCACATCTCAGCTTTTGGACCAGCGGCCACCGGTAAGACCACTGCCTGCAAGCCTAAATTCTCATCCTCTCACTCTGCCAGCAGTCCCACTGCCTACTGGCCCAAATGTCACATACCCGAGTCCAATTCTGCCAGCGGCCCACTGCCTGCTGGACCATTGTCTGCTGGACCATTGCCTGCTGGCCCATCCAGCCCCTCCCTCGGTCCATTCCCTAGGCCAGCAGGCCCACTGCCTGCTGGCCCAACCCGTGACCTCCGTCTCGGTCCAGTCAGTTCCGACATCACTACACCGACCTAGGTTCGGCCCACTTCTATTCCGAGTCAAGGGCATGTTACTCGTAGCCAACGGGGTATCTTTAAATCAAAATGACATTTTAATCTCAACTCTAATGTCACTAAATCACCCCTACCACGTAACCCCGTGTCTGCCCTTCGTGACCAGAATTGGAAAATGACCATGGATGATGAATATAATGCTCTTATTGAAAATAAGACGTGGGAGTTGGAGCCCCGTCCACCTGGTGTCAATGTGATTCGTTCTATGTGGATTTTTACTCATAAGGAAAAATTTTATGGTAGTTTTGAGAGGCATAAGGCCCGTCTTGTAGGTGGTGGCAAAACTCAACAGGTTGGCGTGGATTGTGGAGAGACATTTAGTTTGGTGATCAAACCGACAATTATTCGCATTGTTCTCAGTCTGGCTCTCTCAAAAGCATGGCCCATCCATCAACTGGCTTACGTGGCGAACTCAAGGAAACTATATACATGCATCAGCCATTGGGTTTCAGGGACCCCGATCATCCAAACCCTGTGTGCTTGCTTAGGAAGTCCTTATATGGGCTCAAATAAGCTCTTCGGGCATGGTATAAAAGGTTTGCAGATTATGTGTCTACTCTTAGGTTTTCTTATAGCATGTTTGATCATTCTCTATTCATATACTATCGCGGTTCTTCTCTGACATACATCATGTTATATGTGGATGATATTATATTGACTGTTTCTTTTGATAAACTGTGCAAGTCTATCACATCTCTTCTCAGCTCCGAATTCACTATGAAAGACTTGAGACCTTTGAGTTATTTTTTGGGTATCACTGTAACTCGTCATGCAGGAGGTCTATTTTTGTCCCAGATGAAGTATGCAACAGAGATTATTGAACGGGCTGACATGTAATCCTGTAAGTCATCTCCTACTCCGGTTGACACTAAACTGAAGCTGAGTACTAATTCTAGCACACCTTACGGGGATCCCTCCCACTATCGTAGTCTTGCGGGGGCTCTTTAGTATCTTACGTTTACGAGGCTCGATATTACTTATGCAGTGCAGCAGGTATGTTTATTTATGCATGATCCGAGGAAAAAATATATGCACGCTCTCAAATGCATTGTGCGTTACATTCAGGGCACTCTTGATTATAGTTTACACTTATATCCATCATCGGTATCTATTCTCATGTATTATACAGATGTTGATTGGGGTGGATGTCCAGATACCAGACGCTCGACATCTGGTTATTGTATGTTTCTTAGTGATAACTTGGTCTCTTTGTCGTCTAAACGCTAGGCTACTTTATCGCGTTCCAGCGCAAAGGCCGAATATCAAGCGGTAGCCAATGTAGTGTCTGAGTCTTGTTGGTTGCGTAACCTCATCTTAGAGCTTCACTTTCCTAGTCAGAAAGCTACCTTGGTCTACTGTGATAATGTTAGTGCAATATATCTCTCTGGAATCTTGTCCAACATCAGCGCACTAAACATATCGAGATGGATATTCACTTTGTTCACGAAAGGTAGCTCGTGGATAAGTACGTGTCTTGCATGTCCCTTCACGGTACCAAATTGCTGACATCTTTACTAAGGGCCTTCCCTTAGTTCTGTTTGAAGATTTTAGGGACAGTCTTAGCGTACGACAACCGCTCGCTATGACTGTAGGGGTGTGATAGAATATACACATTATATTTTTCTGATATTATTAGAGATCTTGTACATGTGTAATTATGGTCATAGTCTTGTATTAGAAAAATATATATTTGATTTCCGTAATTATAGGCTAGGTTTATTAATGTATATCATGTATATAAATTATTTACATTAATGAAAATAATCAAGGGATTATTGTCTTTCATTAATGTTTATAGCTTTGAATTAATTTTATTTAAAAAAGGGTTCAAATTTAATATTTATTAAAATATTAGTAAAGTTCAAATATATATTATGATTCATGTCAAAAATATCGTGTTAGCAGAAATCCGTTGTCGATGAGTTAAATTAACCCGATAAAACTGCTTGCTAAAACTTTTAATAGAAATAGTAAGAAAATAAGAAGGTAAAGAAGTGTCATGTTTTTTTCTTTTCTTTTGCTTCCCATACGGAGTTGATATTCATTTTAAGGTTCGACTAAATTTAATTTTGCATCGGGTCTGAGTCTAAATCGCTTCCTATTTAAGACGATCTTATTCTTAGGCTTCAAAACCGAAACTTAAGATTAAAAGTACAAGAATACTTACGAACACCACGACCTTTGGTGTTCCGATATCTTAAACAAAACAAATTCCTAATTTGAACGTCACTTAAGCTCTAGAACTATCCATTCATTATTAAGTTATAGTACTATTGAGATAAGAATGGTGGATGTATCAATCAATGAATTGGACCTTGCAAATTGCAATATTGAAACTTTGAGACTCTATTGTCCAATTGACAACTGAGCGGCCACAAGTGTGAACGTCAAACACTTACTTTTATAGGTGTACACAGCTTATTGATTATTCAACTTAGCCAAATAATTGAAATTCTCAATATTAATAATTAGTACATCCGTTTCGTATAAGAATTTATTTCATTCCTGTGCTCAATATATAAAGATAATCTAAAATAGAAAAATTTTAAATCTAAAAATTATACACAAGATAAGATGTAATTACGTAATTAAAGAACAATAACTAAGGTCTTCTAATTCTAACTTTTATCGTTTGCATGGATTTCTGCTTGTATTAGGTTCTTGGCATGGCATAAGTTGTTTCATATTTAAAATTAGTGAATTCATAATGAATGTAATTTAAAATATATATAAGTTATAAGTTTCTTTTTACATATGCCCACATAATTCAAGTTGAAAACAATTAATTCTCAGTTGAATTCATTTGCATCCGTTAGCACATCGGTGTGAATAAATGTTCACAGCTATGTGTACTATTATATGATCAATTTTTTAGTATATTTAAAAAAGAATAACATCTTCATATAGTAATTTTAATTTTTTCATTTTATATATTTAATGTTGTATTTAATAACTACGAAAACTCCATGACTTACAGAAACGCATAGACTTCAATCATAACAAATTAAAATTCAATCGTATATCTGAAGTTGTTTCGAAGTGGATAGACGTGAAATTTTTTAAGAAATTAGATATAAATTAAATAGCGATATCAAAATAAAGTATTTATGCACACAAATTTGAATGAATCGAAATACCAATGCAAGCCGGCGATAAAACAACGCATGCCACGGCACAACGAGGCCCCATATAATACATACAAAAGGCATGTCACATCACGTTACCACAAAGTCCAATTGACACATGTCATTAGGGATGGCAGGTGGGTACAATTTTACGGATTCCGCACCGCCCCCGCCACAGTTAGGGCGGGTATGGGTATAACTTTAGCGGGTAGTAGGCGGGTATGGGTGTTGAAAATGTACCCCGAACCACTCCGTGTGTCTTTGTAAGTTTTTCGTCTAATCATAGGGTTATTTGTGCTACGACTTGTCCACTTATCAAATTCATGTCTCTCATCACGTTACGTTTGACGAGATGATTTTTTCTTTTGCAAATATTAAAAAATTCTGAAACACGTACTATACCTTTTAGACGAGTTCAACACCTCTCCCGTCATATTTCGCGAACTGCGTTAGTCCACCACCACCACCACCACCGCTGCCCAGTCACCGCCACTGCCACCCGTTGCCACTATCAGCGGTCACTCCACCAGGCCTCTAGCATCGCCGACTGCCACCCCTAATGTCAGCAATCGGTCAGTCTCCCCCCTGACCTGTCTCGGTATCGCCTCTCCGTCCCACCGTCAAACTTCACCAAAACCCTCAGTGTCACTGCCACCTAACGCCGACCTTCATATCACCCAGCCCTACCCCTACACTGTACCGGCACCCCGAACCCCGCACAATATCCAAACCCAGACCCAAACTGGCCCATCACAGCCCAGTCATAGCCATCCCAACCTCCCCCGTCGCCGGATCCGGCTTCGCCCAGTTCCCCGATCTCACCCATCATATCTCGGTCACCCGTCACCAGCACCCCTTCCACACACTCCGTCGACCAACCCTCACTCACACCAACACTGCCTCTGCCACATATACTACTGACCCGACACCGGCTACCCACCAAAATACCCATCCACCCACTACCTCACACACCCAACGGAAACCCGTGCACAACACAGGATTTTCAAGCCCAAAGTCCAGTTTAACTTATCCACACAAACCATTTCCCCAATTCCCCAAAACTCAAAATTAGCCAAACTATACCCAAATTGGAATGCGGCCATGTTTGAGGAATTTAATGCTTTAACGAAACAACACACTTGGGATTTAGTTCCTAGACCGGATGGGGTGAATGTGATCCATTGCATATGGCTTTTTTTATCATAAATACAGAGATAGTGGTAATCTAGAGAGATATAAGGCGAGACTTGTGGCTAATGACACTAATCAGCAGGAGGGTATTGATTGTGGTGAGACATTCAGTCCGGTTGTTAAACCGGCTATCATTCGCATAGTTCTGAGTATTGCTATGGGTAAGCATTGGTCGATTCATCAACTTGATGTGAAGAATGTATTTCTACATAGGGATTTGAAAGAAACTGTTTACATGTACCAGACGCCTGGTTTTGTCCATCCATCGGCCCCTCAGTATGTATGTCGTCTCTGCAAGTCACTTTATGGATTGAAACAGGCCCCTAGAGCGTGGTATGATCGTTTTGCACGGTACATTATGCAGATTGGTTTTGTTGTATACAACAAGTGTGATAATTCTATATTTATTTTTCATAGAGGTAGTAGCATTTCTTATTTGTTGTTATATGTGGATGACATTGTGCTTACTGCCTCCTCTGATTTGTTGAAAAATGAGATCATTGCATTGCTTAAAACCGAATTTGCTATGAATGACTTAGGGAAGTTGAGTTACTTTTTGGGGATATTAGTGAGCAGATCTGCAGATACTATATTTTTATGTCAGCGCAAGTATGCAAATGAGATAATATATAAGGCTAAAATGGCGAACTGCAAGATAATGTCCACTCCGGTTGACTCCAAAGCAAAGCTTAGTGTTGTTGATGGTGATCCAGTGTCCGATCCCACCCTTTACAGGAGTCTTGCAGGTGCACTACAGTAACTTACTTTCACCAGACCTGATATTGCTTATGTTGTTTAGTAGGTATGTTTATTCATGCATGCCCTCAGGGAGCCTCATCTTACGACTCTTAAGCGTATCATTCGATACGTCAAGGGCACACTTGATTATAGATTGCATCTATAACCCTCAGCCCAACCAGGTTGTTATCATATACGGATGCTGATTGGGCAGTCTATCCGAACACGTGACGCTCCACCTCTGGCTACTGTGTGTTCTAAGGGGATAATCTCATTTCTTGGTCTGCTAAGAGGCAAATCGCCTTATCCCGTTCGAGTGCTGAAATAGAGTATAGAGGCGTTGCAAATGTTGTTGCTGAGATCTGCTGGCTCCGAAACCTTCTTTTGGAGCTCCAGTGTCCCATACGTAAGGCATCTTTGGTTTACTGTTGTAACATATCCGCCATATATTTATATCACAACCCAGTTCAACATCAGCGAACCAAACGCATTGAGATGGATATACACTTTGTTCGTGAGAATGATGCTATCGGTCATGTTAAGGTGTTGCATATGCCTTCTTTGTATCAGTACGCGAATATCTTCACGAAAGGTCTTCCTAGACATTTATTCATCAACTTCAGATCCAGTCTTAGTGTCCGACCTCCTCCCGCTCCGACTGAGGGGGTGTATTAACGTATATTATCAAATATACTCTATATATTTTGTAATATTTAGTGTTGTATAATTATGATAGATATATGATCCTTATTGTATTAGGATTTCAAATTGTACACACTATATATATTTGTATTAATGAAAAAGATTCTTCAAAAGAGATTAATACAATCTTACAGAAGAGCTGCATCCAGCGCTGAGTTTAGAATTAAATTCTTGAGAAGCCAAGAAAGGTGAAAGAAATAATCCCCTTGATTATTTTCATTAATTGAAAGGTATATATACACGTTACAAAATAGGAGAATCCTATTCCTATTCTACTCCTAAAACCTTATTCTACCATAATTCTAACTATACAATTATGGTAAGTGTACATGACTAATTAAGGTAACATTTACACTACAATATACCAACAATATACATTCCATATATACAACACTGCTTCTGAAGCCACTGCCTGTGATGGGCTTCCGAACTGGGCCACTGGCCACTGGCCACTGTCGATTTGGGCCACTACCCACTGCTTTGCTGGGGCACTGCTTTTGTATACCTGTGATATATACTTATGTATATTCAGTGTATATCACATGTATATTACATTATTTAACACACCCCCACAGTCATAGCGGGCGGTTTTCGAACGCTGAGACTGTCCCTAAAATCTTCAAAAAGGACCGCGGGTAGACCCTTTGTAAAAATGTCTGCAATTTGATAACGAGACGGGACATGGCATATGCGAACGTGACCCCTAGCAACCTTTTCACAGACAAAGTGAATGTCAATTTCGATATGCTTAGTGCGTTGGTGCTGAACCGGGTTACCTGAAAGGTAGATGACACTAATGTTATCGCAATATACCAAGGTTGCCTTCTGAATGGGACAATGAAGCTCCAAAAGCAAATTACGTAGCCAACATGATTCGAAGACCACATTCGCTACTCCTCGATATTCGGCCTCTGCACTTGAGCATGATAGAGTTGCCTGACGCTTCGCCGACCAGGAGATCAAGTTGTTGCCAAGGAACATGCAGTAGCCAGACGTCGACCGTCTGGTGTCCAGACAACCACCCCAATCCGCATCTGTGTATGAGACAAGTGTGGATGTAGAGGAAGGATACAAATGCAAACCAAAGTCCAGTGTACCCTGAAAATACCGAATGATGCATTTGATTGCATTCATGTGCTCAACTCTTGGATCATGCATGAATAAACACACCTGCTGAACAACATACGTAATATCCGATCTGGTAAAGGTAAGATATTAGAGGGCCCCTGCAAGACTACGATAGTGGGTCGGGTCCTCGTATGGTGCACCTGCCTTGGCACTAAGCTTGGGTTTTGCATCAACTGGAGTGGAAGTGGACTTACATGATGACATCTCAGCCCTATCTATGATCTCAGCAACATACTTTCGTTGTGACAAAAACAATCTATCTGAATGACGTCTGACAGCAATCCCCAAAAAGTAACTCAACGGCCCTAAGTGTTTCATAGCAAACTCAGAGCCGAGCATGGTCATGATAGACTGGCGTAAGGCATCGGAAAAGGCAGTCAGAATGATATCATCCACATACAACAGGATGTAGGCCAATGATGAACTACGTCTGTAGATGAACAAAGAATTGTCTGACCTGCTGTGAGTGAACCCAATGGTTGAAACATAGTCAGCAAACCTTGTATACCAGGCCCGTAGAGACTGTTTAAGATCATATAAGGACTGCTTCAACAAACAGACATGATGAGGATGGTGGGGATCTCGAAAACCCAACGGCTGATGCATATAGATTGTTTCCTTAAGATCACCATGTAGGAAAACATTATTGACATCCAACTGATGAATATGCCATGGCTTTGAAAGAGCCAAGCTAAGCACAGTGCGAATGGTAGCCGGTTTGACCATCGGACTAAACGTCTCACCACAATCTATCCCAACCTGTTGAGTCTTACCATCACCCACAAGCCGCGCCTTATGTCGAGCAAATGACCCATCTGAATTCTCCTTATGAGCAAAAATCCACATAGACCTGATAACATTAATACCAGATGGACGGGGCACCAACTCCAACGTCTAATTATCAATAAGAGCATTATATTCATCAGTCATAGCAATTTTCCAATTCGGGTCGTTTAAGGCGAACACAGGATTATGGGGCAAGGGGGATTTAGAGACATTAGACTGTAAATTAAAATATTTTTTAGGTGTAAAAATACTCCGCTGACTACTAGTGACCGGTCTATGACTCGAGGAAGAATTGAGTGAATTTTGGGAATTTCTTTGGGCTCGGAGACGGATGGCCAGCGTGACGATGGGCTTGCTGGCCCAAATCTGGAAGTAGAAGCGTTAAAGCTTGATCGAATGGGCTGGAGGTTCGGTGTTGAGCTGGGCCCAAACACTGAAAGTCTGAAACTGGCCCAGTGAGAAGACTGGGCATAGTTGTCCGAGACGGGTTAGTGGGACCAGCGGGCAGTGGGCCCGCTGGAGAATTTTGGGTGCGAGAGATGTCCGAAAAATGCCGAATAATATACGGGGATATTTGGTCATCCAAAAAATTATATGAACTAGGCTCGGGAGTATGATCTTTCGTAAATGAAAATTGGGTTTCATAAAAAATAACATGGCGATTAATTATGATTTTCTTGGAGGATAAATCAAAGCATTTGTAACCACGATGATTAGACGGATAACCCAAAAACACACACGGATAGACCGGGCATGAAGTTTGTTAATTGTGGTGAAAGTGAATAACAGATAACACAAGCACCCAAAAATCCGAAGATGAGAATAAGAAGGGGTTTTATTATATAAGACTTGGAGAGGGGAATAATACGTCAGACCTTTGGAAGGAATTATGTTAAGGAGATATGTGGCCATTTGTAGAGCATGATGCCAAAAATATGGGGGTATGGAAGCATGAGTTAAGAGAGTTCGGACAATGTTATTTATGGAACGAATTTTTCTTTCGGCTTTCCCATTTTGTGAAGATGTATGAGGACACGAAAAATGAAAATTAATCTCATTATTAGCACAGAACTTCCGAAACTCCCTATTGTCATACTCTTTCCCATTATCACATTGAATATTTTTTATTTCTCTTTCGAATTGGGTACGAATGAACGCTCTAAATTTTATGAAGACGGAAAACACTTGAGATTTATTTGCAATTGGAAACGTCCACAAAAATTTAGAATAATCATCTAAAAAAAGAACATAATATCGATGACCTAATGAACTGAGAACAGGAGACGTTCATAGGTCGATATGAATAATATCGAATGGCATTGAAGTATGAGAATTAGAGTCTACAAATGGCAGCTTAACAATTTCCCCTAACGAACAAGATTGACAAATTGGAGTACGACTCGTACCCTGATAAGAAATCAAACTATTTTTATCTAAAACGGATAAAATAGAGGATCCCGGATGACCAAGGCGAGCATGCCACAAGGAAGGAGAAATGGCTGCAAAGGTTGATGGCAAAGCTTGACTCGATGGGCTGAAACCGGGCATGATAGGATAAAGATCCCCCTACTATCACATCTCATGAGATGACTTCCCGTCTTGAAATCCATCACAGAGAAACCAAAATGATCAAATTCAACTGAAACGGAATTGTCAGTGGTGAACTTTCGGACAGACACTAAGTTTTTAATCAATTCGGGGGCATGTAAAGTATTTTCCAAGATAAGGGGTGGATTGGGGGGAGACAACATTTTCTGACTATAACCCTGAATTGGAATAGAGTTACCATTACCAATAATTATACCCCGAGGGTTGCTCAAATTGAAATAAGATGAGAGAGTACCTGAATCTGAAGTCACGTGGGTAGTGGCACCGGTGACCATATACCAATTTGGATCTGGTTGAGTCAAACCCAATATGTGCATCGCAGCCTCGATATCGGTCTGAGTGGGGCCTGCTGCGTGGTGAGCTTGCGGAGGTCAGGGCCTAAATATTCCCGAATCGTGCAATCGGGCCGTAGCCTGCTGGAACCGGCGTTCTTGGGCGATGGCGATGGCGCCATCGCCGATTGTTGGGCCTGAAAGGTGGCCACCACCGCCGCCAGAGTCGCTGCTAGAGCGTAGTTGCTGCTGGCCCACGACCCACTGCCCCATCCCCACTGCCATGGGCCCCACTGTTGGGACGGTGAGGCGCGGCCATCGTTCACCGGGCGGCCCATCGCACGCTGGCGACCACCGGACCCCTCGCGTTTGCCTCCGCGGTTTTTGTTATTATTCTTACGATTATTTTTGCCGCCACCATAATTATGGTTTTGGCCCGAATTATTAACAAAACCTGAAGAAATATTTGAGGATGTCATCATGACGACGGGGCTTGCTCCGGTAGCCGCCTTTTTAGCCAAACCGGCTTCTTCCAAAGTAAGCATGGAGCGGGCTTGATAAAAGGCGGGAAGAGGGTTGGTTTGACGAAGGAGGGTTCCAACGCCATTATAGGCCTCCGAAAGGCCGGCAACCAATTGTAGAACTAGACAGTTATTTGTTACAAGTGCGCCCACATTACGGAGTTGATCCGCCAACTCCTTGAGTTTCTTGCAATAGGCATATACGTTTGGAAATTCTTCCATGCGAACTAGAGAGAATTCCTGCTCGAGTGTGATGACACATGAATGTTGGTTATCTTGGAATATGTCACGCAATCTATTCCAGGTAGCCATAGCCGTGGTATCCGGCTCAATAATCTTTTGTAAGAGGTCAAGTGAAATAGTGGAATAGATCCACTGGAGAACGGTAGCATCAAGAGTAATCCATAACTGAGGATCCTCCGCGGGAAGAGGTGTAGCGGGAGGAATTATGTGATGGATAACTTGATGGGAAATAGCGTGAATTTTAAACAATTCTGCCCACGTCGCATATTGAACGTTTTCCATCTCAAGCACAATAGGGATATTGTTCTTGACGTTAGAAAGCATGAGGGAAGGATGATAATTGTTCTTAGACATATTGAAAGAACAAAGAATGAGGGGAAATTTGGGAATAGTAAGAGAGATTTTGAGAGCGGACGATGAATTTTTGGAAGAGAAACCCGAGGGGGGGGGGTCGGCCGGGAGTAGAACAAAATTTGGGAGAGAAATTTTTTTGTTAGACCTAGTCTCTTGATACCATAATAGAAATAATCCCCTCGATTATTTTCATTAATTGAAAGGTATATATACAAGTTACAAAATAGGAGAATCCTATTCCTATTCTACTCCTAAAACCTTATTCTACCATAATTCTAACTATACAATTATGGTAAGTGTACAAGACTAATTAAGGTAACCTTTACACTACAATATACCAACAATATACATTTCATATTTACAACACTGCTTCTGAAGCCACTGCCCGTGATGGGCTTCCGAACTGGGCCACTGACCACTGTCGATTTGGGTCACTACCCACTGCTTTGCTGGACCACTGCTTTTGTATACATGTGATATATACTTCTGTATACTCAATATATATCACATGTCTATTACCTTGTTTAACAAAAGGCATATAGCATACACTTGGCACCATTTAGCTGGTTAGTGTATACATTTTGGCAACAAAAAGGTCCCTACCAAAAGGAAAAATAGAAATCGTATTATCAATTCATGTATATATTACTTGAGCATTACTTCGAATATTCATATATCTTTTATGTGCCAAAAAGAGAATATTAATTAATATATAAACAGTATAAGCAGCCTGGAACCTACTGATAGAATAAAATAAAATAAAATAAAATAAAATAAAATAAAATAAAATAAAATAAAATAAAATAAAATAAAATAAAATAAAATAAAATAAAATAAAATAAAATAAAATAAAATAAAATAAAATAAAATAAAACCAAAGTCTAAGATGCTAACAAAAATATCCATATCAATTGTTTTTCGTACCTTATTTGAATTGGCAACGTGTTCCAGTGGATATGTATGTTCTTGTGGGATGTTGACTGTTGTTGATAATATAGGAGTAATAGTTTCCCCAGCAAGCTTCTGGTCAAACTTTCAATTTCTTGATGTCGGTAAAATTGTTTTTCTATTGAAAAATTTTCTTTATGAGTTTATGTTATGCGATGGATGGTGTAAAAATCTTTTGCACTACAAGTTGATGTTAATATATAACAACAGATAAATAATTTTTTTTGATTTCTTGCTCCATGATCGATATTTGTGAAGAAAAGTGTAACTATATAATAGTATGTAATGTCCTATCCTGTAAAACCTACCTATATAAAAAAAAAATTAAGAATCAGAAAGCCGATTAAATAACTATTTTATAATTGATTCTTGTTACCGGGTCGAGCCAGTTTGGCAGATACCGAATTCTGGAAGAGTTTACGAGCGAGCGGTCTTTCTATTTTTTAAGTTGAATGTTCAAGACAATGCTTTTATTTGGACTCGACTATTCTGTCAAGGATTTCTCCCTCTGTGTCTTATGCTATTGATGGATCTACTTCCATTGACTCTTTTTGAGTAAAATCAGTAGGCGATAAGCTCACATTATTCCCAAAACTTAAACACGAGATTGTAATAAAAGAAAAGAATACCCGACTAATCTGATTTATACCGCAACAACTAACTTTTTTGTCAAACTTAATATGATATTCTAGAAAATAGAATAATAAGTTAACCAATTTAAAAAGGGCAGCCCGGTGCACTAAGCTCCCGCTATGCACGGGGTCCGGAAAAGGACCAGACCACAAGGGTCTATTGTACATAGTCTTACCTTGTATTTCTGCAAGAGGCTGTTTCCACGGCTTGAACACATGACCCCTACATTATAAATAACGTAAAAATTTGATATCAATGTATATACGTTAATCTCATTAATTAATTATTTCCATTTTTTCTGGGGCGTGTAATAGCGATTGCGACTGTGAATGATGAGTGGGTTAGCACAATGCCGGAGCTAATAATTCTAATTAATCCACCATTTTCCCTTTGGAAATACTACCAATTCCAATAATTTTGGTGGTATTTATATTTGGAAAGTAAATCTTTTTTCGTTTGACAACAACTTTATCTAGAATTTAATAGTATTTTGAAATTATGAAATACTTATTTTTGTGTGACATATTTTCCTTTTAGGTTGTTCCCAAAGAAGAACATACATTTTTATGATCAAATTTCAAAACCTCTTTCTTTTTAAAATTTGCGCAGTCAAACATCGTCACATACGATGAGACGGATAGAATAATTCTTTCTTTTGTTTTTTTCATTACTCAATTCGTGACCAATTTACGGTCCTGTCTTTAAAAATCGTCATTGTCATGAAATTCAAAATTTCTGGAGTTTTACTTGTGGTTTTAAAACTCAATGACAATGGCTCCTCAATTACGTGAGCTTCAACATGGTTATTTTCTAAGAGAACGTTACTTATTTGGCCGCTCGGCCAAAAATATTCAAGTAATTGAACGGTGTGCCCTTCAAATGGACTGGTCTTTAATTTTTTTTCCCTTCAAATGGGCTGGTCGTTAACTTTTCCCTTTTAAAATTGAACTTATGTCTATAAGAGCACAAGTTCTTTATATAAATTGTGGATATTATGATGCATAACTTATGCCCAAAAGCATAAGTTTAATTTTGTAGGGCAAAAATTAAAGACCAATACAAAATAGGGAAAAAGTGCAAATGACCCAAAAATATTTTAGATCTGTTATCCAATATATTATTTGTATATTGTTACATCTTCAGGTTATTTTTATAAGTGGGAGGCTATTTTGTCAATTTCCTATTTTTAATTTTCCCCGAAGATGTTGAACCAGCCCACGCCTGAAATTTGGGCTATCTGCTGACCCAATAACTTATTTTGAGCCAATTCTGGGCCTTCTTTTGCTGGAGAATCCTGCCGGGTTCTTGGGCTGATCCATCAGGCCAGTTGCTACCATTACCATACGGGCAATTTGGGGTGGTCTTTAGTTTTTGCCCATGAAATTGAAAATTCTTAATTTTTGTTTTTTTGCCTAAAAAATTCTGGGTCAAGATATAATTTTGATTGGCAAAGTAGAGTTTGTTTTCGTGCACAAGACAATCGAGTTTGCCTTGAAGCAAACTTTGAGATTTTACCATGTGAATTCAAATTATGTATTAAAGAATAATTTTTAACCGAGTCAAGTTTGAATCCCGAACCTCAAGATATTTTGGATTACTTTTTTAAGCAAAGTAAAAATTAAAGAACAGTGGCTTTGAAGGACAATCCCCACAGAACTTGTTATCATCACCGGTGTCAAATTTTTCAAAAAAAAATTCCAATCCACACCATTGGCATTTTTTAAGAGCGAGAGAAATATAGCCAAACATTATGGAATGCCTCACACTCACACACCATAATATAGGAATGTCTTATTTTTTTTAATTTGTTCATAAAAGAATGACTGTAGCTTCAGCAGCCCCATTAGCGGCAATGAACGGAGCTATGAAAATGGTTACAAAGTCACAAGAAACCAAGTCCTTAATCGTCGACCTATGCCGCCATTTCTACAACCAGGGTTGGGTTTCCGGCACTGGCGGCATTAGAGTTCATAACGACTCAATTCCTAAAACTCAACAACAAAAATTCGTCATGTCCCCTTCAGGCAAGTACCTACATACTCTCTTCGTTCTATAATAAGTGATATTTTTAGCTTATTCACACCCCTTAAGAGTAAGCCGAAACACCACTTATTGTGGAACAGAGGGATTAACATCTTATTCGTGTTTACACTGTATCCTATTAACTTTTAAGACTCAGTTTTAGCATTAAACGCATTGTATTTTTAAGGTTATGGGTTCAAAACCTATTATTTATTGTAGTTTGGTGAGCCGCAGCTAGAGCCAAATCGGGGATTTAAACTCTATGAGTTGAATATTTAAGAAGCAATTGTGTATTTTTAAAATTATGGGTTCAGACTCCAGACTTGTTTGTTGCAATTTTAGTAGATTTTTATATAAATTTATGCTCCGTGTCTCAAGTACTGGCTTCCACGAGCCCGGTGCCTGTACGCTACATCTGTCCCTGCTCTTAGTCAGAGGCGTATTCAGAATTTGATTTCAAGTTTGGGATCCTAATGCTGCCCATTTAATTTACCGGGTTCGAAGTTTATTATATGTACTTAGTGAGTGTTCGAGCCAAAGCTACTGGATTATGTCGAACCCGTTTTTTGTTAGCTAGATCCACCTCTGGTCTTAGTTTGTGACTAGTAATTTTCCTGAAGTCTAAATTAATTTGGTTTTGGTGACAATAGGGACTAAGTTTAAGTTTTCCTATGTTGCCCTACTAAGTCTTGAATTTTTTTCTGTTCTCTTCTTTGAGTTCTGTGTTTCTTTTTTTGTTGGGTTGTTTGATTAGGGGTACAGAAGGAAAGGATGGTGGAAGAGGATATGTATGTGTTGTGTTCAAATGGGTCTGTGTTATCTGTGCCATCGGCCAAACCTTACCAGCATAAGTCTTTCAAGTGTTCTGATTGTGCTCCTTTGTTTAAAGGTAAAATTGGTCCCGTTCATAATTCCGATATTCGAAATGTCAAGATGTCTGCAAAAGCGGGTGGTCTTGCTTCAAACGGTAACATTGAGCCATTAAGGGTAAGCATTTGAAATTTATGATTTTGATTTAAGCTTCATATGCATATAATTAAGCTCTCGTGGCATGCCTGCATAGTGATTTTTATAGTTTGGTGCAGCGCTGCGTCGTTTTGGATATTGAAGGAACCACAACACCCATCTCATTTGTTACGGATGTTCTTTTTCCTTATGCTTGTGATAATGTGGGGAGACATTTGGATGCAACATATGATTCAGCAGAAACCCAGGAGGATATTAAGCTACTAAGAGCTCAAGTAAGCTAACTTGCTGATATGATTGCTTTTAGAAGAGACTTCATGCTAGGTTGATCTCGAGTTGCTCTTTAAATAGCCCAAGTTGAGCTGACTAGCTCGTTTACACCCCTACCTCTTCTATATGGTCATGATTCATTACATATATTATTACACATCCATTAGATCGGTACAGTCCATTTGAATTTTCCACTTGCAAGAAAAGAAATGATTTTCATAAATACAGTCAAACCCTCTATAATTTTCATTCGTTATAACAGCATTTCACTATAACGGCCTGATTTTCTCCGGAACCGATTTTTCATGTTATATTTTACTTCTCTATAACAACATTCTACCTATAACAACAATGACATTCATTATAGCGGTAAACTCTTTGTAAATTTACCTCTATATAACAGCCATATTCAAATATTGTGTAATAATATTTTGTAAGAAGTATATTATGTATAAAAATAAAATATTAAAATATTTATGATAATCATCATTAATGTCACACATATAGTAAATTTCAAGTACGAATATCTAAGAGAGAAAAAATCCCATAGTAATTTGGTTTAGTCTTGACTATTTCCAAAATCACCTATTTTCAAAACATATGGTCCTTAGATTTTAATTCTTTATCAGTATGGTACAACTAGTTATGAATTTATTAGTATTTTATTAGTCTTTTTAATTTTTAATTAATGAGATATGAAAATCAATTGAGATTTTAAAATTAACAAGTATATTGTTTTTTATAACATAAAAAGGACAGAAAAATGATTGTTTGCGTACTTTTGTTTATAACAGCTAAATGAGATTTAAACATCAAATGTCAGTATACATACATAGCAGCGCCTCACTATAACAGCCATGAAATCTTCGGACAAATGCTGTCATTATAGAGAGGTTTGACTGTACTAACTAGCACACGATCTTGCATTTTACACTCACAACAAGATTCAATGTATAGGGGGCGGAGTGTTGTGCGACAAAAATGTGCCACAAAAACTTAAAGGCAAGTTCTATAGGGGTGGTTAGACCGACTATGTTGTATGAGGCGGAGTGTTGGCCAGTCAAGACTTCGCACATACAAAAGATGAAAGTTGCGGAGATGAGGATGCTTAGATGGATGTGTGGGCATACAAGGAGAGATATGATTAGAAATGATGATATCTGGGAGAAAGTGGGAGTGGCCTCGGTGGATGATAAGATGCGGGAAGCGAGGTTGAGATGGTTCGAACATGTGCAAAGGAGAGACACAGATGCCCCAGTGCGGAGGTGTGAGAGGTTGACTATGGACGGGTTCAGGAGGGGTAGAGGTAGGCCGAAGAAGTATTGGGGAGAGGTGATTAGACAGGATATGACGCAGGTGCAACTTACTGAGGACATGACTTTAGATAGGGGGGTTGTGGAGGATACGGATTAGGGTAGAAGAGTAGTAGATACTTGAGTGTAGTCCTACTTATGCTTATAAATTGATAGTTGTAGTGTTATTACTGTAGGCCCGATTAGCCTATCACACTTATAGACACATTATTGCTTTATAATCCACTGTAGTTTGATTTCTGCTACTGTGTTCTTTAGTGTATTTTGTTTAGCTTATTTAGTTGTGTTAGCTACTGCTCCCTTTTGTTCGAATGCACTTTATAACGCTTTAATTCCTTATCTAAGTCTGACCGCTTCTCTTGCTTTACTCTTTACTCTTGCTTTGTTTTGATTGCCTTGCTTGTGATTATGCTTTGTCTTGAGCCGATGTCTCCTGGAAACAGCCGCTCTACCTACCAAGGTGGAGGTAAGGTCAGTGTACACTCTACCCTCCCCAGACCCCATGGTGTGGGATTTCACTGGGTATGTTGTTGTAACAAGATTCACTGTATAATGTTATACAATAAAACCTCTCTATAATAACGTTGTTTGTCATGATATTTTTGGCTTCTATAGCGAAATGCTGTTATAGAGAACATATAATATAATATAACATGAAAGATCGGTTCCACAGTAAACATTAGTGAAATGTTGTTATAGAAAGGTCTGACCGTGCATATATCTGACAATAAAGCTATGTTGAATGTTCTTTGCCTTTCTGAATTCATTTATACTAGAAAAGAACAATGATGAACGGGTATCTCTTAAGCTCATTTGGGTAGTAGACATGGTTGAATAACAGGGGCATTGAGGAAGGAGTGGTACTGCTGTCGATGAACTTCAATACTTTCAAGATTAGGAATTCTATTCTTTGAATCAAAGGCCAGCATTAGACTTGCATTCAAGTTTTCTTTTTACATGAAAGTACACATAAAACTAAGATATGAAAACTAAAGCTGAATAAAATTAGAACCCCACTAAATATTTTTAAGAAGTAGAATCCTCAACTCAGCTAGTGTTTTTTTGGTGACTGGTAACATTTCAACTCAGCTAGTGTTCTGGATCTTATCTTTATTTATTGTATCCATTATTACGTAAAAGTACTGTGCTGTCCCTTTTTCACCAAAACATGATTCAACATTTGTCACTTAAAAGCTGTAATCAATAATTTTGTACTATGTTGTAGGCCAACTTAATTTTTCTTCCTTTACATTCTTCTTTCAGGTACAAGAAGACTTGGAAAATGGTGTTGCCGGTGCTGTGCCTATCCCCTTTAATGATGCTGGGAAAGAGGAGGTAATTGCAGCTTTGATAACAAATGTTGAGGCAATGATTAAAGCTGACCGAAAAATTACTGCCTTAAAGGAGTTACAGGTGAGGAGATCGGTGGTGAAGTTATTTTGCCCTCATCCCGTCCAATTTTTTAACGGTTCCAGTTTCAGGAGATGTGCCTTACAATTTGTGCTTGGCTTCATATTCTATTACTCAGGGGCATATGTGGCAAACTGGTTTTCAAAATAATGAGTTAGAGGGAGTTGTTTTTGATGATGTGCCGCAAGCTCTTGAGAGATGGGCTGCTTTAGGCATCAAGGTTCTTCTCGTTTTTTGTTGTTACTGCACTTGTGTGTTTCTCTTTTTTAATGAGCTCTAGTTTCATAAAACTGTAGTTGCAAATGAAGACCTAATGTTGGATTATGATCAAAAGAATTTCTCTTTATCCCTTATAAAAAAATGAATTTCTTTTATCACTAACAACTTCAGCCTAAATCACATGGAAAGAATGTTGTCTCAAAAGACCTACAAATCCTTGGAATCTAAAGATAGGGCAAATGGAAGAAAAAGATCCATATAGGTAATAACTACTAGTTGAGGACAGGTTTTATACTTATTAGAAAATGTCTAATATTAAGTTATTATTACTAGTTTGTATAAATATGTATGTACATCTTGATCGGACAAGAATCAAGAGAAAAAGAAAGAATCGGAATTGATCGATAGATTTCTTGAAATAAACGAAAAGGAAACGAACGATGAATCATAAATCATGGATCAACTAATCCCTCTAATATATATATATATACTTTTATCTTATTTGGTGTAATGATGATATTAGTTGAGCTTAAATGAAGAAGTGGGAATTCATATGGCTGATTGTAACTTGTTTGGAGCTGAGGCATCGTACTTGTATTAACCACTTCAGCCTGTTGCATTAAGTGCATTTTTCTTCTTCATTAGCCTGACAAGGTGTATTACAAAGTCTATAACCTCTTATATTCATCTGCTGGCCAAAGTAACTAGTTGTTTTGTCCCTAAGGTGTACATATACTCAAGTGGCAGCAGATTGGCACAAAGGCTTTTGTTTGGTTACACAAACTACGGGGACCTGAGAAAATATCTCTGTGGATTTTTTGATACAACAGTAGGGTAAATTTCTACCTTTCATCAGGCCACATCTCTGATTTTGAAATGTTATCCTGGTCTCTCTTGTCATTTTAAGTAATTCAAATTACTTCTACTTGTTTTGTAGGAATAAGAAAGAAACAAAAAGTTACCATGAAATTACAGCATCCTTGGGGGTAGATCACCCATCTGAGATTTTGTTCATGACTGACGTCTATCAAGAAGCCATAGCTGCAAAGGCAGCAGGTAAAATTCTGGTTGTTTTATACAAAAACTACTCTGTTTCTGAGTTTCAACCTATTGCCCTTGCTACCATTAAAACAAATAGTTGCACAAGTTTTATTCTATGTTATACAAGTGCTAAATCAAAATAGTCTGATGATGAAAGATGTGCATACTATCATAGTTTTTTCTTTTAGTTTCCCACCTGTGTCCAGTACCCGCTTTGGGGCTCGACAAGGTTGAATTATCGCCGGGTAAAGCGCTCCATATGAAAGACGATTCTGTTCCTCGGAATCGAACCCGAGACCTCTGGTTAAGGATGAAGGGATAGTAGCCACCCCTCCACAACCTTTGATGGTGCATACTATCAATAGCAAATAATTAAGATTGTTTGTTTTCTCAATATGTGAATGTATAGAACTTGGTTTTATTTAAAAATTAATAAATATAAACTTCAAATAAAATACTAAATCAACCTAATACTATATCAAAAAAGTAAAAATAAATAAATTATATAGCGGTTAGTTGTGATTGTGGGTGCCGATTAGGGATGGTATTAGTTGATGGCGGCGGTGGTTGTTGTGGATAGTGGTGATGGTGGCTAGCAGTAAGCGCATAAACGGTGGTTGTTAATGGTGGTAGATGGTGGTGACGATTGATAATTGTGGTGGATTATATGATAGCTAATGGTCGGGGTGAATGACGATGGTGGTTGGCGATATATAGTGGTGATTGTCGGTAGTGATTGGTGGTTGGTGTGATGATTGTAAATGTTGCTCCCTCCAAGTGATCACTCCTGAATCTAGAGTGAAAACATTTGCTGAAACACTATGTCTATCTATGTTGCTCGGACTCTCCAAAAATGTTGCCGCACCTGTGTCGGATTCTCCAAAAACGCTCTACTTTTGGAGAATCCCACATGCATCCGTCGACATTTTTGAAGAGTCTGAGTAGCATAGATGTCTATCATTCAACGAACTTGCCCAATCACTGTCCGTGTACTCACAATTTGAAATTAGAAGTCTTTGAGTACCAAATGCCATACTCCAAGGTTCCAATAATGTACCGTAAGATCCTCTTTGCTGATCCATAATGAACATTTGAAGGTTGTTGCATAAACTTGGAAATAACACCAGCGGAAAATGCATATCGGTTCTAGTGTGAGTTAAATATATTAGACCTCCAACCAAGCTTCTAAACCTCCTTGCATCTGTTAACTCGTCTACATCTTCCTGCTGCAATTTTTCATTAATATTCATGGGTGTTGTTGCAGGCTTGCAATTAAGCACGCCAAACTTATTGAGAAGTCCTGGCGTATGTGAAATAAAAATTCCATCTTCAATTTAATGGACTACAAGACCAAGGAAATAATGCAATAAACCCATAAACGTCATCTCAATCTCGTTCATCATTTGAGACTTAAAACTAATCCACAAGAAAGTTAGAGGAACTAGTATAAATAATATAATTAACATAAAGAAAAATGATGATGAAATTATTTTTTACATTTTTCGGGTACAAGTTGGGCTTGGGCTTGTTCTCACTTTATGTACCCTTTTTGTTGAAAATGGCTATCAATCCGGCTATACCAAGCTCTAGGGGCTTGCTTCAGTCTATACACCTTTGTCTTATCACCCTCCTTTATAAAACCTTCTGGTTATGCTACATAAACATCCTATTGTAAATCTCCATTAAAAATGCGGACTTGACATCAAATTTAGTTGGCCAACTCATACTATTTCAAATCGACCCATCGGATAAGGTCTCTTCAAAATCAACACCATATTGTTGCGCATAACATTTTGCTACAAGACGAGCCTTGTGCTTCTGTAAGCTTTCATCTGCGACAAACTTTGTCTCGAATACCAATTAAAGCCAATTGCATTTTTGCCTTCCGGTAGAGCTGCCATCCTTTATGACTTTCGTTGTACTCTTAGTTCAACCCCATATTGATACAACATATGCAGTTGATGCGCTATAACCTCGGATGCTAGTGCAAGTGATGCATACCTTTTTGGAGTACAAAATGTTCGATTCCCAATAATTACCTTAAGTGGTATCGTTTGATTATTCGACAAATTATTGGGAATCGAACATATGCACTTGATGCGCCATAACCTCGGATGCTAGTGCAAGTGATGCATACCTTTTTGGAGTACAAAATGTTCGATTCCCAATAATTTGTCGAGTAATCAAACGATACCACTTAAGGTCATTGTCATCATATCCAGGGAGCCCTTCTGCAAACGAGGCTTCACAATTATGGTTTGCACAATCATTCAAGACAAGTACATTGGCTTGCATGTCTAGTCGACGACGAACATGCATATAATGTTTGTACTCAAAATTGCAAGGAACAAGATGTATTGACGCATTCCGATTTTTCTGAGGACCCTGTTGGGCTTATGCATCTCCACTACGTCCCAACATAGCAGCGACACCATGCACACCAAAAATATTCTCCTGATTGACAATAATTTGCAAGATTTTCCATCACATCTGGAGTATATGGCTCCCAAACAAGTTCTTCATGCACAAGGTTATTTGATCGATCTTGAAAAAACGAGAACACATATTAGAATGTATTCGTCCAACAAAGCTGAATGTTCCATCTACAAGTGTATGGGGGGCTTTGGGAGCCCATTCGAGAAGGTAATAGCACCATCTCTAGCCAGAAGTTGATCAGGATAAACCATCTTCAGTGTCTCCCACCTGTAGAAAACCACATAACTGATTCTTCTTAGGTCGAGTAGCGTGACACAAGCAGTGCCCCAACTATACATGCCAATTTGGCTGATGTCATCAAGGTGCATCAAATACATCAACTTAAACTTACTATCCGATGTGTTAGGAAACCATGTACCTCTGATCATCAACATCATGTAACACCTAGAAAGTTGACGCACAACTACCTCATCTGTATCATCATCGATCGCACCGAATGCCTCCACATGATTGGCCAGTGCACTAATCTCAAGCCTACTTTCATCTAAATATTCACTGTGCAACCTAATACCAAGCAAAACTATCACAATTATCCTGTCACTCCTCTTCCGTCCTTGTACTATTAATGCCCAATACCGGTCTTCCCTTTACCGGCAATCCATAAAGAATAGCAACATCTTGTAGCGTAAAAGTGGCTTCTTTAATCCTCAAGTGAAAAGTATACGTCTCTGGGGCCCATCTCTCAACAAAAGTTGTAATATGTGTGTGGTCTAACCGTATACGTTCTACTCGATAGATCCCATAAAATCCTGCATTAATTAATATTTGCAGGATATGCGGATGAATAGGTCGGAAGATGTACATACGTTCTACTCGATAGATCCCATAAAATCCTGCATTAATTAATATTTGCAGGATATGCGGATGAACTATTCATCCACGTGTCCTCAAATATTAATTAATGTAGGATTTTACGGGGTCTATCAAGTAGAACGTATACAGTTAGACCATATACTTATTGCAGCTCTTGTTGAGAAATGGCACCCAAAGACACATTTTTCGCTTGAGAATTGAAGAGGCCACTATTATGCTACAAGATGCTTCTATTCTTTATGGATTGCCGGTAGAGGAAAGACCAGTACTGGAAATTTATAGTGCAAGGACGGAAGAGAAATGACTGCATAATTGCGAGGGAGTTGCTTGGTTTTAGGCCGCTCAATGACAATTTAGATGGAAGTAGGCTTGTGATTAGTGTACGGGCCAATCATATGGAGACATTCAATACAGATGAGGTAGTTGTGCATAACTTTCTAGGTGTTACTTGATGTTGAGGATCGGGGGTGCATTGTTTCCTAACACACCAGGAAGTATGGTTAATTTGATGCAACTTGATGACATCATCCAAATTGGCACGTATAATTGAGACAGTGCTTGTGTCGCGCTTCCCGACCTAAGAAGAATGAGTTATGTGGTTTTCTACAGGTGGGAGACACTGAAGATGGTTCTTCCTGATCGACTTCTGGCTAGAGATGGTGTAATTACCTTCTCGAATGATCTCACAAAGCCCCACACACATGTAGATGGAGCATTCAACTTAGTTGGACGCATACAGACTAATGTGTTGTCGTTTTTTCAAAAGATGAACAGTTTGTTTGGGAATCATATACTCTAGATGTGATGGAAATTGTGCAGATTATTGTCGATCTGGATAATATTTTTGGTGTCACTGCTATGTTGAGATGCATCAGCCCAACAAGGTTCCAGAAAATTCGGAATGCGTCAATACATCTTGTTCTTTGCAATTTAGAGGACAAACATTATATGCATGTCCGTCGTGGCAGACAAAATACTGATTGGACTAGACATCGTGCCACATACTCTTCTGGAATGATTGTGCAAACCATAATTGTGAAGCCTCATTTGCAGAAGGGCTCCCTTGATATTATGACAATTACCTTAAGTGGTATCGTATGATTACTTGACAAATTATTGGGAATCGAACATTTTGTATTCTAAAAAGGTACGCAATACTTGCACTAGCATTCGACGTTATGGCGCGTCAGCTATATATGTTGTATCAATATGGGATTGAACTGTCATGAGAGATGGCAGCTCTACCAGAAGGCAAAAATGCAATTGGCTTGAAGTGGTATTCAAGACAAAGTTTGTTGCAGATGGAAGCACAAGGCTCGTCTTGTAGCAAAATGTTATGCGCAACAATATGGTGTTGATTTTGAAGAAACCTTTTATCCGATGGCTCAGTTTGAAACGGTTGTTCTAGTCTTGGCTACACAATTGCAATGATCAATTTGGTGTCAAGTCTGCGTTTCTCAATGGATATTTTACATGAGGATGCTTATATAGCACAACCAGAAGGTTCATAAAGGAGGGCGAACACAAAGGTGTAAAAACATAAGGCATTATATGGATGGAAGCAAGCCGTAGAGCTTGGTATAGCATGATTGATAGCTACTTTCAACAAAAGGGGTACGTGAAAAGTGATCACTTGGAGCTCAAAGAAGCAAGCTACAGTAGCACCATCAACCGCAAAAGCTGAGCAGGTGGCAGCAGCTTGTCAAGCCATTTGCCTAAGGAGGGTATTAGCTGATCTTAACAAAAACAGGAAGGAGCAACAGAGATATTTTTTGTCAACAATCTTTATGACAAAGAGCCCAACATATCACAGCAGGAAGCATATTGGTATACGTTATCATTTCATTCGTGATCTGGTAGCAAAGAAGATATCCATTGCATTAGGGCTTTGTCAAAAGAGAGGTTCTGTTATTTTAAAGATTTACTTTGTGTATGCGACTTTGAATCAAGGGAGGATGTAAGAGACTGTTTCAAAAGTCTGACCAAGAAATATGGAGTAGGGCCTTGTATTATGCCAAGGTTTTTAGAGTTTGTTTTCATGATTTTAGTTAGATATGCTGCTAATAATTAGCTTAGTAAGTTATTATTGGAGCTAAATTTTTGTTGTTTTGTAAGCCTATACAATTGGCACTTGAGTGGTTTGTTTATTTTAGAAATCTATCAAGTAATAAAGTTGTGTTTTATTTGGTTCTTCTCTATTTCTTATTACTTCTTCCTCAACAAATTTAGTATCAGAGCAGACAAATGTCTCGAAATCAAATCTCACCACCACCATTATTAAAAAGAATTTCCATGTACTTGCTCATGAAAAAAAGGCAGGCCCGCACGTGTTAAGTAAATAAAAGTGTGTTTTCTACCTACTTGAGTTTTTAGATGAGATGATCACACACTTCAATATCAAGTCGGGGAGATAACTAAGTGTTCATTTGAACTTATTTCTGGTACAAGTTTGTATCAGATATTTCATACAATACTTCTTCAGTATGTATATATTTCATTGAAATTTCTAACCCCTTTTCTTCATTCAGGTTTGGAAGTGATAATATCTGTCAGGCCTGGGAATGGACCTCTTCCAGATAATCATGGATTTAGGACAATCAAGACCTTTTCAGAGATCTAAAGATGGAATATGTTGCCCTGTGACATTTTTCCTATCCCCCCCCCCCACCACATTATACTTTTTAATTAAAAAGAAAAAGACAACAGTTCTCTCAAGTGCATAATTGTATACGTGATTACTGTTAATTTACCGGTCTTTCACTCAACCGCGCGCTCTATAGGGATCATTGAATTAATAGAAATGAAGAGGTTCGTATACGAAACGGCACAAAATAATACTGAGGGGTGAAAACTGGCCCTTCCATGAAAATGAACATTAATTATGGGAAAAAAGATGATGGCCCTTTTCGAACCCAAAGTGTGGTTAAGTGCAGGAGGGAGGACAGAGGGGTGCGAGGAGTTTTAGTTGAACCCTGTTCGTTGAAATTATACCATGTAAATAAATTAAAATGAATGTTTTTGCGTGTATATATATATATATATTTTGTTGAATCCTTTGGCATAAGATTGTTTTTTTTGAATTCCTAGTTGAATTCTAGCTCCGCGCCTCCGCCATTGGTTAAGTGCACTAATTAGAGATGGCAGTCCGGATCCGGTGGATCCAGATCCGTTTTATAGGATATGAATCTTTAAAATTTGGACCCGACGGATTCGGATCGGATCCGATCCGGATCCATTTTTGACAAATCGGATCTGGATTTGGATCTTGTATTTGAGATATGTATCCGGTCCAGATATGATCCGTGAATTCATTTTTTATTAAATATACTCATAACCTAGAATGTAATTTTATAAGTATTTTCATAATTTATGTATTGGTAAAGAGTTGAACCAGGATAAGGCACAAGTCACACATCCATGTAATTTATTTTTGAATTTTCATTTCTTTTACCTATATGATCTCTGCAGTTTTTCATATTTTCATTTCTATAAAAAGAAAAAATTATTGCTTTCTTTAAATTTTTCCTTTCTTGAATCTGCTAGCCGTAAGCTTTAAGTATCTTTCTCTCATTTGTTTGATCAGCAAAAAAAAATGAGACTTTTGATATATGACTGACATTGTTTTATGTTGTTTAATGAAGTCAATCAGTAGAACTACAAGTGGAGCATCACTAAAGCCTCCAAAAATTAGCTCAAAGTTGCAACATGTTCAGCATCACTAATGAAGTCAATCGTCTTTATTTTCTTGTAATGCTAAAATTTTGTTCAGTATTTTGGAAGAATGATGTCATGTTTGTGTAGGTTGATTGAATGAACTCAATCATTTTTTTCAATCAGATTGCGTTTCATTTTGTCATAAAAATTTCAACATGTGGAATATTATTCAAGCCAAAAAAAATTACATGTAGATCTAGATCCGATCCGTGGATCCGGTGAATTCGATGGATCCGGATTTGGATCTGATTTTCATGGACCCGATGAATCTGAATCCGGATCTGGATCCAAGTATGAAAAATGAATCTGGATCTGTATCTAGTAGGATCCGATCCAGATCCAATCCGTTCTCATTCCTAGCACTAATGTTCACTTTAGAGTTGTTTAAAAAGAGAAGCAAACAACTTAAATTTTTTTATCTCGATGATTGACATGTTAGCAACAAAATATTGGAATTTATATAACCCTGCACTGTGTTCACATACCTTTGTTTGTATAGGTAGTTGCTAAATGGCCAAATCTTACATATATAACATGTGGTTGTATTTTAAATAGGACCATTAAAAGTAACCTCCATGCAAAGGACTTATACACCTATCATTATTTTTCTAGAGTTTGAATAATTATGGTCAGTATTATTTTAAAATAACCGATCGAGGTGACCCACTAAATCAACTTAGCTCAAATAAGTGAGAAATTTTATTGTTGCATGCACATATTGAATTTGAATATCAATTTCTTGAATCTTTTTAAAACAATAACAGTTACTTATTTAGAACATACACAAGCAGAGTACTATAAATCATAAATGTATTGATTAAAATATAAAACATAGTCAGAATTAAGTCTTTCTGACTTCCAAATAGTAATATTACTCCTATCATTCTTGCTGGTAACGAAGAGAATAGTAACATTTAACGGTACCCCAACAATGTTAATGGCGTAGATGTTTCTCTCGATGTATCATAAATAAACGTATACTTACAAAAGTGATGCTCAGATACATATCTCTAAATCTGGCGCACGAAGCATTACACATTCACGCAAGGTCCAAAAAAGGACCGGATGTAGATGACAAATCTCTAAGCAAATGTCAAAATTTGAAACTACACTAACAAAACCAAACATGTATGGCTACTCTTTCGGTAACTATCCCGGACCGACCTCTACCAGCTACATTATGAGTTTATCCCTAGTCTATGACACCAAAAAAAAAATGAAAGAAAAAGGAATAACCTAAAATGTTTACTATTAACGACTTTAAATGTATCCTAGAGCATATATGTGTATCCCGCGACTAGAAGTGGCACCATTACCAAAGCAGCCCAATGCCAGTTGAGAGCTAATGTAGATAAGCACTAGATAAGTTGAGAGCTAATGTAGATTCATATAATATGAAACTGAAAGAGACAGTAATATAACCTATTTGGCCAAGCTTTCAAAACATGTGCTTATTTTGAAAAGTGTTTTTTGTCAAAAGTTCTTTTAGAAAAGTACTTTTAGAGAGTAATAGTTTGTGTTTGGCTGATCAATTTGAAAAATACTTTTGCCAATATTCAAGCAGTACTTTGTGTTTGGCCAACGTTCCAAAAGTCCTTCCAGAGAAAAGATACCCTTTTAGCTTATGAAAAACTGCTTCTGCTACTACTCAACACTTATTTTTTTCCCGAAAAACATCGCCAAACAACTCAGCTTTCTAAAATAAGCACTTTTTGGAAGATAAAAAATAAGCACTTTTGATTTCCCAGAAGCTTCGCCAAATAGGCTATAAAATCAAAAGGAATCGTAAGGATAATTTCCTTGAGCTTCTTTCTGAGCTTTTAGGGCTGCTTTAGCTGCTGCTTTCTCAGCCAACTTCTTTTTCCTCTCTATAACCTGCCTATTTTTTGCTATTTCCTCTTCTCTCTTCATCTCCCTCAATTTTGCTTCATCAACTTCGTTTTCTTTGGCATTAGTATCCTTCGGTAACTTTTCTAAACCATAGACTTCCTCTGCATCATCATGGAAGTCCTCTTTTATAGTACTCGTGTTTTTCCCATCGTCATCTTTCGGCTGTTTGCTATTCTTCTCCTTTTCAACTTTCTCCTTTAGAGAAGCATCAAGTTTTGCGGTAGACAGAGGCTCTTGCTTCGGTGGGTCTGCATTAGTGCTCGGTGCAACTTCTATCTGTGACACAGTGGGACCCTCTGATAACACCAGAGGCTTCTCATCACAGTTCCTCATCCTGCCATCCCGGCTCAACTGCCTAATGTCAAGCAACGTCAAAATTCTCCTCTCGTAATCATCCCTAAAAGGCTTATCAACACTCCAGAGAGACATGAATTTCTCATCCTATTAAAGGCCAAAACAATTGTTAACACATACATGGAAAGCAAAAAAAATTGCATCTAAAGATGGTAAAGGATCTAGTATACCTCCGTCATTGAAAGTTCTTTAAGGGCTTCAATATCCTCTTTATCCGCACTCTGTTTGGCTGTCTGTAACATCGTAGTTTTTTGTAGAAAGGAGAATTCTGAAAAAAATTGAACAACATACTTATAAAATATCAATTGCAAAGCTCGTGATAGAACGATATACAATTCAAAAGACGCTTGTAAGCTCGTGATCACACAAATGTTTAACTTAATTAGATACCTTCTTCTCTATAAAGTTTCTCATAATGGTTGGGCAGTACTCATGAAATGTTTATCTAAAATCACAAAAGAAATCTATCTAATTGCTGAGAAAGAACTTGGAGGAAACAAATTCCAAATAAAATAGTTTCGGAAGGCAGATAAAAGAAGTTCAGATCAAACTCCTACATTACAAAACAGAAACTATTAGTAAGTGAACAATACACAAAAAGCAGATCCGATCAAAATCGATGAAGCCCATATCTCAACTACATTTCAGCTGGCATCTAAAAAAATGGTTACTGGGATGTTGCATGACTAATAAATCCATCGACCGCTCACCAAGGTAACAAATGAAATGTGAATAGACCATAACATATACCATAATCTCTTTTTAGTAATAGGATATTTCATAGCCTGTTTGGACAAGCTTTTGTGAAGTCAAAAGTGTTTATTTTTTGAAAAAAGTATTTATTTTAGAAAGATGAGGTGTTTGGCCACGCTTTTATGAAAAAAGAAGTGTTTTTAGTAGTAGCAGAAGCTATTTTTCAAAAAGTTGAAAAAAGTAATTTTTCCCGCCTAATATAGGCAAAAGTGTGTTTCAAATTGATTAGTCAAACACAAATTGCTACTCTCCAAAAGTACTTTTTCGAAAAACACTTTTTAAAATAACAAGTTTTTAAAAAGTTGGCCAAACAGACTATCCGTATAAAAGGAAAGCAGAAAAGCATACCCCTTCATCACGTTGTTTTCTCAAATCCAGAATATGTCCATAAGTGCTTTCTCTCTTCTGTACTATTTCCTTCAATTCCTTATATTTCCTTCAATTCCTCATCCAATAACTTGATCTGCTTGGTTACGTCATCGATGTGATCATCGAGTATCTTAAGCTTGGCCTTTACCACCTGTTGCTCCTTATGGACTCCATCCAAGTCAACACTCATAAGCTACAGTGCATGAAATATTTGAGAGTATTAGTTGCGAGGAGATACTATTGAGAATATAATTAAGTAAATAATAATGTGCTCTCTCTAATAGCTTAAGCTTTTAAATGAAATGGTCACACACTTCAACATGATAATAAAGCAGACCGAGGACATATTGAGAATATAGTTAAGTAAATAACAATATACACTGTGTAGCTAGGTAAAAAGAAATTATGCATATATACTATATCTTGAATCCCCTTGACTTCTTTGTGTGTTTACTTCTTTATATTTTGACTCCTCTTACGGAAAATCTCAGCTCCGTCACTGTTAGCAACCCATGATCCAAATATACAACTACCTAAAATAACTATGTGATATAAACAAAAATTGGATAGACCTTTATGTTAGACCTGCTCTAGAATATCAAAGAAGCTATGACACATTCTTTGTTTTCTTCAACTCTATGGCACGTTCAACATAACAAAACTCGAAGAGCTCAGTAATGCAAATAAATTGATACAACACCAACATATCCTAAAGCGCGAAAAAATACCTTCACATAAACAAAGAGATTGGAAAAGGACAGATAATTTCATAAACCCATAGTGAATGAGCAGTGGAGGAGCCAGCATTGTGGTTACGGGTTCGACAAAATCAGTAGCTTAGGCTCTTGTACTTTCGTTTAAAAATTTATTTAATATGTATAAATAATCTATTCAGAAATTCATAAGCAAAAAGAACTGTCGTTCACAATCCTTAAATTAAAATTTCTGACTCCGCCTCTGTTAACAAGTAAAAAAATAGTACTCCCACGAATCCATATCCGAAATAGCAAGTAAAGATCAGATTCTTTTAATAAAGACAACGTGCATTGGATATTAATACATGTATCTGCACATAAGAGATACAGAAGAATCATCCATATCAATCAAGTAGCGCACATGCATTACAATAAATAAGTTCAACTAGTCAATACTAATTCAAATACTGCTATGCCTCAATCCCATACTAGTTGGGGTCAGTCAACTATGCAAATCCTCTAAACCCATCAGCTTTATTTACTCCGTTTCATTCAACTACTCAATAATTTATCTTCTAGCACAAATTAGTGAAAACCACCAACAATAATCAGACATCAAAAATCACAAAAGATTAAATTTTTAAAGAAAAAATTCCCCTGAATTCAAGACAACGTGCATTGAATACGACCACATGTAACTGAATCATCCATAGAAATCAAGAATCACACATGCAATAATGCAAACAAATGCAGAAGGCAATAAAAGACAAGTTCAAATTACAATTACTTTTTTTGTGATTACTAATTCCACGGGGTTCGTGTTAAGTCCCACCAACATAGGTACAGGGTAATTCTGTCTACAAATCGCCGTTACTAATACAAGTAACGCTACACCTCAATCCCAAACTAGTCAGGGTCAGTCAACTTTACAAATTCTCTACACCCATCAGCTTTATTTGCATCGTTTCATTCAACTACTCAATAATAATCAGACATCAAAAATCACAAAAGATCAAATTTATATTGAAAAAATTCCCTTGAATTCAATTGGAAAATAAAATCCATACCTCAATTTTTAGAAAATTTAATGACAAAAGGGACGAGCAAAACATTAAAGGATTGAGATCAGTACTGGACTAAAAAGGCAGCTCGGTGCACTAAACTGTCGCTATGCTTAAGTTCGAGGAAGGACCGAATCATAAGAATACAACTAAATTGTTGAAAAAACATGAATACCAGTAATAGATAAAAGTTGGACACGGAAGATTTCTGTTTGTCTTGAGAATGGTGAGACAGAAATAGCTAAATAGATTTTTTCAGTAAATAAGATGGAAAGGGAGTTATGGAGGTTTGAGACTTTGTAGTCGTCTTGTAATAGGAATGGGATGTCAGCCCCCCCCCCCCCCAAAAAAAACAATAGGCTCTTAGTTCTCTATTATATTTTCATGATATATAAATATATTGAGATGGTATCCTAGAAGATTGATTCGGTCCTTCTTTCTTTATGATACAAGTTGATGAAAGTTCCTTGAAATTTCTATCAACAAGCCTGAACATCGACGGCAGCGCCAGAGGACAACCAGGACGAGTTCACGCTGTCAGGTATCTTGCAGACGTGGATACCATCATGTTATATAAATATATTGAATATACTGAAATGATATCATACTCGGGTAATTAGTTTAGGCAGATTGAATAAGAAACCAAATTAGTTTAGGAAGGGCATGGGGCGGATAATTATTTAATTTTTTAGAAGTATTTGGTGTTGTTTCCCCCTAAAAAGAAGATGATCAACATTTTGTTGTTTAGTTTTATTATCTAATCTAAATTCATGTCGCGTGAAATGATTGGGCATAATAGGAGTGGGCGATCAAATTTTTTTTGGTTTGGTTTAACCATATAATCCAATCTATATCGTGTGGGATGCATGTACTCAAATTTAAAGGGAATTGGTATTCTGTCAAAAAAGAAATTTAACATGTACAATTAAAGATGTAGGAATATTATTTTTCTATTTACTAAGATTGAGAGGAAATACTATGTCGGTCTTAAAAAGAATTAAACTGAAAATGAAAGATGAAGATTTTAATTTGAACATTTTGAGCTCAACCCATCATATTAAGTCAACAAACAGGTCATGAATCTATTTAAATTTGGGCAAGTTATCTCAGAGTAGATAGATTTTAGTTTGGGAGCTTTACCATAAATAACAACTCAACTATTAAAATTTATTTTAAAGGTGATTCAAAATTTAAATACACATTTGAAAAGATATAATATATTATGAAAAGATGTTACCTATTTTTTAAAATATACACCTATTCATTGTGGAAATGTGAGGTACATCACTTTTTTTAAAAGGTATATTAGTTATTTTCTACACCTTATAAATTTCCAGCACTTTAAAAAAAAAAATCAGCAATACAAAAGTTCCTGCAACATAAAATTCTGCATTCTTGCCTCTTCCTTTTTACTAAAGCAACCAAGAAATTAAAAGATTCTACTGAGCTTCTATTTGAGTATACATTAGAAGATTTCTAAATGATTTATTATATCTTAAAAGTAGAACGTCACTTTATTATTTATACCAAAGTAGCGACTGAAATCTATTATGAAGACAACGTCATCTAAAGCGTTATCTTATCTTTATAGTAATTACTATTTTTTTATTTATCTCTTATTTATATTTCTTAATGTGATCGTATCTAATATTTTTTCAACACCAACATATGCTTTAAAACAAATAGGCGCACTATTTTTTACTTAGCCTGTTTAGTGGCCAATAGCTTTCATATTTTAGCCAGGTAAGTTTTATTAAATTATTAATGATCTTAAATTAAGTTTTACATAACTAAAAAATAGATAAAAAGTAATAGAAATCAGAACTTCTACAATTAAAATATAATTCTATGGTCAAATAAAAAGTAGTAGCTTGATTTCTCAAATACCAAAAGTATCATAGAAGGTGAATTAAATTTAGTTTAAAAACTAGTTATGCATGAATTAAAATACATATACATAAATTGTTGTGTTTTTTTTTTTTTTTTTTTGTGTGTGTGGAGAAAGTGTGATTCTTTCCCGGAAATCAGTTAACAGAAAATAGCTCAAAAAAGCCATATTTAAGAAGCTCTTCTTCTCTTTCACGCCCATTTTCATTCATCTTCTTCTATATTTCATACTTGGATTTACAAAACAAAAAAGAAGCATATTTTTTTCAAGAATCTTAAACCAACCCCATATATGAATTCTCCAATATAAAGGTACTTCTTATTTATTTATTATTTTACGTGTTTTTATAATGACAGAGTCAGATCCAAGATATAAGCAATAATGGGTATAACTCAGACTCGAATTATGTACATGCATGTAGAAAATTTAAAAAAAAAATGAAAAATATGTGTATATATGAAAAGGTACAGCCGTTGATTTTATTAAGTCTTTATTTGTCTAGCTAGACAGAATTCTGGATTATTCTTTTCTAAAATTATTATAGTATTAGATTCTGTTTTTTATGCCCTTTTAGGGTTTTAGAGAAATTGCAAATCTGAATTTGTAAGTGCATTTAAGATTAGATAAGATTTTAGCTTAGGACAATCTTAAATATACACAATATACATGTGTATATTGGTCACGGGATTGCTCTCGGGATTGCTCTCGGTTTGGACAGATTTGTACCAAGTAATTTATGGTAAATATTTAGTATCCTAGTTTAGGTAATGTTGTAATATAATTAGTAGTGTATTACCATAATTAGTGTATTACCATAAATGTATAGAATAAGGTTTTAGGAATAGGATTCTCCTATTTTGTAACTTGTATATATAGCCTTTCAAGTAATGAAAATAATCAAGGAGGTTATTTCTTTCATGGTATCAAAAGTCTAGGTCACACGAAATTTTTCTCTCACAAAGTTTTGTGGTTCCTCTCGACCGAGACCCCCCCCCCTCGGGTTTACCAAATTTTTTCTTCCGCTCTCAAAATCTCTCTTACAAATCCCTCTTTCACCTCTTGTTCTTTCGTTATGTCTACGTCAAAGAACACGTTTCACCCTACCCTTGTTGTTTCTATCATCAAGAATCACATCCCGTTAATTCTTGAAATAGAAAACGTCCAATACGCGACGTGGGCCGAGTTGTTCAAAATTCACGCTCGTTCGCATCAATTCATCCATCACATCATCCCCGCGGCTCTTGATGATACAGAGGTGCGTAAACGCGAGGATGATCCGAAATTATGGACAACACTTGATGCCACTGTCCTTCAGTGGATTTATTCTACTATCTCCACCGACCTATTGCAAACGATTATCGAGCCAGACGCTACGATGATGGCCACATGGGATAGACTGCGTGACATATTCCAGGATAATCAAAATTTCAGAGTTGTTACTCTTGAATAGGATTTTTCCCACGTCAACATGGAAAGTTTCCCGAACGTTTCAGCATATTGCAAAAGGTTGAAGGAATTGGCGGACCAACTCCGCAACGTTGGTGCGCCAGTTAGTGAAGATCGTCTGGTTTTACAGATGGTTGCTGGCCTATCCGAGGCCTATAGTGGCATTGGAACTCTCCTTCGTCAAAGTAATCCTCTCCCAAGGTTTTATCAAGCCCGATCCATGCTTACCTTAGAAGAAGCCGGTTTGGCTAAAAAGACGGCTACTAATGCTAGCCTCGTGGCCATGATGACTTCCTCTCCTAGTCCTCAAAAATTTGGTAACAATTCGAACCAAAACCGATCACACGGGGGCAGCAAGAATGGCCGGAAAAATAATGGAAAAAATCACAGGGGGAAATACGGTGGCTCCGACGGCAGTCACGGTGGCCAAAGCAGAGGCAGTGGACCCCATCCAGGTTACAGTGGGCCACCGACCCACTGGTCTCAGCCTTGGGCCTCTGGGCCTCTGGGCCTTGGGCTTGGACCAGTGGACAGTGGCTCTACGGCCCACATCCACAGCAAGTTCCAGCGACTAGCTAGTGGGCTTTTCAGCAGCCCCAACGGCCCACTGCTCACTGGCCCAGTACACCCAGCTCCAGCAGTTACGGCTCAGTTCAGCCCAGGTATGGAATTCTTGGGCCTCAGCCTCAGCCTCCGCAAGCTCACCATGCAGCAGGCTCCACTCAGACCGATATCGAGGCCGCGATGCACATATTGGGTTTGACTCAACCGGACCCAAATTGGTATATGGACACCGGTGCCACAACCCACATGACATCCGATTCAGGTACTCTCTCATCTTATTCTAATTTGAGCAACTCTCGCGGTATAATTGTTGGTAATGGTAATTATGTTCCAATTCGGGTTATGGTCATAATACATTATCTCCCCCTCATCCCCCTCTTATCTTGAAAAATACCCTACACGCCCCCAAATTGATTAAAAACTTAGTCTATGTCCGTAAATTCACTACTGACAATTCCGTTTCTATTGAATTTGATCCTTTTGGTTTCTCTGTGAAGGATTTCAAGACAGGGAGTCCTCTCATGAGGTGTGATAGTAGGGGAGAACTTTATCCTATCACGCCCGGTTTAAGTCCATCGAGTCCAGCCTTGCCATCAGCCTTTGCAGACATTTCTCCTTCCTTGTGGCATGCTCGCCTTGGTCATCCGGGATCCTCTATTTTATCAGTTTTAGATAAAAATAGTTTTATTTCTTGTAAGGGTACGAGTCGTACTCCAATTTGTCAATCTTGTTCGTTAGGAAAAATTGTTAAGTTGCCATTTGTAGACTCAAATTCTCATACTTCAAAGCCATTTGATATTATTCATAGCGACCTATGGACATCTCATGTTCTAAGTTCGTTGGGTCATCGGTATTATGTTCTCTTTTTGGATGATTATTCTAAATTTTTGTGGACGTTTCCAATTGCAAATAAATCTCATGTGTTTTCCGTCTTCGTGAAATTTAGAGCATTCATTAGAACACAATTCGAAAGAGAAATAAAAAATATTCAATGTGATAATGGAAAAGAGTATGACAATAGGGTGTTTCGGGAGTTCTGTGCTAATAATGGAATCAATTTTCATTTTTCCTATCCTCATACATCTTCACAAAATGGGAAAGCCGAACGCAAAATTCGTTCCATAAATAACATTGTCCGCACTCTCTTACTTCATGCTTCCATACCCCCATATTTTTTACAGCATGCTCTACAAATGGCCACATATCTGCTAAACATAATTTCTTCCAAAGGTCTGACATATTCTTTCCCCCTCCAAATTTTATATAATAAGAATCCTTCTTATTCTCATCTTCGGGTTTTTGGGTGCTTGTGTTATCCGTTATTCCCGTCCACCACAATTAACAAACTTCATGCCCGATCTACTCCGTGTGTATTTTTGAGTTATCCGTCTAATCATCGTGGTTACAAATGCTTTGATTTATCCTCCAACAAAATCATCATTAATCGCCATGTAATTTTTTATGCAACTCAATTTCCCTTTACTAAAGTTCATACTACCGAGCCTAATTCGTATAATTTTTTGGATGATGGTATATCCCCGTATATTACTCACCATTTTTCGGACATACCCGCACCCAAAATTCTCCAGCGGGCTCACTGCCCGTTGGCCCCACTGTTCCATCACAGTTTCCCGTCACTGGATCATTTCCAGCGATTGGGCCAGTCCAGCCCAATTTTGGAATTGGTCCAGTTTTTGCTCCAGTTTGCCGAATTGGGCCAGCAGGCCCATTGCATGCTGGCGAGTCCATCCCGAGCTCAGAAAATTCCCAAAATCCGTCCACTTCTTCATTGAGTCATAGACTAGTCACTTGTAGTCAACAGTGTGTTTTTACACCAAAAAGACAGTTTAATTTACATTCGAATGTCTCTAAATCCCCCTTGCCCTGTAATCCTGTGTCTACCTTAAACGGTCCTAATTGGAAAATTGCTATGATTGATGAATATAATACTCTTATTGATAATAAGACGTGGGAGTTGGTGCCCCGTCCATCTGGTATTAATGTTATCAGGTCTATGTGGATTTTTGCTCATAAAGAGAATTCAGATGGGTCTTTTGCTCGCTTGTGACTCAGCAGGTTGGGATAGATTGTGGGGAGACGTTTAGTCCGGTGGTCAAGCCGGCTACCATTCGCATTGTGCTTAGCTTGACTCTTTCGAAGGCATGGCCTATTCATCAGTTGGATGTCAAGAATGTTTTCCTACATGGTGATCTCAAGGAAACAATATATATGCATCAGCCGTTGGGGTTCAGAGATCCCAACCATCCTCAACATGTATGTTTATTGAATAAGTCCTTATATGAGCTTAAGCAGTCACCACGGGCCTGTTATACAAGGTTTGTTGACTATGTTTCGACTATTGGGTTCACTCACAGCAGGTCTGATAATTCGTTGTTCATCTACCGTCGTGGTTCGTCCTTGGCCTACATTCTGTTGTATGTGGATGATATCATTTTGACTGCCTCTTCCGATGCCTTACGCCAGTCTATCATGACCATGCTCAACTCTAAGTTTGCTATGAAAGACTTAGGGCCCTTGAGTTATTTTTGGGGGATTGCCGTCAAGCGCCATTCAGATGGATTGTTCTTGTCTCAACAAAAGTATGCAGCTGATATCATCGAGAGGGCTGGGATGTCATCATGTAAGTCCACTTCCACTCCAGTTGATACAAAGCCCAAGCTTAGTGTCGCGGCCGGTGTCCCTTACGAGGACCAGACCCGCTATCGCAGTCTTGCGGGGGCCTTCAGTATCTTACCTTTATCAGACCTGATATTACGTATGTTGTTCATCAGGTGTGTTTATTCATGCATGATCCCAGAATTGAGCACATGAATGCACTCAAATGCATCATTCGGTATATTCAGGGTACACTGGACTATGGTTTGCATTTGTATCCTTCATCGACATCCACACTAGTCTCATACACAAATGATGATTGGGGTGGGTGTCCAGACACCAGACGGTCTACGTCTGGCTACTGTATGTTCATTGGCAACAACTTGGTCTCCTGGTCTGCAAAGCGTCAGGCGACGCTATCTCACTCAAGTGTCGAGGCTGAATATCGAGGGGTAGCCAATGTGGTCTCAGAATCATGTTGGTTACATAATTTGCTTTTAGAGCTTCATTGTCCAATTCAAAAGGCTACCTTGGTTTATTGCGATAATATTAATGCCATTTACCTTTCGGGTAATTCGGTTCAACACCAACGCACTAAACATATCGAGATGGACATTCACTTTGTCCGTGAAAAGGTTGCTCGGGGTCAGGTACGCGTATGTCATGTCCCGTCAAGATATCAAATTGCAGACATCTTTACAAAGGGTCTTCCCTCGGTCCTTTTTGAAGATTTTAGGGATAGTCTCAGCGTTCGAAGACCGCCCGCTATGACTACATGTGTGTGTTAAATATACACAATATATGTGTATATTGTGTGTATTGGTCATGGGATTGCTCTCGGTTTGGACAGATTTGTACCAAGTAATTTATGGTAAATATTTAGTATCCTAGTTTAGGTAATGCTGTAATATAATTAGTAGTGTATTACCATAATTAATGTATTACCATAAATGTATAGAATAAGGTTTTAGGAATAGATTCTCCTATTTTGTAACTTGTATATATAGCTTTTCAAGTAATGAAAATAATCAAGGGGATTATTTCTTTCAGACAATATTATTGGCCTATGTTTTTGCTTTCTTTGATCCCAAATGCAGTCCTGATGTTAACATTCTGGCCTTATTCTGCTAAAAAACTCATTTGGATGTTTACTTCTGTTTGTTTTCCCTTATGAAAAAAGATTCATTTGGATGCTCATCATTGGAATATAGAATAGTTGAAAGCAGACTCGGAGCGGAGTCAGGATTTTTAATTTGTGGATTCTGGACCATAATCCTTTTTGCTTACTAGGTTCTGAATAGATTATTTAGACATACCAAATGAATTTTTTTAACACAAACACAGAATTTGAGTCAAATCTACTGGTTTTGCCGAACCCGTAGCTAAAATTGTGCCTCCGCCCCTGGTTGAACTATAGTGTGTTTGCAATCAGTGGCGGAGCCACCTTTGTCGAAGGGGAGTCAATTGACACCCTTCTTCGAAAAATTATATTGTATACATAGGTTAAATATGCTTTTTAAGTATATATACTACATGTTGAATTCCCTTAGCTTCTTGGTGGATTATATTTTGAACTTTTTTAGTAAAAATTCTGGTTCCGGCCCTGTTTAGAATAGTAGGTATTTTGTTTTGTCTTTCTATCAACTTTTAGCTCATGGACAGTTTAAGGATTCATTGAGAAATTTTTCTTCAACATTTTAATTTAAACAATGTTGATGCTGACCTTTGATGTGGTTGCTTTTGATTCAACTGAATATGCAGAGATGTATAAGATAGGGGATCAATTTGAAGAAGGTAATCCTTGATAAACAATAGGAACCTCTCATCAACGAGAGGCTCGAAGGGCCTTCTTAGTTCGCAATTGCCTAGTAAATGAGAGTTGAATTTGATGTGAATTCTTGGTGGTAGTGAAGAAATCTAGTAAGACGGAGTGCACGGATGTCCTATTTCCATTGATAAACCTCCGGATTCCACTTCCAATATTGAGATAACGGAGGCGGATAATCCACCTATTGTCAATCGTTCCTTCAGGGATACACTAAAGGAGCCGAGTGATCAAAAGCAGCCGACTGTAAATCTATTGAAGTTTTTCTACATAGGTTTGAACGTAGACTTCAGAGAAGAGAAACATTCGTCAGCGTACATGATAAGGTTTAGCGATGAGGTCGTTGAACGTGGAGAAAAGATGGATATTTCCTCTTGTTATAAGCTCACTTGTGTCCGTTTTCCTTCTTACAACTGCCTTCGACATGGGCCTCATTTCCTCATTGCATACAATCAATTCAGTCTTGTCGATTTTCCCATCCCGTGTTATGGAGAAGCAAACTAGCTCGTATTATGGTGAAGTAAAAGTTCAGCAAGCTCCAAGTCCTCCTCCTCCTCCTCCACCACCACCTTCTCCACCACCTCCTCCTCCTCCACCACCACCTTCTCCACCACCTCCTCCTCCTCCACCACCACGTTTCGCTTATTTGATATCCGGATCGAATGGCGACCTAGATCAACTTTGGAGAACATTGAAATCGCTGTACCACCCGTGGAATTATTATGTCGTTCACCTCGACTTAAAATCATCAGCAGAGGAGAGACTAGATCTTGCTTCCAGAATTGCAAAAGAACCTGTTTTCACCAAGATTGGAAACGTGTACGTGATTACGAAAGCAAACATGGTGACCTACCGGGGTCCGACCATGGTCTCTAACACGCTTCATGCCGCCTCTATTCTCCTGAAGAAGTATAAGCATTGGGATTGGTTCATTAACTTAAGTGCTTCTGACTATCCCCTGCTAACTCAAGATGGTTAGTTCTCTGGTTGTTTAACACTCTCATACTAGAAAATTCTATGTTGCTCGCTCTCCAAAATGTGTTCTCGCCCGTGTCGGATCCTCCAAGAATACACTATTTTTGGAGGATCCGACACGTACCTGTCGACATTTTTGAATAATCCGAGCAACATAGCTAGAAATACACCATAATATATGTTGCTCGGACCCTCCAAGATTTTTTGCAACCATGTTGGATCCTCCAAAAATGCACTACTTTTGGACGGTCCGACACGTACCTGTCGACATTTTTGAAGAGTCCGAGTAACATAGCTAGAAATACACCATAATCTTTTTGGTCACGAGTTAGTCCTGATTAGTCATTCTTCTGTTTTCTTTATTTGAAGGTGAAATGTGATTTATTCTATTGCTTTACAGATCTTCTCTACACATTTTATCAATTAAAACGCGACTTTAACTTCATTGAGCACACGAGCCGGTTGAGATGGAAAGAGTATGTTATCCTTTTCTCTGATCAGTCTCTCACTTTGTGCTTTCGTTGTATTTGCAGTTCATTCTTTAATGTTCATGTCACTCGATCTATCCTTTTGCAGGTCAGAAAGGGCAATGCCGCTTATTATAGATCCCGGGCTGTATCAGAATACTAAGTCTGATATATTTTGGGTCGCACCAAGAAGAACTCTTCCAACAGCCTTTAAACTCTTTACTGGTTAGATTTTATAGCTAAATCTGCATATCTTAACATTCTCGAACATGTTTGTTGATGTTTATGTTTGTTCACAAATGCAAATAGAAAGTGCAACGCCAAAATATTCGATCCCATAAAATTTTGTGTTGTTGTTATAGTCTTATTCCTTGTCCCTAGTGAAAATAGTAGCCTCTCGTAACCACATTAATTATGGCAACTAGAAAAACTAAGGCGTACTTGTTGTTGTTGTTGTAGAGAAACTAAACTATTGGTGCTCCTCTCAATCAAAAACTTATTGAGTTGAAAAAGCACCATGTTAAGATGCATTTGGCACTCGTCCTCAATTATTGGATGTCATCGATATGCATATTTACTATCGCCGTCTGATAAATTGATGATAAATTTGTATGAATGCTGCTCAGTCTGCAAAATATGTTTCAATACCCAAGTTTTCTGTCGAGATGAATCCGAAATTTTAGACAGTTTATTTCCCTTGAACTTGAATATTAATCATGGTTAACTTGATACCATGTACTCCATTATTGTGTCTGTTAAAACATCACTAAGCAAATTTACCAATTTTATGTATAGATTGAAAGAATTTGTTAGAATCTGACAATATGATATGGTCGGAGGCGGAGTAGGATTTTGAGTTTATGGATTCTAGAATAGACGGCTTACTGGTTCTGAATGAATTAATTATACAATTATGTGGATCTTTTAACACAAATACAGGGTCGAGCCAAAGCTACTGGTTCTGTCGAACCTGTAAGCAGGCTTGTAGCTCCGCCTAGATATAAGAAGATTGCGCCAAATACCTGACTTAATTGGACTCACCATAATTGTGCTATTTTCATTTTTGCAGTTATAAACAACAACAGTGACACCCAATCACAAATAAATTGGAGGTCAGCTCTATGAATCCTCACTGACCATGTTAAAATTTTGACACAGGTTCAGCTTGGACGGTCCTGTCGCGTGCATTTGTGGAGTACTGCATATGGGGTTGGGACAATCTTCCAAGGACTCTACTTATGTACTACTCGAATTTTGTATCCTCTCCGGAAGGCTACTTTCAAACTGTTGTATGCAATGCTCCTGAGTTTTCATCAACAGTTATTAACCATGACTTACACTATATTTCTTGGGATGTCCCTCCAAAACAACATCCACGCATTCTCTCCCTCAACGACATCGGAAAAATGATAGCAAGTGGCGCTGCATTCGCGCGCAAGTTCAAGAAAGATGATCTGGCTATGGACAAGATCGATCAAGAATTCCTACACCGGGGTAATGGTAGCTTCACACCGGGTGGTTGGTGCTCGGGAAATCCAACATGTTCGGAAGTTGGGAATCCGACAAAGCTTAAACCGGGTCCGGGGGCTCAGAGGCTTCAACGTCTCATTGATAGACTAGTTGACACAGCTAGTGAAAACCAGTGCAAGTAGATTTTTTTTGTTACTACTTTTGCTGGTTCATGATCAAAAGAGTATAAAGTTCATTAAGAAATCCAAGTCAATAAATAATTCTCATTGTACTATTTTTTTGTGGTGATGTTTTTGGAACTACACAAGTCTGGAAAAATTGATGCATCCTTAATGTTGACCTCATCCCTGTGATGTGTAATTTCCTATAATGAATCTGAATTGGTAATGTAGAAAGTAATCTCTTAGTTTCAATCTGTCAAATTATATTAATAGTGTAAAATTAAGTTTATATTTTCGATGAGAATTACTTAAATCCATTTTCAGTTGCAATGTTAGACTACTCCCTCTGTCCCAGCACCTATCCTAGCCCCATTCACACTGCCCCTCTCTCGTCCTAATTCCGGCACAGGAGAGCCGGTTTGTCTTCATTGAATATATAATTAAGTTGTATAGGGCAAAATTCGTATAAAACAGTTGTACGAATTATAGTATGGCACGTGGAGCACGGTGTTAAGTCAGGATCACGTCAGCCTAAGGCACTACCGACTAGGTACGTGTGGTATTGGGAGCGACACAAGCATGACTGGTACCGGTAATACAGAAGGCTGAGAGTCGTTTGAATTGTAACGGGCGGCCGTTACCGAACCGGTCATACATCTTCCAATGAAGCTTTAATGACATTTATTGAGATATTGATTATCCAATTATTACAACATTCATTCTCTTGTATTAATGATGACATATTTTGTGGGTTGTGTACCCGTGTAGCTCGTTTATAAATAGGACACATTGTCCCATTGTAAATCATCACATTCTAGCTATTACAAGATACTTGCTCATATTCTCTCGATTTTCGTGCTTTCATACAAGTTATCGTAGCTTTGCCCAGAAGTTATCACAAGGCTCAGACTAATCATTACTTTACTTTGTCTCATTATTACTTGTTTTCAGTATTATTCATCTAGAATTCATATCTAATGTGTCACTTGAGATCCACGTGTCCTTGACCACGTATACAAATTCAATTATACCGTTTTACGGGTAAACATTTTGGTGCCCATCGTAGGGCATGTACAATTGTGGTGTCACAAGTGATCCCTCTACTAATCTAATTTTTTCTTTAAGTCTTATTCTTTGTTCAGATCAGACAAATGACATGAATAGGAGAAAGCAGTTGCAGCGTCGGAGACAACATAAATAATCTTGGGTAGGACGGTTTGCCGATAGGAACCATGATACCCGAAGACCCGATGTTTACAGACAGAGTCATATCCGGAGAAAGACAAACTTGGCATGAAGATGTTCCCACTGACGAAACACCTAAATAAGCTATACAGAATCTCCGTGCACAGAACGCCGCAATGAGTGAGGAGTTGAAGCGTCTGAAGCGGTTTCAAGAGGAGTTCATGTCCAAAAATGTCGGCAATACTCCGACAGGGAAACCAGTGTCTCCACTAAATGCAAATGGAGAAACCAGTAATTATCAAGGCAGATCAGGAAATGATGGTTCAGAGAGCGAAGCCGCCCCTGAAAATGCATTTCAGGAACAAGTTTTGAAATTCATGAAAGATATGACCAGCAAAGTCGATACCAATGCAGAGAATGAGAAAAAATGCCCAGGAATTCCGATGTTAGTTCAGCTAGATACCAAGGGCTCCTTCTGTGATGGATGGTCCGGATGCAAAGAAATATATTCAATTGGTGTATAAGCCAGTTGCGCCCGAACTAATCCCAAAAGGCTCAAAATGCCTTTTGTGGCCAAATATGATGGGACTACCAATCCACATGAGCATATAATGGCCTATACTACGGCCGTGAAAGGAAATGATCTAAAGGAACACGAAATAGAATCGGTTCTAATAAAAAGTTCGTTGAAACACTTGCTAAGGGATCGTTGACATGGTATTCACAACTCCCTGAGCATTCAATCGATTCATTCGCCTAGCTCGCCGATATGTTTATAAAGGCTCGTGCGGTGCTTGAAAGGTGAAGACATGCAAGACAGATATCTTTTGTATTGCATAAGGATAAACAGAACTCCTTAGGGACTTTGTTACACGGTTTCAGAAGGAGCGAATGTTGTTACCAGCAATCCCAAACGAATGGGGTGCGGACGCTTTCACAAAAGGTTCGAATTCGCCAAGTTCGGATGCCTCCCGAAAGCTCAAGGAAATCTCTTAGAGTTCCATGCAACAACTTGGGAAGATGTGCACAATCAGTATGAATCCAAGATCCGTATTGAGGATGATATGTTTGAATCTAAAGTCGGGAGTATCTTTGCAACGCCTGATAAAGGAACCAGAACCTACTAGAATTCCTCGAAGAACCGTTATCAACCTTATCTTACTCCCGTAAAGTAGGGAGGTGGACATGGTTTTCGCTCCTTTGAAAAATCAAATAACAAAGGAGGCTCCGAACGAAACAATCAAGGATTGGTAAATTCCGATAAATGTAACTCATCTAAGGGTATCGGGTAATCAAAATTATCTTAGTATAACTTTAACATCGACAAAGAGCAAATGGTGGCGATACTGAGAACTCATCCGACATTTCGACCACCGAAATCACTGCAATCAGATCCTAGCAAAAGAGACCAGTCCATTTGGTGTGATTTCCACGGCACACACGAGCATAAAATTACAGACTGTGGAGATCTACGAGAAGAGGTGGCAGGAATACTAAGCTGGGGCCACCTCCGAGAGTACTTAAGTGAAATGGCTTACAATAATTATGAACGGGGATCACCCGCAGAATATAAGTCAAATTCGGCAGCACCACCCCATGTTATAAACATGATTTATGGTCAATGATTGTTGCTATATCTTTCACCGTTGCCAAAAAGAAGAAAATCTTAGTAACTCGGGAGAAGAGGTTCTGGGAGATACCTGATGAACATACTATCATGTTCACGGAGGAAGTTGTTGCTGGTGTTATCGTCCCTCACAATGATGCACTAGTAGTCACGATACCTATTGATTGCTTCCAGGTGAAGAGAGTTGTAATTGATCCCGGGAGCTTAGCTAATATAATTCGGCTGAAGGTTGTGGAAGAAATGAACATGGCAGACAAGATAGTTCCGACCGCTAGAACTCTCTCAGGCTTCAATATGTCAAGTGAAACCATAAAAGGGAAAGTAGATCTACCGGTGGACGCGATTAGAGTTATTAAGTTGACAAAATTTTATATCTTCGACGGGGACACGAGGTATAATGCAATATTCTAAAGGCCATGGATACATGATATGAAGGCGATCCCGTCAACACTGTATCTATTGGTGAAATTCCCTACACCAGAGGGGATTCAGTAAATCTGGGATGAACAACCCACTGCAAAGGAAATGTACGCCATAGAGGAACTAGAGGCGGCGACAGACCCTAAATAGCAATTACAGGAAGCGGAGTCGGTGCCAGAAGATGTTCATCAGGTTTCGCCAATAGAAACAAAGTCAACCTATCCAAAGGAAGAGTTTTAGGATCGGTACCAAGTACCCAGATACTTTCAGATATCGGATGAATCAGATGCCACCAAGTTCACTGTAGAGGAATTGGAGCAGAATGCACTACATCCGAAAACCCCTAAAAAGAAGGTTACCTGGGCATCGGATTAACCCCGGGGCTCAGGGATTCAATTCTTAAATATCTTATATCTAACGTTGATTTTTTTTTGCATAGTCTCATGAAGATATGACAGACATTCCTCCAGAAGTCACAACTCATAAGTTGGGCCTCGATCTCAGTTTTCCTCTGCTGCAGCAGAAGAAACGGTCGATCGTCGAACTACACAATAGGTTTGTTAAAGTAGAGGTGGCCAGACTACTTAATATAGGGTCCGTCCGAGAAGTAAAATACCCAGATTGGTTAGCAAACGTAGTCGTAGTATCTAAAAAGGGAAATAAATTTAGAATATGTATTGATTATAAGGATTTGAATAAAGCATGTCCTAAAGACTCGTTTCTGCTACCGAACATAGATCAGATGATCGATGCTACGGCAGGATATGAGATCATGAGTTTTCTCGATGCATATTCAGGGTATAACCAATTAAGGATGCACCTGGAGGACCAAGAAAAAAAAATATTTTTAACTACTTTCGGTACCTATTGTTATAACGTTATGCCTTTTGGACTAAAAAATGTTGGGGCCACATATAAAAGGTTAGTAAATAAAATGTTTGAAAAACAAATAGGAAAAAAAATGAAAGTACATATAGACGATATGTTAGTTAAAAGTCTTCATGCAGAAGACCATTTAAGTCATTTGCAGGAAACCTTTGAGGTGTTGATGAAGTACAACATGAAGCTAAATCCCGAGAAATGTGCTTTCAGGGTAGGCTTAGGAGAATTTTTGGGATTTTTGGTTTCCCATAGAGGAATCGAGATAAACCCTGACAAAATAAAGGTTATCAAAGATATACCAGACACACTTGAATATGTAAAAGCAATACAACGATTGACCGGGCGTGTGGCGGCCCTAAGCAGGTTTATTTTCCGATCTTCAGAAAATGTCATAGGTTCTTTTCACTTTTGAAGAAGAAGAACGATATTATTTGGACGCTCGAATGCCAACAAGCCTTGCGGGACCTGAAGGCTTACCTATCCAATCCACCGCTCGTGTCAAAGCCTAAGGACGGAGAACAATTATTGATATATTTGGCGGTCTCAGAGGTAGCAATAAGTGCAGGGCTAGTACATGAGGAAAAAGTTACACAATTTCCTTTCTATTACGTAAGTAGAGTAATGTTAGGGGCCAAAACCTGGTACCCGTTACTCGAAAAACTGGTTGTTGCTTTAGTAATATCGTCGCGAAAGCTTCGATCATATTTTCAATGCCACCCATTGTCGTAGTAACTACATTTCCTTTTAAAAATGTGTAGCATAAGCCCGAGCTCTCCGGTCACTTGGCTAATTGGGAGGTAGAACTAAGTGAATTTGACATTGTAGACCATCGACTGCGATAAAGTCGCAAGTCCTTGTAGACTTTATAGCCGATTTCAGTCTGGAGTAACCCCACAGGCGGAAAAAAAGCTATCCTGGTCTCGAAGACTACCCCAGGATCTGTACACTTTATATAGATGGTGCCTCTAACGTCAAGGGGACCGATCTGGGAGTGGTATTGCGAACTCCCACCGGTGAAACTTTAAGGCAAGCAATACACAACCACCGTTAACTAACAATAAAGCAGAGTATGAGGCTTTGGTTGCAGGTTTAGAGTTGGCCCGAGGGTTAGGCTCACAAATCATTAAAGTCAAGTGTGACTCACTGCTGGTAGTGAATCAAATCCACATGGTGTTCGAAGCCAAAAAAGAACACATGTCAAGATATCTTGAAAAGGCCTTGAAGCTTTTGTCTCGTTTCCAAGAACGGACGGTTGTGCATATAACCAGGGAGAAAAATATAGAGGCAAATGCACTCGCAAACTTAGACTCCAGTACGGAGGCCGAAGATTTTAAAACCAAGTCGGTTGTTAAGTTACTGCATTCAGCACTGGATCCCATCGGCTATGATGAGATAAATTCAACCAGCCTAACTCGAGACCGCATAAATGAATTCTTGGGCTATCTTATACACGAAAAGCTCCCGGAGGACCCGAAATCATCCAGAGCTTTGAGTACTAAAGCTTCACGGTACTATTTCATAGACTGAAAACTTTATCGTAGGTGTTCTATGATCCTCTGGCTCAGTGCATAGGCCCTAACGAAACTGATTACGTGATAAGGGAAGTCCATGAAGGTATTTGTGGAAATCATTCGGGAGCATAATCCCTAATGAGAAAGCTCATGAAGGCCGATTATTATTGGCCCCGAATCGAAGAAGATACAAAAATGTTTGTACGGAAATGTGATAAGTGCCAGCGCCATGCACAACTGCTACACCGACCGGGAGAAGAATTGCATCCGGTGGTATCCCCGTGGTTGTTCATGAAATGGGGGATAGACATTGTCGGACCCTTGCCAGCGACACCAGGACATATATGCCAAATTATATTTATGACTAATTATTTTTTTAAATGGGTTGAAGCTGCAACTTACACAAAGATACGGGAGAAAGAGATGAAGGTCTTCATATGACAATACATTATTTGTCATTTTGGCATCTCAAAGGAGATAGCTTGTGATAATGGCCAGAATTTTATTGGACCCAAGGTCACATAATTCCTTGATGGATTAAATATCAAGCGGATTGCCTCTACTCCTTATCATCCATGTGCAAACGGTCAAGCGGAGTCGACGAACAAGACTATAATCCATAATTTAAAGAAGAAGCTGGAGGCAGCTAAAGAAAATTAGTTGTCCATGCTGCCAAATATATTGTAGGCGTATCAGACCATGACAAAAACAAGTACCAGAGAAACTTCTTTTTCCCTAGTCTATAGTGTAGAGGCCTTGATTCTGGTAGAGATGAGAACTCCCAGCTTGAGATATCTCAGGGCTGATGATAAATCAAATGCAGATTCAATGTACGTGCACTTGGATTTGCTCGAAAAACGTCATGATTTAGCATACGTCCGGATAGTAGCCCAAAAATAAAGAATAGAGCGATACTACAACCGACGCACAAATCTCTGATATTTCAAACTCAGAGACTTGGTGCTCCGGAGGGTAACTCAGAGTACCCAGGAGTAAAACGCAGGGAAACTAGGCACAAACTGGGAAGGACCATATACGGTAACATGTATTGCTGGTAAATGAGCTTATCAGCTAACAAACCAACGAGAAAATAAACTTTCAAGTAATTAGAATGTAAGTCGTTTAAAGAAATACTATGTATAGTAAGATAGAACATGCGCTGCACTCTTTTTCCTTTCGTCCGATTTTTGTCCCAATTGGATTTTTCTGACAAGGTTTTTAATGAGGCAACATCACAAAATGAGCATGTTACTTGTCTTGCTACCGAAGAGAGTTATCTAGTATCCGAGTCTTTATAGCATGAACACTCATATACTGTGGGCCATATACACCCGTAGTGGAATGGAGAAAATCATATGAAATTTTAGCGCTTCGAATGGAAGCACCCGATATCGGGGACTGTCCGGATAGTCAAGATACTAGGGACTTTCCGGATATTCAGATTATATATAACCGGACAGATCACACTAGATGGCAGCCGAATTATTCTTGCACTTATCTTCACATTTATAAGTCAAAAGAATCAATAAAAATTTTCTTTTATGATTAATAAATCTTTGTCATCACGAGCAAAAAAATATATGTTATTATCTTAAACATATTGAAAATTTTGTGCCATAATGAACAGGAGACGTCCTCTTCTACAACACTGTTAAAATAAGGGTCCTCTCTTATTAAAACCTTAACAAAAAAGTTAAGGCTCCGGATACAAAAAGTATCGGAAGTTTTAAGTTGTTCGGAACCAAGTTAAGTCTGAAACTAACTTTGAAGTCCATGAGAAGCTCCGATTTAAAGATGAAAAGGAAAATACATCATTGGAACTAAATTAAGGTTATCAGAAAGTTTTTAAACTTCTAAAGCTTAGCATGTTTTTGTAGAATAAACCTCAAAGTTAGGTTCTGGTTCATAAAGCAAAATAATAGAGTTTGTAATTAATGCTTGCTTATGGAAATAAATAAAGAATGAAAACCTTACGCGGAATTACAAAGAAAAAAGGAAAAGTTCATTCATTCATACTTTCTGGACTGAAAACAGCCCGGATATAAAAGATACTAACCGGGCCCAAAAGTAATCCGGTAACAAAAAAACAAAAAGTCAAAAATAAAAACTCGCGTGAAAGGTTACGACATGTCCGCTAGGGGTGTTCCTGGTGTTTCCAACAAGTTCTGAGAAATAGGGGCTAAAAGAGATATTCGCATTTCCGTTCAAAGGTGCAAATTGTCGCAAAACCAACGAGTCAAATGGAGGCTTTGGTCGGTGGCAACATTCCGGCCCCAAACGAATTGGAACCTCATTTTCTTCAACTCCAAACCCTAAAACACCTCCTGAATTCTCCCAAGCTATTCTCCATGAATCAAGATCAAGTCTAAGAGCTAAGATAACTAATCTAACACAAGAAAGTCTGTGGTAATCGTAGAATCGTTATTTCTACATCATTTTGCTTTTCGGAAGGATCCTTTGTCTCGAAGTAAACTTGATGGGGGGGGATTAATTCCTATAAATTAAGGTATGTTTTACTCTCCTAATGATCTCCTTATGATTCTTTAAGTAATTAACTTAGAAATTATTGAGGGAATTTCATGAACATGTGCCCTTATGAACTTTTATGGATATATTTAATTGATTGGTTGTTTCGTATGGATTAAATGAACTTATGAAGTTATCGAGTTATGTATGGAATTGTAATGAGGAGTAGAAGCAAGGGAAAATGATAGCATTTCACGGAGAAATTAATTTACAAATAACTCTATAAACTTACATCTGCAAGTTGTTCGATAAAATGTCTCAATGAATGTTCTTATAAGTTATAGACTTGGAATTGATCTCGAATCCTTTGTATGATGTATATATTCAGTTGTAAAGGATATGAGGGCCCGTGGGACATGATTCACTTCAACAATGAGGTAGGTAGGGCTTTTTCTTTCTCTTGTGGCATGACTAGAATTCGACGAACTTTCCTTGAAACATATTTCCGATTAACATGAGATGTACATACCTCTTTGGATTGAACTAAGTTCTACCCCATATATATGATTTATATACAACACCTATCGATTGAGGCATTTTCGCTAAACTTGAATTGATCATATACCATTCGAATGAGTTAAACCCTTCTTTATGTGTAATTCATATCAAGTATCTTACATGTAGAGATGGCAGTGGATCCTGGATCCAGGTCCATTTTATAGGATATGGATTTTCAAAATTTGGACTCGACGGATCCGGATCGAATCCGGATCCATTTTTGACAGATCGGATCTGGATCTGGATCTTGTATTTTGATATCCGTATCCGGCCAGATCCGACCCGTGGATCCATTTTTTATTAAATATATACATAACCTAGAATGAATTTAGGTCTTCCTTTTGTTTTCTCGGCCACTTGTAGAAAACTTTTCTCACATTAAAACATGCAAGCATAACTCTAGTACTGATCATGTTTACACTGGTAATATTATTCCAGTGATAGACTTATTAGACCCTGAGAAGCCAACACCCTTATTATAAAATCTTGTCAAGAATTTGGATTCTTTAAGGTGGTGATTCATGGTGTCCCATTGAAACCATCACTAAATTAGAAAGTGACGCTGTTAAGTTTTTCAACATGTCCCAAATTTAGAAAGATAAATTGGCCCTGCTAACCCGTTTGGCTATGGTAACAAAAGAATTGGCTCTAATGGTGATGTTGATTGAGTTGAATATTTACTCTTCACAACTAACCCTAAACTCATTCACCAATGGTATAATGTTTGTGTAGGTTGATTGAATGAACTCAATCATTTTTTTCAATCGGATTGAGTTTCATTTTGTCAAAAAAGTTTCAACAGGTGGGAATATTATTCAAGGTAAAAAAAATTTACATGTGGATCCAGATCCGATCCGTAGACCCGGTGGATCCGATAGATCTGATTTTTATGGACCCGGTGGATCTGGATTCAGGTATGAAAACGGATTTGGATCTGAATCTAGTAGGATCCGGTCCAGATCCGACCCATTGTCATCCCTACTTGCATGTTCTCCATGTTTATTATCTCTTGAATTAAATGATAAAGAACGTAGCAACAATAACGATAGTTGGAGGATAACAACGATAGGTCACTCCGACTTTTTCTATGATATCCCTTATGAGGTCGGTCTTGCATTGCACTGATATATATATATATATATATATATATATATATATGCATTTATTTTCATTATCGTGTCATACTATATTCGGCCGGACATGCACGTAAATGTGCACCTAGATGTATTTCTTTTATTATTGCGTCGTGTTATAGACGGTCGGACAAACACGTAGCTGTGCATACCACTGATCAGTTGGGCAGAGATTTACCGCGTCATAAATGGCCAGTAGTTATGATGAACTCACCCCACAGAGGAATTTATTATTATATGATATTGTATATACCTCCACATTGAGGAATGATTTTACAAGCATGTATTTATATTCATATTATAGTTATGGATGCCCATAGTGGCCTTGTTCTGAGTTTCAGGTTGTCTCTATACCCCTTCTTATGTTATTTACTTACTTTATGTTATGCTTATCGCCTTACATACTCGGTACATATTTCATAATGATGCCCTTTTGTGTGCTGTGATTAGACCTGTCCAAAGATCGGGTCGGGTGCCTTTTTTTTTCTAATTGCCCGACCCTGACCCTATTTTAAAAAAAAAACTTCCGACCGTGGCCCTGACCCTTCGGGGACCCTACGGGTCACGGTCGCCGACCCGCCGTAATTTTTGGCGTGCCGTGGCCTGCCTGCCTGCAGAGGAATTGTTTTTTTTTAAATTGAATTTTCAAAACTGAAATTGGCATTCACCCCTACATTACCACGAAATTTCGACGTTGAAATGTATTGTATATCGTGAGATCTGACTAAAGAAAAAGAAAATTAGAAACCGATTTGGGAAAAAATACAAATTGATTGGGAAAACAGACATTTTTTTAAAAATTGGCTGCGCCAAACCGCCTTATGGCTGTTTGACCGGCCCTGTCTCAAAAAAATATGCAAAATAAAAAAAAATCGGATAAAACGGACATTCGAGCGCAGAGTTATGACCATTTAAAGTTTCACCAATTTACAACTACTTTATCTCCCTACATTATGCTTCCGTGATATTAACAGAACGACTAATAATATAAATATATAATTAATCATCTACCATTTTTATCTTATTTTAACGAACTCAATGTAGATTAGAGCAATACATATATTATAAAAACATGCATTATATCACTTATTAATGGCAAAAATATATATAAGTGCAAAATAAATATTAATGAAGAAAAAATAATATATATTATATTAAAAAAATATGCGAATTAGGTCGAATTAGGGTCGAATTGGGGTCTCGCGTCAGGCGGGTAAAATATTTTGACCCTGGCCGAGCCACGACCACAGTCAGGTCCCCGCTTCCGGGTCGAGTGGCTCATGGTCGCCTATAATTTGAACGACCACTGTTTTGGGCTGGTCGGGTCCCAGGCCAGTGGACAGGTCTAGCTGTGATCATGCCCACATGTGCAGGTATACAGGCCAGTGCCTCCCCAATAGGGTACCAAAGTTCAGCAGTTGGTTGTCACACTCCACTTCTTCGGAGTTGTTGGTCAGAGTCATGGGGTAGGATACATGCATGTATATATATGTGGTTATGGGCATGGCGGGGCCCTTTCTCGACCAATTGACTCATCTTAGTACTCCTAGAGGCTTATAGACTACCAGTCAGTGCATATGTGTTTTATTTGGCCTTGTCAGCCTTTTGGATAGTTCTCTTTCTTAGTTATGGCCTTGTCGGCCTTAGATATGCATATATGTATTGTTCAGCCTTTTTGCTTGCATGTTGTTATATTTTATTCTCATTATTATTATTTAGCGGCCTTCTCGGCCCACGGTTCATGTTATAGAGTTCAGATATCACAGTTGATTCACTCGGGCCTTCAGGTGCCGGCCACACCCCCTAGGTTGGGTGTGACACATAATTTAAAAAATATATATTTTTCTTAAACTTCGTGCACACAACGCCTTAGCCATATACAATGAAGAGTGCTTATTTGAACATCATTCGTCAAAAATTTATACTATGCATATTTAAAATGTACTAAATTTATAGATTATAAATATTTTTTTTACATATATATATTAAAGCCACGTGGAACAAAATTTGGGTTATGGATCGCGTCTAGTCAGATCTTATTGCCATGTGGAATGAGAAAAAAAGAAAGAAAAAAGCCACGTAAAATAATTTAAATGGCATGTCATATTTTTTCGCTCAAATGTTAATTTGGTGACTTTTGATGTGATATAGAAAAAGTTTGGTGGCCTTGTTTTAAAAAAAATGATCTTGAGAGATCATTACCCATAGTTGCGTGATTTTATGTGTTACTTTAAAGAAAATAAAATAAAATAAAACAATCAAATCCAAAATAATGATGATTATTATAACAGATCATGTAAGCCCGTGACTTCAGAATTTTTTGCCATGTTCTAAGATACAAGGCTGCAAAATATTTTCGGCATAAGAAAGCAAAACATAGTAGTGATAAAAACATTCAAAAGGTTTAAAAAAAAAGTAGAAACATCAAAAAAAAATTGATAGAAGTATTTTTGAACTGTTAGAAATAACGTCACGTGGTGATAAAAGTTAACCACAAAAAAATATGATGTAGCGGATGATGTTGTTCATCCCTTAATCAAAAGTCTGGGGTTCGCCTCCTGGTATGAAAAAATTCTTGATATAAAGCTCATCCCCGAATGAGTCCTACGCCTCGCATATTTAAATATAATCAGACTCTAATATAGAGATAATAGATACTGGGTGGAAAACAAAAAAAAAAGTTAAATTCTCTTGATAGCCTACTTGTTTGCTATCTAAGTTTGTCCATCCAATGATAACGTCTTTAATGTATCACACTCTTAAAAGATCCAAACTAGACTAATTGGTAAAATCTTTGTCGGTATAATCTATAATAGTTTTTTTTATTCCTAAGGGTAGACATCAAAATTTTATGAGATTTTATAAGACGGGTCCAATTCATCTTTAATATTTAAGATTTATTAAAGTTTTTTGGAGATTACTTTACTCTAAACCCTAACTCACGACCATATAAAAGGACACATATTCTCTTGAAAAGACATCTCGAATATCTCATACATTTATGGGTATTCATAAGGAGATCAATACATAAAATCTCGAATATCCCTATCTTTGAGATATTCACAAAGAGATCAAGACATTAAAAATTGTCTTTCTCAAAGCTGTTTTCCGACGTTTATGGCGATCAAATACATTTCAAGGAGGTCTAAATCATCCTATGTTCGAGAAATATGCTACTAACGGCCCTCGAATCATGGAGAAAAATTAGGAGAGAAGAATCAAGGGGATAAACAGATTTGTACCCGCAATATTCATCAATAAAAAAAATTCATATTTTGTTTGTGGTTCCAGTTTATTTTCCGCAAATCAAAACTTCGTTGCAAGTTACTGGTATATTTTGTTTTTACTTCTTATAATATATGACTCAGTATATTTAACTTTTAACTAATAATTATTTTTGATTCCTACACGTAGAAAATATGTGTATTTGACTATTTATAGAACTATAATATCACCAAAATTGAAGAAATAATACAAATTTAACATAACGTGTGAGTAATTAAATAGTAGAATGTTTAATAATTATGATAAATCTTGTGGAGTCACACCTTGGTATGTTGTTGTGAATATTTACAAGGAGAGCGATAAAAAATGAACAGTTCAATTAATTGAAGGTGCATTATGTATGTACTTAATCAGATCTCAAAAGGACTAATATAATCACCACTTTTTAACCAAAAAGAAAAAAAATAAAGCAAACAAAAAAAGAACAAACATAGAAAATAGTAAAGACGTTTAATTTACATTGAAGGTTTTATCTTTATTTGTTTGTCTATAAATAGAAAAAAATTAGCTGTAGCTTTATTAGTAACAGTCCCTACACTTTAATGTTCTTTTCATATTCACTCCCTATAAATATCTTTTCCATATTCATTATAAAAAGCCAAAAAAAATATCTCTTTCATATTCCTTTTATTTTTAAAATTTTGTATCTATTTAAACTACGTCATATAAATTGAGACTAAGAGAGTACTACTTATCACATAATCACCACTAATTAACAAAAAGAAACAAAAAAGGAAAAGATAAGGCAAAAAAAAGGAACAACAACAGAAAATAGTAAAAACGTCTAATTTACATTAAAGGTTTTATCTTTATTTGTTTGTTTATAAATAAAAAAAATTAGCTGTAGTTTTAGTAACAGTCCCTTCCCTACACTTTAAAGGCTGGTTTGGTTTGGGAATAAGTTATTCCGGAGTTAATTATTTAGGAATTAGTTATTTTTGAATTGTTATTCCGTATTCATATGGAATAAAAATAACATTACGATCTCGACATAATTAATCTTAAAGTTAGTAATCCTGAAATGTTATCTAATCAAATGTGAGATAAATTCATTTTAAATTTTATTTCGGGATAAATTATCTTATCCCTTGTACCAAAACAGCCTAACCTTCTTTTCATATTGACTCCCTATAAAATATCTTTACCATATTCCTTTATCAAAAGCCAAAAAAACAACAAAATATCTCTTCCATATTCCTTTCTTTTCTTCAATCACTTTCCAGCTGTATGAGTATTTGGGGTTTTTGGATCCAAAGCTTTCTCTCTCTATCTTTCTCTCTCTAAATCTTGAAGTCCATTTGTCTATCTAACACTTCATCCAAATCATTCACAAAAAAAGGAACAGCTTAAAAATCCTAAAAAATTGGCATTTGGAAAGCTGTAAATAGATCATATTTATATTGTCTTTATCCAATTGCTGACATCTATTCAGGTATATCTATATCTCCTTTTTTTAGACAAAAAAATTTCTGGGTTTCTTGTGATTTTGAGGAAAAGATCTTTCTTTTGGACATTTAGTTAGTCTTTGTATCGTATGTAATATTTTATTATCTTACTTTTCTCAAATTTTTGTATTAACTATGTTTCTTTTGAATCGAGGTCTTTCAAAAATAGGTAAAGGTAAGGTGTGCATATGTCCTATCCTCCCAGGCTGTCCAGATCTCACGATTATACTATTTATATTATTTTTGTATTTGGTTAGTCTTTTTCACTGTTTTGTTTTGTGGGTTTCTTGAAAGACTCTTTCTTTGAACATTTGGTTATTTTTTTACACTATTTTGTTTTATGTGGTTCTTGAAAACAGGTGGCTAGAGCTAAAGAACAAAGATTTGATATATGTGATTCATTGGGTGTTATTATCTGTTCTTTGTACTTCAATTACCGTATTATTTTGTGTTATTTACGCTTCTTTTTTTGTGTTTTCTATACTGTTTTGAATTGCTTGTTCTTGTGCCTAGGGTTACCGGAAACAGCCTCTCTGCGGGTAAGGTCACAAAATCCTCCTCAGACCCCACGGATTTCACCGGGTATGTTGTTGTTGTTGTTGTTGTTGTTGTTGATGATTCATTGGGTGTTATGTTTTGTACATGAATCAGTGTATTTTTCACTGGCTTTTAGTGAATCTTGAATATGTTTTATGCCTAAAAATTGAATCTTTGATGAGCTGGATAAAGAGATAGTGGTATTGTTTCAAATAATCAAAAGGATCATCTGGATTTTTCCTCTTATGTATTATCCAAGCATAAAGATTGAGGCTTTGGTGAGCTGAAAAAGGAGATAATTTTGGGTATTGTTTCAAATAATCAAAAGGGTCATCTGGATTTTGTCCTCTTATGTATTATCCAAGCATAAAGACTGAAGCTTTGGTGTGCGGAAAAGGTGATAATTTTGGATATTTTCAAATAATCATAAGGGTCGTCTAGATTTTTCTTTCTTATGTATGCTTCACTCATAAAGATTGGATCTTTGTAGAGCTAAAAGAAGTAATAGTTTTGGTATTGTTTCAAATAATCAAAGGTCATCTGGATTTTTCCTCTTATGTATTAAAGATTGAAGCTTTGGTGAGCTAAAAGTGGAGATAATTTTAGGTATTTTTTCAAATAATCAATAGGGTCATCTGGATTTTCCTCTTATTTAGTAGTAACAATGATGCTATGATATGAGCTTAAATGATGAGTGGGAATTTATATAGCCAACCCCAACTTGTTCAGGACTGAGGCATAGTTGTTGTTGTTGTTGTTATTGTTGTTGTATACAGATTGAAGCTTTGGTGAGCTAAAAAAGGAGATAATCTAAAGGGTCATCTGGATTTTTCCTCTTTATGTATTCTCCACTCATAAAGATTGAATCTTTGGAGCTAAAGGAGGAGGTAATCTTGGGTATTGTTTCAAATAATCAATAGGGTCATCTGGATTTTTCCTCGTATTTAGTAATGATGATGATATGATATGAGCTTAAATGAAGAAGTACGGATTCTTATATCGGACCTCAACTTGTTTGAGATCGAGGTATAGTTGTTGTATAAAGATTGAAGTTTTGGTGAGCTAAAAAAAGGAGATAACAAAGTATTTGAAGTGATCAAATGGGGTCATCTGGTTTTTTCCTCTTATGTATTCTTCATTCTATGGTGGCCTTAACTTCTGGAGCTTTAATGATGTTTTATAGCAATGAGGTATTTATATTTAGCCATGGAAGAGAACGTGCGAGTAAGCTTTTTGGATCAACACCCCATGACCAATTGATAATCCAAACATCAGATTCATTCTCTGGACTGCTTTTATTTGCGATTGGTTTTTTCTTGTTCATGGTGGCATTTGTAAAAGACAGAGAGTTCCACGGTTTCTTTGCTAAGGGATGTGTCCTACTTCACATAGCTATGGCTATTTGGAGAATTTACTTTGAGAGGAAACTTGAAGCGGATCTTGGCTGCGATTGGCTGAGGCTAGTTGTTGCTGACATCGCTTTAGGACTTTCTTGGGTTTTCTTTCTTGTGTATTCTTGGAGAGAGAAATATGATTAGTCTTCGTTCCTTCGGGGAACGATATAGAGAAGATTAGCATGACCCCTGCTCAAGAATGACACAAACAAATCGAGAAAAGAGTGTGATTAGTCTTTGTTGTATATGGTTCTTGTGATTGTTGCTGATATTGCTTTAGGATTTTCTTGGGTTTTCTTTCATGTTTATTCTTGGAGAAAGAAGTATGATTAGTCGATGTTAAAATTGGAACAATGCAGAGAAAATCAACATGGCACCTGCTCAAGGATGAAACGAACAAATCGAGAAAAGTGTGATTAGTCTTTGTTGTTGCCTATTACACTTCCTTTGTTTCAAATATGGATCTTGTGGTTGTTGCTGACATTGCTTTAGGACTTTCTTGGGTCTTCTTTCTTGTGTATTCTTGGAGAGAGAAGTATGATTAGTCGATGTTAAAATTTGAACTATACAGAGAAGATCTAGCATGACCATTGCTCAAGGATGACACGAACAAATCAAGAAAAGTATGATTAGTCTTTGTTTGCCTATTGCACTTCCTTTGTTTGATATATAGACCTTGTGGTTGCCATTTTCATGCCTCGAAGGACACATTTGAGTACATGTTTACATTTTTATTCCACAAGACAAAAAAATTCGTTCATGTTCAAGTATCAATCAGCTACATCTAAATTCCGAAATAGTTGGATTTATGGTTATGCTTGTGTGATAGGGAGCTACTTTGCAAGTTAGATTTTGAAACACAACCAGATTGTGCTTCTTTGATTCAATCTTGTACAGTACTTTATTTTTTCTTCTTTCTCTCTTTTTTGTTGACAATTCTTGTATAGTACTTCTTTTACTACCTTATTCATCTTGTGATGTAAGTTCTATTGATAGAATGAGAAGTGTTTGTGATCTCCTAATGTTGACTTCTGTTGGGAATTTTTTTAACTTTTTATACTTCAAGACTCTTTCAGCACAAGATATAATAGACTTAAGAGGTAGAATAAACGGCAGTCCTGTGTACTAAGCTCCCGCTATGTGCGGGATCCGGGGAAAAATCGGATCATAAGGGTCTATTGTATGCAGCTTTACTCTCATTTTTGCAAGATATTGTTTCCACTGCTTGAACCCGTGAAATGTAGAATGATTTTATCTCTGATTTTCCTGTAGTTACCTGTGAATTGGTCCAGAGAGTCGATATAAACCATATTAGTTGCCAAGTACCTAAAATTCCAGGAGACACCATTTGATAATGTGTGGTTGCTCTATTCTAAATGATTGTACTCTTGTCAACATTGATGTAGTTAACCTGCTTTGTGAATATTCAATGATAGTGCCTTTGATTAATTGAGACTCTCTGACTCGTTCCTCAGGAATCTTTAGATGGGCCCGTCCCCTTTTTTTTAATGACCTATAAATCCGTCTGCAGCCAACACTTAGGATCAACAACAATTTTCAAAACTTTGGAATAATGGTCTGTCTTTTAGGCTTAGTTCGCATAGCGCAAGAGTTCAAACATGTAACTTAAATCACGGATTTCTTAACCTTACCATTTGAACTCAACCCTGGAGCATCTTTAGGGTTCGTTTATATCAATAATGAGCTCGTTCCTCTACCTTTCTTTTTTAAAATATCAGGTTTAGTTCTTAGTTTGTATAACGCAAGGCTCAAATTGGTAATCTAAGTCACAAGTCCCTCAAGTTTTGCCACTTGAACTGTGCCCCGGGGCATCTTTAGTTCGGTCCGTTTTTTAGCTCAATTTTGTTGGTCGATTGGTCCATTTAACAGATGATAGAATTCTTGATCGAATTTCAACATGTCTTTTTCACTATTTACTATGATAGGATTTTTGATCTAATTTCAACATGTCTTTTTCACTCTTCACTATGACTTTAACATCAAGTTTATTGATGATATCTATCCTTCTCTCTCTAATTTTACTTGCTATTAAATATTCCAAAACGGGGAGTAATGTCGTGGATGTCATGTTTTAGTAGGTCGCTTTCAAATAGTATAATAATTGTTGGTATGCTTAGTCTTTTTCGAAAAGAACAAATTAAATTACAATATTTTTCTCAGTTCATAGCTATTTCCTACAATAATGTTGTTAGTATGAGATATTTTTCTCGAGGACCAGGCTTACAGTTTTTCTGGCCACAAGAAAAAACTGAATAACCATAATAGTCTATATTTCTATGATAATTGTGTGCAGGTGAACACGCGTGCATCTCGATTGTTTTATTGAATACATGCTATCCAAGAGTAAGTATAAGATAATTTGCTTATTGAGGTTTAGACAAAAGAAATTATACAGTGTTCTTGTTGAAAAGTAAGCATCAGCATCCATTCTTGCAGCTTCTGTTGAAGGTGACTCAGCCACTATCTAGAAGCCATCATTGTTGAATAAGTTTGGCTCACTTCTAATTGCGAAATCAGACTTGAGTATGTGTGTTCACATGATGATGAATGGCTATAAATATAGCATTCTCCCTCACTTCTGAAAATATCCAACAATCAAGCTGGTAAAGCTTCAGTAAAATAGAGTGAGGATCCTGAGAGAGAATTGTGTGTTGTAAACATTCTTCACGTTTGAATATTGAAAGTTTGCTGCCTCCCGTAGACGTAGGCAATTTGCCGAACCACGTAAATTCTTGTGTTCTTATTTTCTTTTCATGTCTACTACATTTTCGCACAATAAATTGGTATCAGAGCCTAGGTGAAGTTTGGAAAGAAAAACAGAGCCCCTATCAAAAATTTGAGTCTATGTAAACGTGATCGGAATAGTTTTTCGATCACCGTGGAGGTAGCTCTCATTCCCAGGAGTCCAGCGCAACAAACGGTGAGCAAAACGAACGAGAAACGAGTTCCCAAGAGCTGATTGAAGTTTTGTAGAAGTTTTGCAAATTTTTTGCAGAAACACGGGGAAGGAGGGGGAGAAAAGAAAAAAATCCGACCTGGTTTCAACCCGACCCGCTTCAGTCCGATCTGACCCACAGACCCGGTCCAGCCCGTCCCAGGCCTAGGCCCGGTCCGTTTCCGGCCGCAGTTGACCGAACTCAATTTCAGTTGACCACCCACACCCGGCTCATTTTTCGCCTGTTTTTCGCAAAATCAGATTCGTTTCCACCATTTTCGACCGTTTCGGACGCAACCGTGACATTAGTTTCTGGATATTCAGCTCCTAAGTTATTGATATAGCTTAGTTGGAGACGTTTATCATTGTTTTCAAGCACTTTTGGCATCGTAATATCTTTGATCTTAATGGCGGAGGAAACCTCAAAAGATATTGCATCCACAAACAGTTCTTGGCAAAGAAATTCGATGTCCAATGCAAAGTTCGAGGTGGAGAAATTCAACGGCACCAACAACTTTGGCATGTGGCAATGTGAAGTTCTAGATCTATTATTCTGGGAAGGATCACATATTGCCTTGGAAGCCAATCCCAAGGATATGAAGGATGATGATTGAAATTTCGTGAATCGTCAAGCTTGTGGAACAATCAGACTCTGTTTGGTGAAAGATCAGAAGTACTTTGTCATGAAAGAGACTATGGCGGCGAGTATCCGGAAGAAACTGGAGGACAAGTACATGACGAAAAGTGTAGAGAAACAACTCTACCTGAAGAAGAAGCTCTTTCGTTTTCAGTACAAGAAACGTACTCCCATGATTAAGCATCTTGATAATTTTAACAAGATTCTCGTTGATCTACATAATCTTGATGTTGAAATTAGTAATGAGGATATGGCTTTGTTGTTGTTAAACTCTCTGCCTGAAAGTTATGAACATTTAACAACAACTTTGCTATATGGTAAAGATGATGTTAAATTCAGCGATGTTTCAAATGCGTTGGTGAACAACGAGTATCGAAGGAAGGACCAACTTGATAACAAGGAGGCATCACCAGAAGCCTTGACGGTATCCAGAGGCAGAGCTAGTAACAAATCTGACAGATCCGGTGGGCGAGGTCGATCTCGCTCTAAGTCAAGAGGAACTATATCACGACGACGCATTGGAAATGGTGAATGTGCCTATTGTCACCAAAAGGGGCACTGGAAGAAAGATTGTCCGAATAAGGACAAGACAAATGCAAACGTGGCGCAGAAGGCAGAAGAAGATTTTGCATTCTCTGTTTCATCTACAAACAATCAGTCTGATAGATAGATTTTGGATTCCGGGTGTTCCTATATATGTGTCCGAATCGGCATTGGTTCTCAAAATTGGATGAGTTCGATGGAGGAGTTGTGCTACTGGGCAACAACAATACCTGCCAGACAAGAGGTATTGGAACCATACGCCTAAAAATGCATGACAGTACAACGGGATGGCTCACGGAGGTCAGATACGTCCCAGATATGAAGAAGAATCTAATCTCACTAGGAGTCCTTGATTCCAACGGTTACAAGGTAACCATTTAATGTGGAGTTCTGAAGGTTGTACGTGGAGCATTCTTGGGCATGAAGGGTACTCAGAAAGAAAATCTCTATTTCCTTGATGGACACAAAGTAACCGGAAGTGTATCAGCTTGTACCAGTTCTAATGATGTTTCATCAGACACTTCCCGCTTTTGGCACATGCAGCTCGGACATGTTGGAGAAAAGGCTCTTCAAACCTTGATTCAAGGTTCTCTGAAAGGTGCAAAGACTGGGAAACTTGACTTCTGTGAGCACTGTGTCTTAGGCAAGTAGACAAGAGTCAACTTTGGTACTGTTGTTCATCGCACCAAAGGAACATTGGATTATGTTCATACCGACGTTTGGGGACCTTCTCAAAATGATTCATTGGGAGGTAAACGTTGGTTTGTTACTTTCATCGATGATTTCTCGCGATATGTTTGGGTTTATACCATGAAGCATAAAGATGAGGTGCTAGATATCTTTCTTATATGTTAGAAAATGGTAGAAACCCAAATGGGAAGGAAGATCAAAGGGCTCAGATCTGATAATGGAGGAGAATACAAGTTAGATCCATTTCAGAAAATTTGTGAGAATAAAGGGATAGTCAGACATTTCACTGTACCAGGCACGCCACAACAAAATGGAGTTGCTGAACGAATGAACCGTACTTTGGTTGATAAGGTTCGATGTATGCTATCCCAATCCAGAATAAGCAAGGCATTTTGGGCTGAGGCTTTGTCATATGCCTCTTATGTCATCAACATACTTCCTGCAGCAGCACTAGATGGAAAGACTCCCAAGGAGGTATGGTCTAGACAACCTGTTTCAGATTATGATTCTCTGCGCATATTTGGATGCACTATTTTCATGTGAAAGAATCCAAACTGGATCCTAGGTCTAAGAAAGCTATTTTAATGGGCTTTAGTGAATGAGTTAAGACTTTCCGACTATGGAACCCTGATTCAAAGAAAATTGTACTAAGTCATGATGTTATATTTGATGAATCTGTGATGTTAAAACATACAATTTCTGATAAAGAAAATCGAGATCTAGAGTTGTATCAACATGTGGAGTTAGATATTCCAGTAACTCCAGCCCAATCAGCAGAGACGTCCAACCAACCCAAAGAACACAAGGATGAAAGCTCTGTTGAGGTGGAGGTTCCAGGACCAGACATCAGGCAGCAACCAGAATCGATTGCCACCAATCGATCGAGAAGAGAAATCTGCAAACCTGCTCGGTACACCGACATGGTTGCATATGCATTTCCAGTCACCGGAGATGATATTCCATACAACTACAAAGATGCTATTCAGAGTATGGAAAGTGATAAGTGGAAAATGGCAATCAATGAGGAGATAAAATCGCTCCATCAGAATCAGACTTGGAAGTTGGTGCCACTTCCAAAAGGAAAGAAACCAATTGGCTGCAAATGGGTTTTCGCAAAGAAAGAAGGGTCTCCAGGCACAAACAATATTCGTTACAAAGTCAGACTAGTAGCGAAAGGCTACGCTCAGAAGGAAGGAATTGACTTATATGAGGTATTCTCACCTGTTGTGAAGCATTCGTCAATTCGTATATTGTTGGCTTTGGATACGCAGTTTGATCTTGAGTTAGCCCAACTCGATGTCAAAACTATTTTTCTGCATGGTAATTTGGAGGAGGAGATTTATATGTCTCAACCAGATGGGTTCAAAGTACCAGGAAGAGAGAATTGGGCTTGCAAGTTGAGCAAGTCACTGTATGGCCTAAAGCAGTCACCGAGACAGTGGTACAAGAGATTTGACAGCTTCATCAAAGGGCAGAAATATACCCGGAGTCAATTTGATCATTGTGTCTACTATCGAAAACTTCAAGATGGTACGTTTATCTACTTGCTTTTATATGTGGATGACATGTTAATCGCATCTAAAAGCAAGGTGGAGATCGACAAGCTGAAGGCTCAATTGAGCTCAGAGTTTGAAATGAAGGATCTTGGAGAGGCCAAAAAAATTCTCGGGATGGAGATAACTCGAGATAGGGCAAAAGGCACAATCTGTTTGACTCAGACTTAGTATTTGAAGAAAGTTCTTCAAACATTTGGCATTGGCAGCGACACAAAACCTGTGAGTACACCATTGGCACCACATTTCAAGCTAAGTGCATCAATGTCACCAAATTCTGACGATCAGAAGAATCAAATGGAGAATATTCCATATGCAAATGCAGTTGGTGCTTTGATGTATGCTATGGTGTGTACCAGACTTGACATTTCACATGTTGTGAGCATGGTGAGTCGCTACATGCACAATCCTGGCAAAGGCCATTGGCAAGCAATAAAATGGATTCTACGGTACATTCATGGTACTGTAAATATTGGTTTGAAGTTCGAGAGAGATAAGACAAGTTGTAAGAATCTAGTCGGATATGTGGATTCGGACTATGCTGTAGATCTTGATAAGCGCAGATCTACTACTGGTTATGTGTTCACGATGGCAGGAGGACCAATGAGTTGGAGATCGACACTACAGTCAACAGTTGCTTTGTCTACTACAGAGCCAGAGTACATGGATGTAACGGAAGCTTTCAAAGAAGCAATCTAGCTTCATGGATTGACCAAAGACTTGGGAATTGTTCAGAAGAATGTCGAAGTCTTCTGCGACAGCCATAGTGCCATTTGTTTGGCAAAGAACCAAGTTCATCACGGTCGAACGAAGCATATTGATGTTCGATTCCATTTTGTTCGAGAAATTGTAGAAGAATGGAGTATTCTTTTGCAAAAGATCAAGACGACAGATAATCCTGTTGATATGCTTACAAAGGTCGTTACTAGGATCAAGTTCCAACATTGTTTGTACTTGATCAACATCTCTCGAGCTCGGAATGCCTAAGGGCACTAATGGAAGCAACAACAGTTTTTTGGAGGAAGTTCGCCAAGGTAGAGATTGTTGAAAAGTAAGCATCAGCAGCCATTCTTGCAGCTTCTGTTGAAGATGGCTCAGCCACCATCTAGAAGTCACCATTGTTGAATAAGTTTGGCTCACTTCTAGTTGCAAAATCTGACTTGAGTATGTGTGTTCACATTGTATGTTCACATGATGATGAATGGCTATAAATATAGTATTCTCCCTCACTTCTGAAAATATCCCACAATCAAGCTTGTAATGCTTTAGTAAAATAGAGTGAGGATCCTGAGAGAGAATTGAGTGTTGTAAACATTCTTCACGTTTGAATATTGAAAGTTTGCTGCCTCCCGTGGACGTAGGCAATTTGCTGAACCATGTAAATTCTTGTGTTCTTATTTTCTTTTCGTGTTTTACTACATTTCCGCACAACAGTTCTATCTCTACTGGTGTTCGGTAAACTCATAACAATGTATATATTTATGATATTGGTGTTGGGCAAACATGTGTGTATCTTGCGATTACTTTATCGAATACCTACTACCTCATATCGGCATAGATATTGGATAATTTTGTCCACAATTCTTGGACAGATAAGAATAGGTATTAGATAATCCTATCTATTAAGACTTTTACGTATTGAGAAAATTACTTAATATTCTTATTCACGATTATTTAAAATTTGCACTCATTCTATTTATCACTAGAGCATACTCTTGGGTGAATAAATTCATTCTAGTTATTACATATGCTTCCATGTCAATAAAAAGAATTTTCTTTTGACTGGTAAAGTTGATCTCTTAAACTGTTATGTAGGCAGAATTAAAGAAAAGAAGACAGGAACCACAAAATTCTAATTTTGACAAAAGTGTACAAGTTGGACACAATAAATTTGAATATTTCATTTGTTGTTGCACACTAAATTTATGAGTCAAGGGGCTCATTGATCGACTTCTGGAAGTTTTTCTGTTTATCAAACATTATCTCCTAGAAGTCTATACCATATTCTTTGAATTCTGTTCAATTATATGCTTATGTATAGCTTATATGAACTTCAAACCGTCAAATACTCTCTCAATCTCGTTTTACGTGATATTATTCGATTAAACACAACATCTTTTTGTTGACAAGGCAATCCACTATAGCTATTCTTGGGTTGTTCACAAGATAAATCTCATTCCAGTTAAATAGCCAGTAAAAAGAAAAAAGATATATGGGATCTGAAGAGGATAGAGTATATCCCTACGTTGGGATGTAGAAAGGTTGTTTTCGAATAGACTCTTGACTCAAGGAAAAACATGTAAGAGAAAAAAAAATATAACGAATGTGAATAGGGTATAGAAAAAATATTGCAGAAAACATGACAAAATATTCTAAAAAATGAATAGTAACTATGACAAAATAATACGATAATCGAAGTACGAGAAACAATAGATAGTAACAGGAGCTATCTATTACAAATACTATTGACCACTAGTATTTAGAACAAATCGTATGGTTATAAAATTGGTGAATGGTTGTCAAAGGCCGGGATGAAAAATGCAAAAAAGAGAGAAAGTATTTCGTTGCCAAGAAAAAAGGGAAAAAAGTGACATGGGGGAAAGCATCTACTTTTTAAACTTTAGAGGAGCTTTTTGTTCATTTCATAAAATAATGGGAGTAATCAGTGAAAATGCGAAAAAGAGAGCGATTAGCATATTCCTCGTAAACGGAGCTAATGTTATTGGTCCACACTTCACAGAGCAACGCAAATCGCCGTTACGCCGGAAAATAAAGGTAAGACATACATACCTTTGATACTTTTGTTTGATGTTTAAATTGAAGTTTATCGACGCTTATAACTATGAATTAATTTGTTTGTTTTGGTGGTTTATTATACCGAAAACACAATTAAACCCTTGAATTTTGTTATTAGAATCCAAGCCCTTCTGATGTAAATTTGAAAATAGTGGATCCTTAGCACAATATATATAAAACATATCTCTGGGCCGATGTGAATCGTTTGTTATCCAAGCACTCAGGGATCGTTTGGTTGCTGGTTAGGAGATGATTTATTCATGTATTAAATGTAGTATTGTGTTTGGTAGTATTTTTTTGCTATGTATAAAATTCAACACGCCAAGTACAGTGTTTAGTTAGCAATTTAGAAATCACCGCAGGGTGGCTCAGTTGATTGAGCTTGGGCTTCCATGATGGAGGTCGCAGGTTCGAAAACCCCTACCTACAACAGCAAGGGATTTGTCTTCTGGGTCGAGCTAGTCACACGGGACTTGCTTAGTGCGGTTATCTCTTGTGTGGTTTGCGGGCTATTGCACAGGAGCAAAGTTTATCTTGTGCGCACCCGAAGGATAGCGGTTGCGGATTTCCTTTTCATAAAAAAAACATGTATAATCCATACATAACTAATCTCTACATTGCTAATACTCCTATAACTCTAATCAGTAACCAACCGGGGGGGGGGGGGGGGGTCAAGAGATTCTGCTTGTGGAAGCCGTGTTTTGAAATTGTTTGCTGAACCCATTTTCTGCTGAGTAATTTGCCCTAGTAATGTTTTGCTGGGATGGGCAAAAGAGAATACTTGGAACTTCGGTCACACCCTCTATATTAAGGCGACAGATATATCCTGATAGCTACTGCTGATGGCATCCAGATTTTATAGATTTACTTATATTTTTTATTTTAAAATCTGATAGTTTCTCAATTAATGGTTATTGAGGATATGAAATGAGAGTATGAACAAAGAAGTAATGTAGGTGGAAAGATGTATTAGGGACACTAGATACTAGAGATTTGCCTTTTCAGTGTGTAGGAGAAAGAAAAACAAAGCCAGAATCCTACAACAACATACCCAATATAATCTCACCAGGTCGGGTCTGGAGAGTGTAGAGTGTACGCAAACCTTACCCCTACCTTGTGACGGGTAGAGCGGCTATTTCCGATAGACCCCAGCTCAAGTTTGATAATCGTAATACTTGCAAATTGCAATCTCCTTCTCCACTTTTTTCTCAAGTATTATGGTTGAGCATTTGAAAATGGGATCTCATCTACACTTGTGCGCAATTGCTGATTTTTAATCGGAGTTCGATTAGTTGAACATGTGAAAGTGGAAACCAAACTTAAGAAAAATGGTGGAGTAACATTATTCTGTGGACACCATAATACAATATTAGATTGATAAAATTGGACTTTTGTAGTTCTACCAGTGTTTTATATAGACAGACACCCTTTTGTAACTCATCAAACCATAATAGAATATTAGATTGATAAAATTGTACTTTGTAGCTCTACCAGTGTTTTCGATAAACAGACACCCTTTTGGGATGCTGCTTGCTTCTGGAAGTTTTGATGAGTTAAAAATGTATTTGTTGCACATCTTCTTCTTGTCCTTTCTAGTTTGTTTGTCTAAGCTTCTGGAAAGCCGGAGCCCAGAAATGCTTAAGGTGTTTGGCAAGCTTTTAGGGAAAAAAAGTGTTTTTGAGTAGTAGTAGAAGAAGTTAGTGTTCCAAAAGTTGAAAAAAGTAGTTTTTCTTTTTTTGTAACAAAAAAAAAAGTAGCGTTTTCCTAGAAGCAATTTTGGAACATTGGCCAACCATAAATTATTGTTTAATATTGGGAAAAGTGCGTATTTAAGAGAGTTGGGGTGTTTGGCGAGATTTTAGGGGGGGAATGTTTTTGAGTAGTAGTAGAAGTTGTTTTCCAAAAGCTTAAAAAAAATAGCTTTTGCCCGGAAGCAATTTTAGAACCTTGATCAAACACAATTTATTACTCTAATATTGACAAAAGTGCTTTTTAAATTGACTAGTCAAATACAAACTACTATACTCGAGATATTTTTTTTCAAAATAAGCATATTTTTGAAGTTCTGTCAAATTGACTAGTCGTTGGTTTACTTCTATTAGTGTCTTCCTTTAGATAGCCGTCGTAGCCGCCAGTGATCATTCATTTCTAACTCCTCCAGTAATCTTTGACAATGGGTGGACTGCCGATAGAGAATACATCCACAACCATATCCTTGTCGAAACTACCAAAAGATCAGAAGTCGGCCGCCTCTACAGGGGCCGATTCAAAGCCGTAGAAGAAGATTTGTTGTGCTTGCCCTGAAACTAAGAAGCTGAGGGATGAATGCATTGTGGAGCACGGTGAAGCCACATGTGAGAAATGGATTGAAGCTCATCGTAAATGCCTTCGAGCTGAAGGCTTCAAAGTCTGAAATAGGTGAATAGAAGCAGACCTCTGTGAAGACAAAGGAAGGTACCTTTTTTGTAATGCCCAGTTTTTTTTCGGATTAGTGCTTTTTTAAAAAGTATTAGTGCGCTTGTTACATACCATTACATGTGAAGGTAAGGATGAAACTAAGATGCTTTGTCTCGGTCTGATTTATTGAAAAATAGAAGCTGAATCCTTATATCTAATTGCTTTTCTTAAACATCTTTTTTTTCACAGGTGGTTTAGAATTAGAATATATACGAATATACTCTAAAATCTTTAGCTGGAAATATAACCTTGACACCCTGCTTCAAATCGTTTTCTTTTCTTTCGAGCAAAGGGTCTATTGGAAACAGACTATCTACCCCACAAAGATTGGGGTAAGATTTGCATACATTCTATCGTCTCCAAACCCCACTTGTGGAACTACACTGGGTATGTTGTTTGTATATTTGCTTAAACAATTCAGTGCATATAACGTATAATTACTTTACAAACAGATTATAGCAAAGTGGTTAAGCGAGAACAAACACATTTGCTACAAACAAAAATAATTCAACTTTCGAGCAATCCTTCTCTGTAAGTTATTATATTCGTATTAGGGGGAAAGTTCAACACAAAAGAGATTATAATCCTTACTGGGACAAGAAAGGAAAGGAATAAAGGACTACCAATAAACAAAGGATAAGAAAGCAAATGAAGTTTCGAAGAAGCTACAACAAATACCAACTAAACCACCAATAACAGTACTGAGCTTCCAAAAGCCCAATAAACACCTCAAAATAACTCATGAATAGAGGTATCTCATCAAAAAGGGCGTATGCGAAAAAGTGGCCTGTGGAAAAATATAAGGACTAACAGGAAAACCATGGTTCCTACCCAAATTACTCAAGACCGCTCACTCAATATCGAACAATATCTTTTAGGCAAGCATCGAAATGTTGGATGTTGATCTTTTCTTTGCCGGAATAGATGGCTTCTGCTGTCCCACCATGTTCACCCTGAGCAGCCATTTCAACAACCATGTATAGTTTCTTGATGGGCATCTATGACAAGACAACACAAACAAGAGTTATCAATCAATTCCCCGTAATGTGCCTGAAATTTTAATTTCTCAAGCAGCGCCCAAATATCAGAAGTTATGTAACAAAGATGAACTACTTGTCTAGGGAAAAGACATGCATAACAGCATGCTGATCTTGAAAACTTACGCCTTTTAATACGTCAGCAGCAGAATCAATATCGTTGCTTGAGAAGACATTAAGCTGTTGCAACACCTACAAAGAACATCAAAACATCAATACTAGGGTCGTATAGTAAAGGCGGATGACATCAAGTCAAACTAGAGCTGAGAAAGTATAGAGCATAATGAGAGTGATGAGAAATTTTCTCAAATCACTAGCTCATTTGCTCCATTCTTTTTTATGACGGTGGTCCGAGCCACAGCTTGTGCACACCTCGACCATTCCACCAGGTACGTGCTACCTCACACCAACAAAGGTACCGGGTAATTCTGCCCACCAAGGCTTGGGAAGATCACCTAATGTTTTACCCCCCTCATGGTTCTCCACCACTCTTCTTTTTTACTCGGTCAAAAAGCAAAATGAATCCTCAAGAGCTCAATAGATATAGATATATTGACAAATTAAGCGGCATCAATGACAAAAGCCATTGTTTTGTTACAGCGCAGAGTTCACAAGCTAGTGTTCAGTAATCTTCTAGCTACAACAATCTTGGTCCAGTAGAATGTGAAGTCTATGTGTTTATCGGCCAGTAACACTGCACTACTTTATCCTGGAATACCTAATTCAGATGTCCTAATTAAGCTTTTCTGCACCTACCTGTGCTCTACAAAAGTATAGAATATCTTCCTTTTTCCGTTAAAGAAATACTCTAGTCATATGACATCCAATATAAGAATTTATTCGGAATTTCATTATTCTTCCCAATCCAAACTATTATTGTTTGACTTAACATGTGACTACTTAATATAAATGGATCAGCCTCTCTACCTCCCAAGGTAGGGGTAAGGTCTGCGTACACTCTACCCTCCCCAGACCCACTTATGGGATTACACTGGGTATGTTGGTGTTGTTGTTGTTGTTAACATATGACTACTTAGTTTTCTCTTTTTAATATAAATGTATCATTCTTGGTCATAGAGCTATGAGCTATTCAACTGGAGAAGGAACTTTCATGCAAAAACAAAAGCCGTGGCAGCTTGGATGCCCTCTTACCTTCTTGGCATCTTCTTTCTTTAGTGTTGGAACATGGTATGTGACCGAGAAAGTATCACAAAGGCCAACTGATTCCAAGAAATCAACCTCACTAGTAGTTCCAATCACAAGCATCTTCTTACCCTGTAACGTGAAACCAGTCGTAAGAATCATCAGCAAATAGCAGTTGCATATCCAACCTCTATGTACTTAAATCCAGATCATAGAAAAGAAAAACGCCATCCTAACGTCTTGGGCGTTCTAGCTATTTTCTCCACAGCATAAAATTCGTGTTGCTAATTTATCTGTGCTTTTCTTTCTAGAGGAGGCAAAAGAACTAGAAAACTTCATGGGTTCAAGATGGAAAATGTAGTTTGGCACAGGACGGTTTTTCTGTTCTCTCCCTCACCAAAGAAAAATCTAGATGGGGAGACAAACTGCTAATATACAGCTATGAGCATTGGGAGATCAACTTTTGTGAAGAATCATCCATTAAAATTGCATGCTGTCACTACTTTTTTACATACTTCCATTTCAGAAAGTTTTAACCAACTTCCTTAAACAAAAAGATTAACATAGCTAAGAGGGGCACAAGCATGTACAATAGGTATAATCCCATTATTCCAAAAGGGAAATATGCAGGGACACTGATGCCTGAGGGAGGGGGGGATATGGGGACAGGGATCATAACTTTATTGTATTAGTTACACTAAATTCTTTGTGGGGCCTTTTCTTTAATTTTCTTTTCTTATTTTCCTTCTAATTTTTTGCTCATTCTCTCTCTTTTCCCCAAAAGTGCAAATTCTTCATGAACAGACGGCCAGATTATTGTCGTAAAAACTTTCCGGTGAACCCCTCACATATATTTTTATATGTTCTTTCCATATCTTCTGTCTTTTAATACGTGATTTCAAATGCAAACTAAGATGGAGTCTTTCTTTCTCTAATAAATAAATCATCATTAACACCACCTTAATTTCTCACCAACTTCACCCACTTCCCCGGAAAATATTCCGGCCTTCTTCAGCGGATGTTTGCCGGAAAAGAAAGAGTCGATACAGTGCTTTTTATTTTTCGACCTTTTATTGTTTGCTTAGGACAAGCTGTGAAGAATAGAAACAAGTGAAACGAATTTGTGGCGGCGTTGGGGGAGGAAGTGATGATATAGATGGTTCATTTTTCATTTTGGTTCAGGGAAGGAGATGGGTTTGGAATTTGTGAAGGAGGAATGGTGGAAAAAATAGACAAAAGTGAAAAAAATAAAGAAAATACGTGTCATGACATGAATGGTGCGTGAAAAACAAGTACATATGATGAAAGGGTTAAATGTTATGGGGTGGTATTAATTTCACTTCAAATAAAAACAGGGGGGTTAAGAAAACGCCCTTAAAGTTAAACTGTGAAACTGAGTTATCAGGACAACTTTAGGGGGTAAGTTATGTATCTTTAATACCCTTAAGTTATCTTATGCATGTCCATGAGCCGCCTTCCGAACCCCACACACAAAGGGGGTGGGAAAAAGAAGCAAACAGGCAATGATGAGTACCAAATGAGCATCTTGAAATACAATACCAAGCAATTATGAAGAAATACCTTTGGAGGAAGCCGTTTAAGGAGCACCATCAGCGTTTGAGAAATCAAATTTGAAAATCGAGGGCCAATTGCAACATATTCCAAAAGTCTGCAGGGGTTGCATGATAAACACATAACAAATGCATTTAAAGGCTATTTATTGTAACATATTCCAAAAGTTTGCACAGGTATGTGTGATAAACACATACTAATGCAATTGAAGGCTATTTATCAGGAAATTACCTTTCAATCCCATCAAGGACGACTATACTAAGTGGTGACTTGTATGCATCCTCAAATACCTACAACATAAGATCACAATACATAGTTATTACACAAAAAATAAATTACATGGGTGTATACAAAGTCTGTCTATATTCTAGCTGATCATACTAAAGTAATGCACAAGTTTCACGTGTGTACCTTGACTATCTGAGCACATTTGCTGCTTTCACTGAGCCCAATCATAGTTTCAGCAGAAATCTAACAATTCAGAGGAGAAAGAGGCAATAAGAGATGGGTTTAACAGTGAGTGTTTATAATTAATCTCCAGAAACTGTCCAAGTTCCCAATAGGTAATAAACTTACTATCTTGACATAGGGAAAATCACTTTGAATTCCAACTGTTGCTGCCATTGCAGTCTTGCCACTGTCCATGGAAAGAAAAGACTCAAGATAAAAGACCACATAAAAAACAAGAATAACACAAGCTTTACCTTCCACTTGGGCCTTCCAGAAGACAAGTTATGAGGGGGCTCCCCCTGCTGACTTTAACTTGTTCTGCCAATAGCATAGTTCTTCTGTAAATGTGTTGATGATTTTCACCACAATCCACAATGCCATTAAGTCTGAAAATTGTTGAGACGTGAAGTCACCTTCATGCAGCAAACTAAGAAATGTTCTACAGGACTTAAACTAGACTCCAGTTCTGACGATTTTATTCAATATCCGGTTATCATTTCGCTGCTCATATCCAAGCTTCGACAGAGTAGTTTCTTCACTTAAGCTGCCAATAGCACATATACTTCCCCCAACTACTGAACTTTGAGTCTCTCCTGCCCTAAGCTCTTCATACTGACCTCCAATCAATACACAGGAGACAAATGCATTTAATATCAATGTAGTACTTCCCTTCCTCGGGAAAAAAATTTACTAAGGTTTTTTCTTGTGTCTGAAGCAAATAGTTGTCGAGTAAATCTACTTTGCAAGTTCATATAACTTGTCCCTCCGGAGTTCTTTAAGAACACAAACTCAGTAATACTACAAGTCTTTTTTTTCAAGCCCGACAGTCCTACATGCATTTGATGAGATTTCCACCTTGAAGAAAAATAAAACTGTCCAATTTTGGAAATAGATTTTGTCCTTCATAGTTTCAACTTTCAAGAGATAGTACCAATCAGTTGTACACTGAGAACAGGAAAACTAACCTGCACCGTTCAAGGTCATCAGTGGAAGCACCAAATGCAGGTCTTACTTCATTAAGGGCATGTAAAAAATCTTCCATAGTGACTTTTATACTCTCCTCATCCACTGGTTTGGTAAGATCATCCATGCTTAGTTGCCTGTTCAATGCATAGGATACTGCACTTTTGACTACACCTTCAAGCTCGGCACCACTATAATTTTTTGACCGTGCAGCTGCACACAAAGTAAAATGGGGAAAACCCTGAGAACTCTATGTAACCAATGTAGGTTAGTAGACAAACCAATGTAACAGAGAGTAACTCTCAGAAGTGACAGGGGAACACCTTCAGTTCACCATTATATTATCTTTGGATCTAATGAAGTGTGTGACCATCTTATCTAAAAGCTTAAGTTATTACAGCTAACACACTTATAATTAATTATAGTATGTCTTGACACACCCCCACATGTGGGCCTAACTCATCTTCAAGGCCAAACACATGGAAATATTTGCATTTCTGGGTGGCGGTGTGATTTGAACCCAAGATCTCTTCGTATGCTCTGATACCATGTTGAAGTGTGTGACCATCTCATCTAAGAGCTTAAGTAATTAGAGAGAACACACTTTTAATTAGTTATATTATGTCTCAACAGACTTGATAAGCAATCAAGTTGAATTAAGGATATAACAGGATTTTACTACTCTCATCATTTATTCTAAAAGAACCTTAAAAGAAAAACCGGCATAACATGCTAGTAGTGGTGACTACATACCAAGTTCTTGCAAGTTCACATCAGGAGAAAGAAAGGAATTCTCTTTCATCTTGTTTGTATGAATCTGGAGAATTTGTAGTCGACCATTTTCATCCGGAAGGCTAATCTCCACTTGGACTTCTAGTCGTCCTGGCCTATATCAATGGTCATATTTTGATAATGCACCATAAATATTACTTAATCACTAAAGAACTACTAGAACAAACAAATTTATGTCAACTTCAACAATAAGGCAAAAATGATGACCGCTGGTTACCTCATAAGTGCTTCGTCAAGCAGATCTTTCCTATTTGTCATTCCAATGAGCAAAACATTATTCAGAGATTCCACCCCATCTATCTAAACAGCAAGAAACAGTCAACCAGCTTGAATCAATAACAGGTAAAAGCATTCTACAGTTGTCATATAGCCAATCTAATCTCTGCCGACATGACTAAAAATTGCTGCACATACCTTAGTGAGGAGCTGGTTAACAATGCTATCATGTACACCAGTTCCATCTCTAGTTGATCCTCTAGACTGCATGACAAAATCATCATATTGAGAAACTAAATCTACAGAATAAACCACATGGGATCTAAGCAAAACATGAGTATTAATCTCAAAAAATCAAATATTCTTGACTCCACGAGGTCCCACCTTACAGATTGCATCGATCTCATCAAAAATGATAACATGCAGTTCACTTTGGTCACCTGGAAAGACAAAAATGGGGGATTAAAGTAACAAGTTTAAAATTCAAGATATTCATTGCCATGATAGCTCCCTTACCTTTGTTTTTTTGATCTGCCTCAGCATCAGCAAACAAATCCCTCACATTTTTTTCAGTTTCACCGACGAACTTGCTTAACACTTCAGGTCCATTGACAATCTACAGTTTACATTCACCAACAGGGAAAAACAAGAAGCAGGACAATCAAGGTTGCATTAGCAACATATAATTAAATACTGAACTTTGCTTAAACAGCTTCGTAAACATACGAAAAGCTTTCCTTATTAAAAAGGAACATATGATAAGCTTTCCAAAAAAGCTATTTAAGTAAGCCGATCGGATTATATAGACAAAGAAACTGTTCTATGTACAAAAACAAAAGAAACACATATCTTCACATGGAAACATGCGACAGTTTCTCATCTTCAGTTGCAGGTGATTGCAGCCAAGTGCAAAGAGAACTACAAGATACATGCTATTGAGTGAACTCAAGAATGAAATTGGAACTATAAAACTTTGCATTATATGTCGAACTTATGAACTCAGAAGTGACAAGTAATGAAATAATAAACCTTCCGAAGAAAACTTTTCTTCTAAAGGTATCAAAAGCGAAGTTAAGAATAAGTAGTGTCCATTCATTTGAAAATCTGAGATATAAAAAGACTTGAATTATCCATGAAACAAAAAACAAAAGTGAAGCTTTCAATACAAGGCCCACACCACTTTCTTCCTTAATGAGTTCATATCCATCTTTGTATACTGTTCACGCTAGGCATCATTTGCTGTTAATAAACGCAGGATGACCAATGCCCTCCAGTAGTAGACTAACCACATACAGGATTGGTGGACTAGTCCTTACCCGATCCCATTTTCCACCTTTAAGTTACAAAAGTGCATGTGTAAAAATTTATTCATATGCTCACATCATAGGACATTTAGTTTGTAAAAAGCTAAATTGTAAAGCACTTACATCGCTCCATTCTTCAAGCAGATCATTAAATGCATTCCTTGAAGATTATGAGCATTTAAATTAGATCTAACGTTTTCGACTGGTGAAAGTAAAAAAAATAACTTATTGAAATGTGAAAGGGATGCTACACTCCTAATGCACTAATTTAGAGGGATAACAAGTGTAAAGCCAAAGGTGAAGAGAGCAGCAAGGTGAAATTACAACTACTGATTTATATTGAAATGTTGAAGTAATTAAAATCCAAAAATTGGAAGAAAAAAGCCATGTCATTATTTCAAAATAATTTGAAATGTAGAAGAAGATAGAAAACTTGATAGGCATTTTGAGTGGAGTCTTCAACTATGATCTCATACTACACTTGGCAAAGAGGAATTTTGAATGAGAAAATATGTAACAACAAATTAACCAATCACATTGCCTCTTCAATTGGAGGAATAAAGGCATTATGAAATGTACTTCTTCTATGTGAAAATTTGAAGAGAATAATGCTCTAATATTCTTAGACGGAGCCATGTGAGAGAGATCATGTAAGTCTCAGACCTGAAACCCTGTTTGGGATGCATGCACTATGTAATGGCTAATCATTTTTAATTAAGGAAACACTTAAACTATGATAGATCAAATCTTCCATATTGCGACCCTGAGGAGTAATTCAAGATACTTCCAACTTTATTCGAGTAGCGTGTTTTAAGTTTACGTAATATCATGAAAGACAAATATGTTCCACAGAGTGCATCATTTGGTCACAATGAAGGCGAGCTGATAATAAAACGTGAAATCCCCTTTCAGTCGAGGGAATGCGAGCTATCAAAGATAAGGGAGGAGAAGCAAGAAGAAAGCCAAGTGCCACATTTATAGAGTGACAATGACTGATTATGTCAGACCATTTTTTTATCAGTAATCACATCACAAGACCACTTTAGAGAGAGAGTAGACAAGAATAAGTAAAGGGAATAAATCCTACACTATGTCGAGTGTGCACGGAAACATAGTACTTCAGCAACACATGCAGGGAAAAACATTAACAAAAAGACAAACATTTTGGAAAAGAATGACCAGCCAGGAAAGACAAATTCACATACTTATGAGAAAAGAAACGCAAAAGGACATGTACGGTGTAACTTCCAGAACAACAATGATAATATCGAAAGAATTAATTCTAGAGCTTCGATGGACCTACCTTTGGATCCTTTCCATTTAGCATTTTTCCAATCTGCCGAGCCATTAGAGTCTTCCCTGTACCAGGAGGTCCAAAGAGCAGCATTCCCTTAACATGCTTGATACCAAGCCTGAAAGCAATTTCATTCCAAAGGCAAGGCCAAGTGAGGAAGTAATTTTACTACATAATTTCTTCAAGAAATAGCCTCAAGTTTTCATGAAAACAAAAGGAAATTTCGTTATTCAGCAAGAACTCTCCGTACTTGCTTGTCACGTGTGGAGGGAAAACCCTGGAAGCAAAAGCTCTTCGAAATATATCAGCAAACTCTGCACCCAGACCACCTATACCCAATGATTGAAGATTGAATTCTTTCTGCCTAAAGATGCTGCTGCTAGCAGCTTCACGCTGGTTGGCAATCTGTATTGAGGTCAGTTGCAGCAAGAATCATATTAAAAGAGCTCTAGTAAACATAAGGGAAGCCATTTTCTTTGGCAACTTTTAGCCACTGGTATATTACTTAAAAAGACAGAAGTAACCTTTATTCCGCTGGAGTTTGCAGCTTCAAATATAATGTATGTGTCAGCTGAAACCATCCCTCTTTCGATATTAGATTTTTCTTGGCCCTCCACGGTAGCTTGATTCACAGTGAATATATAACCATTGCCATGATACTCAAATGTCACCTTTTGCCCAGTTGTCATAATCTGCATAGGTATAAAATTAATAATCCATACATAAGTTACTTTCATCAAAACTATAGACTCGGAACATCTACTGCAGCTTAACTGGTAAGCCCTGGAGCTAGAGCTTAAAAACAGCCACTTTATATAATCTTCTAATACAGTATCAATTACAGACAACATCATACTGGAGCACCAACATATAAACTGCAAAGTGATTCACCAGCTATAATGTACATAGACACCTCTAAGATCCTCTTAAACACTGCTTTAATCCACTAACAAAAAAAAACAACTATCCAGAGTTTAGCAAGATTATTTCTCGAATATCATAAACCAATCCAAGTTATTACTAGACCACCCTAAACCTCTTTTCATAACCTGTTACTTTCCTCTGCTTTGACATTTACCAAAGGATCCCATGTAAAGTTACGGGTAAAGTTGTTGTCATGTGATCAGGAGGTCATGGGTTCAAGCCGTGGAAACAGCCTCTTGCAGAAATGTGGGGTAAGGCTGCGTACAATAAACCCTTGTGGTCCGGCCCATCCCCGGACCCCGCACATGGCGGGAGCTTAGTGCACCGGGCTGCCCATCCCACCTCAGTTTGGTTCAAATTCACCCCTCCCCTAATAAAAGGGTGAGAGAGTTATGTGCCTGGGTACACCAAATGATCAAACGTTCTTTGATGGTTTGACACATCCAGATAAAGACGTTGCCTATTCTCTTTTGGTCAGGAGGGGGGGCAAGAAAGGGGACAATATACTAAACAAATTGTATTGTCACTAATAATATCTTACTTAAGAATATTAAATTATAACTTAAACAAGATGTGCCTATGGTCCAATGGCTACTATAAAAGACTGAGAACGTCTAACCCAAAATCTTAAGTTAATGGGTGAAGCAACCCAAGACCTCTATCAACACCTTCAGAAGCTCTTGACAATTATAATTCAACATCCTCCTGAAAATGTAACTCAATTTTGGAATCAACTTGTGAACTTTTTATATGTGTCTGCCAGTGCCAAAATATGTTCACTAAAGGTGGACTCTGATACCATGTGAAAAAATATGAACATCCAATCCAAATTTTAAGGTCTGGAGTAGTCCAGAACCTATAAACCCCTTCGAAAGCAACTACACACCCCATCTGCGACAAATATATAATTGATCAGCTACAAGGAAAACCTCATGCACGTTGTTATTGTGTATTGGTTTTCATATATTAATTCCACCTGACACCCCAAGGCATTTCAATATGTATCTTGATTAATGAAGCAGATAATAGACATTTAAATTGCAAAATGAATAAATACAGTCAAGCTGCTCATTTATAAGTCAGTCATTTTCCTCAGTAGTCTCTATGTCATGATTTCATAGACAGAAGTAGTCAGCACAAAGAGAGGAGCATATTTGTAATATGTTAAATTGATTATGAGAAAAATAAAACAAATAGACTACGTTTAATTTTCATTGTTCGACTTCGAGGCGCTGTTCAGCCTTTTCTCCCAAAATTCTAAAGAAAGGAAACTGACATACGAAAATCATTCTTGAAAGTACAGATTTGAAGAGAGCATAAATCATTAAGAGGCGGCATGGGGGATAACGCCTTCACCTGATTGGCGAATCTCTTGCGAAGTTGATTAGCCAAAGAAAATGCATCCACCTACAAAAAGACATATCTTGGTAAACTTGCAATGTCTACAGCAAAATGAACGTTTGAACCAGAGTACTCTTGATGCCTAAGCTAAAAGAAAACCAGCAAAACAAGAAGATGGATACAACCAGAATACACCACAACAAAAATTGTAAAAGATCTGCATCCTCTAAACACTAGACTTGCTGTGTGAGCTGAAAGATATGGTACAATCAAAGTTTCACCAGAAATGTTGTTAGAGGCTCGCTTAAAGCGCGCTTAAGCCTTGAAGTTCGGTGAGGCCAGGTTGAGCGCTTCGCCTCGCTTAATTGGTGCTTTAGTGTAGGAGTCAAGGTGTTAAGGTGAGTTCTGCCTTTAAGGGCACAACTGACAACATCATATGTATAGTTTTGTTATAGATTTTCCATTCTTTTGTCCAAATAATTATTTGTGTTTATAGTTGCATTTTTCTTGCATGACATTTCTATTTTTTATTATTTCCCCCTTGGCGTTTTCTTCGCTAGAGCCCACGCTTTAATCCCACTGTGCGCTTAAAGCTCTAACATGTTTGGGGCTCTTTTGCACTTTCGCTTTTGACTACTCTAACAAGAAGAATCTAACGCATTCAAAGGGAATCGAGTCATTGCATGGCACACTAGACATTGTTGAACATAGAAAACTTATGCTGACACACAAAGACACAGGACAGTTTACCTGCTCATCTTTGGTTCCTTTTTTCACAAACTCCAAGTCAAGGGTAAGCAAAGCAAGGTTGAAATCTTCAGGTGGAACAAATCTGCAATTTGAACAGTGAAAGCACTAATTAGCTAATGTTATGGAAAACTAGACCAAGCAATAATATCTGAATAATCCTGCCGTACCTGTTAACGGATATAGCGTCTCCAGTGGAAACTTTGGCATAGCGTCTTTGAATTGCATTAAGACCAAGCTGACCACTAGGAATTTTTTCGTGGGCGGTGTTTCACAGTTAAGGCAATACCATAGTACATTATCTTCAATCACTAAAATGCTACAGTATGAATATAATACAAAATGGAAATTTTAGAGAAAGACAAACAAGAGATCACAAACTCCTTAAGCTTGTCAGAATTTGCTCATTAGCATTTACTATTTCACTGCCTTTCTTATCAGAATTTCGGAAAAGATAATTTATTCCTCTGGTGAAAGGGAGAAATCTCTCTAATAATTTACTAACCTCAAAAAGGAATTTTCAAATGGAAAAGAAGATTAACAGCTGAAACAGAAGAGAACTTCTAAGTGTACCATTTAGAAGCCCCCACTAGCCAACGGTTCACTGGGTGTTATGCCAGACTCACCTAAATTTTGAGACCAATGTGCTCGAATACACTCAAGAATCAAGTCAGTCAGCCTCCAGCATTGCCGGTTCAAGCCTAACCTTTTCTTTTAGTATGATTACATTCCAAATGAAAGATATGTTTCCCTAAATAGGTCTATTCATATAAAGACGTCAAAACCATTATTTTAAGAGGAGGTAAGAGAAAGTAGTTGGATGATCATTTGCACATCCAAATAGCTAACAACAACAACATACCCAGTGTAATCCCACAAGTGAGATCTGGGGAGGATAGAATGTACGCAAGCCTTACACCTCTCAAGACCCCCTACCTTGGGAGGTAGAGAGGTTGTTCCCGATAGACCGTCGGCTCAAGATAAAGCAATATCAAAGCAGGTCAAAAGGAAAAGGAACAATAAGTACAATAAAACAGTACGCTAAGCGAAGAACAACGGACAATAAATATTAACAGAAATTTTCATTTTAGTTTAAAAAAAATAAAAAGTAACAGAAATAGGACAAGAAACTACTGGAGAAATACTATGATTACTAGTAAGAAATGATAAGTAAGACAACACTCTACTACCTACTAACTCTATACCCAAATTCGTGACCTCCACAAAATCCTCTCTAAGGTCATGTCCTCATTAAGCCGCAATTGTACTATGTCCTGTCTAATCACCTCTCCCCGATACTTCGGCCTACCTCTACCTCTCCTGAAGCCATCCATAGCCAACCTCTCGCACCTTACCGAGTTCAAATAGAAAAAAAGTGAAATACGCAACACAAATTTGCTCAATTAGGAATAAGAACACTAACGATAACATCTATCTGTAAGCACAATTTAAACAATGAACAATCAAGTAAACCTTAATCTCAAACTACTAAGGATTGGCCTATTGAATTCAGTACTTCTACAATTCATACTATGTTTACGCCTTCAATCTATTAAAACTGAAATTTCACATCACTCCTCACAAAATTGCACAAATTTGCACATGCTCGTCAGTTAAAATAGAAAAAAAAAAGTGAAATAGGCATCAATCCTTCATAAAATCACAATTTTTTGCTCGATAGGAATAAGAACAGTAATGAAAGGTGAAATACGCATCAATCCTCATAAAATCGCACAAATTGTGCTCGATTAGGAACAAAAACAGTAATGATTGAAATTTTAAAAAGGATATACAAAAGTGAGAACAAAAGCATCAGCAACGAGTCCATAAGTGATTGAATTCAGTACTTCTATAATTCAAAGTTACATACGGAGTATATTTTACGCCTTCAACCTACTAAACTCGCACATGCTCGTCAGTTCAAATAGAAAAAAGTGAAATAAGCATAAAATCTAAAAAAATTGCACGATTAAGACGATTCAAACAATGAACAATCAAGTAAGCCTCAATCTCAAACTAATAACGATCGGTCTATTGAATTCGGTAAGCCTTCAACCTATTCAAACTGAAATTTCGAATCATTCCTCATAAAAGCGCACAAATTTGCACATGCTCGTCAGTTGAAATAGAAAAAAAAAAGTGAAAAACGCATCATAAAATCTCAAAATTATGCTCGATTAAGAATAAAAACAGTAATGATTGAAAGTTTAAAAAAGGATATGCAATAGTGAGAACAAAAGCATCAGCGACGAGTCCATAAGCGAACCTTAGTTATACTAACAATGATCCGCTTATTGAATTCAGTACTTCTACAATTCATACTATTTTTACGCCTTCAACCTATAAAACTGAAATTTCACATAATATCCTCATAAAATCGCACAAATTTGCACATATTCGTCAGTTCAAAGAGAGAGAAAAAAAGTGTAAAACGCATCATAAAATCGCACAAATTATGCTCGATTATGAATAAGAACAGTAATGATTGAAATTTTAAAAAAGGATATGCGATAGTGAGAACACACGCATCAGCGACGAGTCCATAAGCGTGCTTGGATCCAGGTATAAGGAAGTTTTTGAGATCTGTAGAAGAACAATACGCACAGTTTGTATACACGAGATCTTTCTCCGGCGTACTAGTTACCGTCATCGTCATTGCTCCTCCGCCGGAAGAACCATACCTCCCTGCCATTTTTTTGTTCTAAATCTTAAACACGAAGACATCAAATGTATGGATTTTGAATTTATAAAGAAATTTTAAGAGGAATTTGGTCTTTTGCTTAGCTCTCAAGGGAAATTATATTTAAAAGCATTAAGCTCGATTTAATTGAACTAGAATACTCTTTCATATATAAAATTATCATTTATTTTTTTAATATTTTATAATTTTAGTTATGGAAATCATTCCTTATTTGAATTATATATGAAATGCTAATACGTAGGACTTAATGTTAAAAAACATGAAGCTAGATGTTAATTGAACTAAAATACACTCATAAATAAAATTGTTATTTATTACTATTTGTCTAATTTGTTTTCTTGATGACAATGGAATATTTGTCTAATATTTTACAATTTTGGTTATTGAAATCACACCTTCTTTGAATTATGGGCTGGGATCACCTCAAGTACGTGTGTGTTTGGTTCTGCGGTGGACATAATTGATTTTGAAAGAATTAATTTTGACAGAATTGATTTTGACAGAATTAAGTTTGATAATAATTGATTTATGTTTGGATGCAACAATGTAAAGTGATTGTTATCAATTCATGATGTTTGGATAGTTTTGATTAAAATTGCTTTTGAATATAGAATTACCAAAATGGACATAGTCAAATACATATAAATAAAAATTACTAAAATAATAGTGAAATATGAAGTATGTAAATAAAAATTACAAATAGATAATAGAATTTAAAGTGCAATATAGTACTTAAATATTATTATAATATTAATTTTGCACCAACCAAAAAGCAAAAATTAAAGAGTCATCGAATGAAGAATTAAAGAGGGGACATGTAGCAACTTTAAAGAGGCAATGAAGATGGTAGAGTTGTTGATGAAAATTAGAGAGGATAATGGAGGAAAAGGTAAAAATTCAAATTGAAATAAATGTAGCATTGATTCTACTTACCTTAGAAGCTAGAAATTGTAGCTTCTTCCGAAATCAATTTTGAAGAAGATAATTAATTTTGGAGAGGAAATACAAACACCCAAATTTTGCTCATTTTCACGAAAATAGCAACCCAGAAGCACCGCAATCAAACCAAACACGCACGTACATTATTGTCCAAAGTAATCCCCAATGCAGTGCTGGATGCTGTACATGTGTAGAATTAAAAATTGATGGTCTGGATCACTTGATCGTAATTACTTTTTTATGTATTTATTTTAGTACTTAAGTAGTGCTTGAGTAAAAGTAACCAGCTTCTTCTTCTCATCTAAGCTGAGTCACGATATCTAGACGCCTAAAAATTAACCGACCCTTGTCATGGCCATCCGGAAGCTGCGATCATACTTACAATGCCACTCGATAACAGTCGTAATAGATGCCCCGCTGTAGGCCCTACTGCAAAGGGAAAATCTTACGAGTCGGCTATCAAAATGGTCAATCGAGATAAGTGAATATAACTTAACATATCAACTCCCGACCTGCGATACAAACGCCAAGCCTGCCAGAGTTCGCTGTTGATTTCGCCCCCACAATACGACCCTGAAAATCGCAAGGTATGAATTCATCATCTTTTCCCTTTTTTTGTTTTCCGTAATCTTTTTTATCGCAGGACTGGGACTAGTTGTACAAATTACGGGCCCTAAGGACGTCGAAGATAAGATCGGAAAATATGTGTTGCACTCTTTTCCTTGACCGGTTTTTTTCCCGAATGGGTTTTTGTCAGCGAGAATTTTAACGGGGCAACAATTGTAAAGCGTATTAATTTGAAGAACTATTCATGGAGACACAAACACAATGGGAGACGATCTGCTCCTAGCTAAAGGAGCCGAGGGCTTCACCTTTTTTTTTACTTTTTAGTTTTATCAATAGCATGCATGTACTTGGGTCTAAATACCCGCAATATATAAAAATAAGCTTGTTTCAAAGCTTCCTATACTCTAAGGTTGTTGGTATGAATGAGGAAAATATGCATTCATTTTAGAGTACAATTCAACAAAGAATTGTAGATACCTTGAAGTGTAGTTACTATAAGAACCAAATTCATGAATTTCATTGTTTGGGTAAAACTTGAACGATCTCTATTTTTATTAGAAGTAATAATTTTTAAAACTTTGGGTTAGGAGTCCTTGTGTAAATACAATAAAAAAATATAATTGAAAAGAAAAATTAGACGGACTAAAAAGGAAAAAGAAGAGGAGAACAACTATAAAACTCCTTCTTTAATTAATATTGTAACAAAGAGAGTTTAAAGTTTTATTTTTGGAGAAAAATAAAAAAGAAGAAGGGACAGTAGACATCAAAATTTTAACGGAATGAAATAGAAATCTACAAGATGAGTCTACTCCAATTCAAATTCTAATATTCTTTAGAAGTTTTGGAGGCTACTCTATCCTAAACTCTAGCTCACACAATTCTCGAAAATCCCATAAATTCTTGGACTCACAAAGAGATCAAGACATCAAATATTATCTTTCTAAAAGTTATAATGATTCATATGAATTCTCCATCAAGATCAACAATGCCGAAGCTACTGCCCAACGTTCATAGTGATCAAATACATCGCAATGAGGTCCAAATAAAATTATTCAAATAAAATTATGAAAAAAGAATCAAGGAAGTCTACAAATTTATACCAATGATATTAATATATAAAGTTACTTTTATTTATTTATTTATTTTGTGATTACAGTTCACCTGGAAACTCCTTTAATTAATATTCATAATATATAGTGTTTCATTTATATTTAGTTTTAGTACTACATCATTAATATTGCTGAAAATATTAATAGAGTAAAAATATGTTTTTCAAATGATAACAAATTAATTTTAAATAGTATTATATGTAGGAGAACCTATAATTTGCAAACATTAGCTAAAAGATTTAAGAATTATACACTCGATATTTATAATTCTATAATTCTTTATATATATTATTTTATTATTATCATTCAAAATTCATTAAAAATATAACCATCAATTTCAATATTTTCATGTGTTTGAGCCCCTGCACAACGCGGGGTTTATATCTAGTACTGATATAGTATTGACAATGACTTTCGCCCGGAGTAAATGGAGTTAGTTTCCCTTTTGATGAAAAATATTTCTAGCAATCGAACACTAGTATTTTAGAAAAGAACCTTTTCTACCATATTCATACCCACACATACATTAAGGGGTCGTTTCTTAGCTGGATATGAGCTAAATTATGCAGGTATTAAATCGTGCATGAGTAATACCATGTTCGATGGTATTCTTTTGCTATATATAAAATTTAGCACACATAATACAGTGTTTGGTTGCAATTCAGAAATGCTCACACGTAATATATGTATAAGTTATGAGTAAATCTATGTATTATTTTATGCATGATAGGAGATGGAATAGTTAATACATAAATAACTAAACTTTGTATAACTATTTTTTGCATAAAAATGCATAGATTTCCTCATAGCTAATCCAGAAAAGTATATTTCAATTCATTAATCAAACACCAATACTTTTTGAAAAAAATGACTTTCATCATATTAAATGCACCCTAGGTCGTTTGATTTGCAGTTTAGAAACCCGCTTAACCAATATACGTATAAGTTATGAGGAAATTTATGTATTATATTTTGCAGGATATGAGATAAAATAACTAATACATAAATAACTAAACTCTACATAACTAATCTCTACATAAAATAATATATAAATTTCATCATAACTAATTTACTCTAACCAACTAAGAATGGACTCCCAATGGTGTATATAATGTGACGAAACTCATGTTTTTCAAATTTTGATTCATGAATTAAAATATTCTACTACTAATTCATTTAATAATATATGCATAACTCTAATCAACAACCAAAGAATTCCTAAGGGTGTATTTAATGTGATAAAACTCATGTTTTTTTTTTCAAAGTTTGATTAAAAGATAAGAGTAAAAACATGCCTCAAGTATAATTATTTTTTGAGTTCATACTTGAACTATCAGGTACGAGAGTTTCCTATATAAATGACCACCAACTAGTTAGCAAAATTGTTAAATATACTCGTGATATACATGGGTTTGTATACCATGTATATCACGGTTTCACAAGGCAACTTTACCATATGTGAAACCGTGATATACATATTATACAAGCCCGTGTATATCACGGTTTTGGAGCATTATTTTGATGTAAATATTGTATTAAATTAGGCTTGTAAACTTACCATAATTATAGGATTCTTGTACAACTAGGATAGAGTTTTGGGAGGAGAATAGGAATAGGATTTTCCTAGTATGAAAAATTGTAAATTGTATATATACTTTCATTAATGAAAATAATCAAGGGATTATTTCTTTCATGGTATCAGAAGTCTAGGTTAATATTTTTCTCCCCAATTTCCGTCCACATTGTGCATCGGTTTCCAAGCCCCCTTCTCTCGGTTTCTGTGCCCGACGGAATCTTCCCTCTTCCTAAATTCTCTTCCAAAATCTCTACATCATGTCTTGAGTTGCTATTATGGCTAAGAGCATGTTTCACCCTGCCCTTGCAGTTTCTAACATCAAGAATCACATCCCTATTATTCTTGAAATAGAAAACGTCCAATACGCGACGTGGGCCGAACTGTTCAAAGTTCATGCACGCTCGCATCAAGTCCTCAATCACATAATCCTCGCGGATCCTGCGGATACGGAGGTGCCAAAACCCGATGATGATAATAAGTTATGGACGATACTTGATGCTACCGTTCTTCAGTGGATTTACTCCACTATATCTACCGACCTGTTGCACATATTATTGAACCAGACGCTACGGCGATGGATGCTTGGAATAGAGTGTGTGACATATTTCAAGAGAATTAAAATTCTCGTGATGTTACCCTTGAGCAGGAATTCTCCCACGTCAATATGGAAGATTTCCCTAACGTTTCAACATACTGCAAAAGGTTGAAAGAATTGGCGGACCAACTCCACAATGTTGGTGTGCCCGTTACCAACGATCGTCTTGTTCTTCAGATGGTTGCAGGCCTCTCTGAGGCCTATAGTGGCGTCGGTATGCTTCTTCGTCAGAACAATCCTCTTCCGTAGTTTTATCAGGCTCGTTCCATGCTCACACTCGAAGAAGTCGGCTTGGCTAAGAAAGCGGCCACTGGGGGCCCTTCTATCGTCATGGTGGCCGAGTCAAATTTTTCTCCATCCGTCTCCAACAATTTCGGCCAAAACAGCAAAAAGGGTCAGAATCGCAAAAATAATGGCAAAAACTGTGGCGGAAATCGAGGTGGAAATAACGGGGGTGGCAATGGGCCTCGGGGAAGTAGGCTGCAAGCCAACTGGCCACAACCCTGGGGCCCATGGTCGTGGAACTGGGCCAGTGGGCCTGGGCCACACAACCCCTATTTCCCGTCGAATGCCCATCATCCTTATTGGGCCCAGTTTCCGGCTTCAACTTCCAGGCCCAATTCTGCCCAGAATCAGTGGGTACAAAGAGCAGGTTTTGGGCGGGGGCAGCAGGTTAGTGTGCTTGGGCCTCGGCCTCCGCAAGCCCATCATGCAGTGGGTCTCACACCTACCGACATTAAAGCCGCGATACACACACTTGAATTAAATCCCTCAGACCCGAATTGGTACATGGACACCGGAGCCACTACTCACATGATGTCTGACCAAGGTACTCTCTCGTCTTATAACATTTTGAGCAACTACTGTGGCATAATTGTTGGTAATGTCAATTCTATTTCAATTCGTGGTTACGGTCATAAAACATTGTCTCCCCCCATCCACCTCTTGTCTTGAAAAATACCCTTCATGCCCCTAACTTAATTAAAAAATTGGTGTCTGTCCATAAATTCACCACTGATAATTGAGTTTCTGTTGTTTTTGATCATTTTGGATTTTTTGTGAAGAATTTCAGGACGGGGATTCCTCTCATGAGATGTGATAGTTGGGGTGGTCTTTATCTTATCACGCCCACATTCGATCTCTCGAGTCAAGCCTTGTCATCTACTTTTGCCGCTCTCACTCCTTCCTTATGACATGCACGTTTGGGTCACCCTAAGTCGTCTATTATTTCTTCCTTACATTAAAATAATTTTATTTCTCATAAGGGCACGTGTAGTACTCTCATTTGTCAATCTTGTTCTCTAGGAAAATTGTTAGATTACCGTTTGTAGACTCTACTTCTAGTACTTTAATGTCATTTGATATTATTCATAGCGATTTATGGACGTCTCCTGTTCTCAGTTCTTTGGGCCGCGTTATTATGTTTTCTTTTTGGATGATTATTCTAATTTTTATGGACTTTTCCATTAGCGGAAAAATCTCAAGTGTTTTCCACTTTCTTAAAGTTTAGAGCTTTCATCCGTACTCAGTTTGAACGTAAAATAAAAAATATGCAGTGTTATAATGGTAAAGAATATGATAATGAGTTGTTTCGGGATTTTTGTGGCAACAATGGGATAAATTTTCGTTTCTCTTGTCCCCATACGTCCTCACAAAATGGGAAAGCCGAACGCAAAATTCGTACCATTAATAATATTGTCCGCACTTTATTAGTACATGCTTCCGTACATCCTTTCTTTTGGTATCATGCTCTACAAATGACTACATATCTTCTTAACATACTTCCTATCAACGGTTTGGCATATTCATCCCCCCATTCAAATCTTAAATAAGAAGACTCCTTCGTATACATATCTTAGAGTCTTTGGGTGCTTATGTTATCCACTATTTTCGTCCACCACAATTACCAAACTTCAGGACCGTTCTACCCCTTGTGTGTTTTTGGGTTATCCGTCTAGTCATCGTGGTTACAAATGTTTTGATTTATCGTCTAATAAAATCATCATTAGTCGTCTTGTTATTTTTGATGAAATCCAATTTTCGTTTGCTAAATTGAGTAGTCCCGTGCCTAGTTCGTATAATTTTTTGGACGCCGTCGTCTCCCCGTATGTTATCCACAATTTTTTGGACTTGTCCCGCTCCCAAAATTCGCCAGCGGGCCCACTGCCCGCTGGACCTATTGTTCCACCTAACCCAACTATTGCCACTTCAGCCCCAATTTCAGTAATTGGGCCAGCTGCCTAGCCTAATACCATCCCCTGGTCGATCCTTTGTTTGACCTCTCCGCTTTCCGGTGTTGGGCGGCAGCGATACATTTGGCGATCCGTCGCCGGTCCCGATATTTCCCAAAATCCATCAAATTCTCCATCGAGTCACATACTGTTCACTCGTAGTCAACGGGATATTTTTAAACCAAAAAGACATTTTAATTTATATTCTAATATTCTTAAATCCCCTACCCCATAACCTAGTGTCCATCTTAAATTACCCGAATTGAAAATTAGCTACGACCAACGAATATGATGCTCTTATTGCAAATAGGACATGGGAGTTGGTACCCGTCCTTCTAGTGTTAATATTATTTGGTCTATGTGGATTTTTACTCATAAGGATAATTCTGACGGTTCTTTTGCGAGGCATAAAGCTCGTCTTGTAAGTGATGGTAAGACTCAGCAGGTTGGCGTGGATTGTGGTGAGATGTTTAGTCCGGTGGTCAAACTGGCTAACATTCACACTGTTCTTAGTCTGACGCTTTCTAAAACATGGCCCATTCATCAGTTAGATGTGAAGAATGCTTTCTTACATGGTGATCTTAAGGAGACCGTTTATATGCATCATCCCTTGGGTTTTTGAGACCCCAAATATCTTCATCATGTCTGTTTATTGAAGAAGTCCTTGTATGGGCTTAAGCAGGCCCCACAGGCTTGGTATAAGAGATTTGCAGACTATGTTTCTTCTATTAAGTTTTCGCACAGCAAGTCGGATAATTCACTGTTCATATATCGTCGTGGTTCTTCCCTGACTTATATTTTATTATATGTGAATGATATTATCTTGACTGCCTCCACGGATGCTTTGCGCAAGTCTATCATGACCATACTCAGTTCTGAGTTTGCTATGAAAGACTTAGGGCCCTTGAGTTACTTTTTGGGGATTGTTATTTCTTGTCATGCAGGTGGGATGTTATTATCTCAACGAAAGTATGCAACTGAGATATTGAGCGTGCATGCATGTCCTCGTGTTAGTCTACTTCCACTCCCGTTGATACTAAGCCCAAGCTGGGTGCTGCGGCTGGCTCACCTTATGAGAATCTGACTCGTTATCGCAGTCTTGCAGAGGCTTTTCAATATCTTACTTTCACGAGACCAGATATTACGCATGCCATACAGTAGGTGTGCTTGTTTATGCATGATCCCAGGTTTGAACACATGAATGCGCTCAAACGCATTATTCGATACATCCAGGGGACACTTAACTATGACTTACATTTATATCCTTCATCGACTTCTACATTTGTCTCGTATACATATGTTGATTGGGGTGGTTGTCCAGATACCAGACGTTCCACTTTCGGCTATTGTACGTTTTCTGGGAATAACTTGGTCTCCTGATCTGTGAAGCTTCAGTCTACATTATCACGCTCTAGTGCAGAAGCCGAGTATCGAGGGGTGACCAATATGGTCTCTGAATCATGTTGGTTACGTAATCTTCTTTTAGAGCTTCATTGTCCTATTCAGAAAGCTATCTTGGTTTATTGTGACAATGTTAGTGCCATCTACCTTTCTGATAATCTTGTTCAACACCAACACACTAAACACATTGAGATGGATATTCACTTTGTTCGCGAAAAGGTAGCTCGTGGACAAGTACGCGTCTGCCATGTCCCTTTCAGGTATCAAATTGCAGACATCTTTACAAAGGGTCTTCCCTCGGTCCTTTTTGAAGATTTTAGGGACAATCTCAGCGTACGAAGACCGCCACTATGACTGCGGGTGTGTGTTAAATATACTCGTGATATACATGGGTTTGTATACCATGTATATCATGGTTTCACAAGACAACTTTACCATATGTGAAACCGTGATATACACGGTATACAAGCCTGTGTATATCACTATTTTGGAGCATTATTTTGATGTAAATATTGTATTAATTTAGACTTGTATACTTACCATAATTATAGGATTCTTGTACAACTAGAATAAGTTTTTGGAAGTAGAATAGAAATAGAATTTTCATACTATGAAAAATTGTAAATTGTATATATACTCTTTCATTAATGAAAATAATGAAAGAATTATTTTTTTCAAAAATATTATCAGTTGTTCATTTTTTTAGCGGATAGTTGTTTTAGGAACTCTCACCAATGACAATTAGATAAAAAAAACACCAAAACAATGATGTTCCAGGTATGTTTTTATCGTTTAACTCTTTAATTAATGAGTTAAAATATACTACTAGTACTTTTTATGAGAAAAAGAATTTATTAAATACTTGATAAAATTAACACTGTGGGGCGGGAAGAGTGAGTCTAGAGTCTAGACTCATTGGAACGAGAAAGCACTACACAAACAAAATTCACAATAATGTTAAATATAGAATCCATTGAAGAGACGGAACATATATACTAATCGAGATATTTATAGAAGTAGTTGCACCGATGAGACCTAAATCGCCCTTCTCAAATCGATCCATGGAGACACGATACGTCTCTCACAATTCCAAGTAAACCCAGTTTGATCATTTTCTTTTTCAGATAGTATTTGGTGTTTTATGTGTTTTCTGATCGTACTAAATTCCAAGTAAATAGTGCAAGTGGATTCAATTTGTTGAAAAATTATACTGAGAGGCTGTTTCCATTAGACCCTCATCACACAAGGACAAATAATACAAAGCAGTATGAAAACACGTTCATACATCTCTCAGAATACCAAGTTGATCATTTTCTTTTCTTGTCTTTAGTTTTTGAGAAATTAATTGGAGTTCTTGTGATTTTTGATCGTACTGATTTCCAAGTGAAAGTGTAAAAAACAACCAGTTGAATCGGGGCGAGGTAGCGGGGTTCAATTTGTTGTAATATTATACTATGTAAATAGGGCAAAAATGGTTTTTTTTTTGTGAATTTCCTTTGCATAAGAATTCTTTTTTTGAATCCCCTTATTTGAATTCCTCGCTCCATCATTAATATGAGTGTGTTGATGACTTCCAAGAATTCCAAGTAAATAGCACAAACCCAGTTGATCATTTTCTTGTCTTTAGTTTTTTTCAGAAAGTATTTGGTGTTTTTATTTTTGATCATACTGATTTCCAAGTGGAAGTGTAAAACGCCAGGGGCGGATTTAGTCAGTGGGGAGGAACACCTTCGGCAAAAAATTACACTGTATATATAGGGTTATTCTATGTAAATAGGAAAAAATGATTTTCTTTTTTGCATAAATATATGTTGTTGAATCCTCTTGGTAGATTTCCAAGTGAAAGTGTAAAAAACGACCCAGTTGAAGGGGGCAGATGTACAGTGGCGCAAGAGGGTTCAATTTGTTGAAAAATTATTTGTAATAGGTGAAAGATAAATTATTTTGCATATATATAAGTTGTTGAATCCCCTTGGTATATTTAAGTGCTTGGGTATGTGTGATATTGATGGTATATTGTTCCAAGTAAAACACATACCCAGTTGATCATTTTCTTGTTTTGTGTTTTTTTTGTTAATTCAAATATTTTGGGGTCTGTGATTTGTGATGGTACTATTGATGCACAGGAAAAGAGTGTTTCCAGGTGGGAGTTCAATTGATGCGGAGGTAGTGGAAATCTCGCGACCTGTAAATTGGAGTTTGAAATCAAAGTCTCCAAAGCAAAAGGAGGTATTAAATTCTGTAGTTGTTGTACCAGGGTCCTATCTCGTTGCATTTATTTTGTTTCTGACTGGATTAATTACCTTTTGCTAGCGCTCTTTCAGCTATAATATATGTTAATGGCCTCTTTGAATCATCTTGCTGATACACATTTGGCCTTGATGTACGGTTTACTGTTTTTTCTCTGCTTATTTGGTTTGATTTGGTAATTGCGCATGACAGTTCTGAAATGCGCATTCTCAAAGCTTTTGGCTTTGCAGATAATTTACGTTTCATTTTATTCGGAATAGTGAAATGAAGTTTGCTTAACGTGGAAATTTTGTCTCGCATCACCTGCTCCATGTCATTCTATCTCCCATCATCCCTCCCAAGAATCAAAGATTTTTCAGAAGATTTTTTTCTAACATGTATCCCGTCAAGCTTGCACACCTCGACTAATTCCACGGTACCTGCTATCTCCCATCAGCACATGTATCAGGTAACTTCGTCCACCAAGGTTTGGACAGATGGGAAGAAATTACCTAGTGCTTTTTCCTCCTCTAGGAACTGAACCTGAAACCTCATGGTTTTCAACCCACCTCATTGACCACTAGGCCAGAACTTCGTGTGCAAGATTTTCCGGAAGAACTTCTATGCCACTCCAACTTATGTATGGCCCTCTTGATGTTTATATTGCACACGATCCACTGGTTATCCCTTCTGAGATCACTGCTGCTATAGCCTCGCTATCATTCACCATTATGTATTTTCCCCATTTAATTTCACTCATTTTCACCAATTTTCAGACTCTATTTTTCACCATAGTGAACACCTCTGAGTATGGAGTACTATTCCATTGTGTATATCATTGGTTTTCTAGGTAGAAAGGAATAGTAGGATATTTGAAGGTGTAACAGATTGTATTCCTCATATGAAATTCAGATTATTCAGAACTTATACTGTCGGACAAAAAGAATTCCGTAACCGATGTCGGAGGTGCAAAAAGAATTGCGTAACCGGTATGAGAGATAGCTTGGGACTTACAGACTCCTTATGAAGTTGGGAGAAGTATACCTCATTTATACTGGGATGTATTACCTCTTTGGTAGTATTCATTGAACAGAAAATTTACTTTCATTTAAAAAAAGCACCTCTGAGTATGCATTTTCCAAGGTTCGATTGCACCACACCTTACCCCAACCATGCATTAAGTCCCTTACCAACAACCTAACTAACACATCTATTTCCAGTCCCTGCCCTAAAATGTAAAATTTCCCCTCTAATGCTCAGTCACTCTAGAACCATCCATTGCTTAAAACTCCATACTTAGCAGCTAGTATCCTTCTCCATAACATTAAAAATTCAAATTCATGTTTGATGCATGATCACAGTCACGAAATCCAGGTTAGCTTTGCATGATTGTGAGAAAATGCAAAGGTTAGGAACTCATCTTGGCAGGTTTACCAAGTTTTTTCATAAAAATGGTGCTCCAGTGTAACATGTTTGTTTTCCCGACATGTTAACAAATTATGGCACTTGGATGAACATGCAAGAGAAGGTTATCTTAAGTTTTCCTTTCTCTTTTTTTTTTCCCGTAAAGACTTTTGCATAGTGTGGATGCATCATCTATTGATAAAACAACCGTTAAACCCATCAGCTCAAAATCATGATGTAGATATATCTTCATCTCTTACGTACAACATAGAGTATATATATTAGCATATGAGAAAGTTACACCATGTCTGTTGATATACTATATTCAGATAAGTTTGGTAATTTTACGGTATTGGAAATACATCTTAAGTTGCAGACTGCAAAAACAAGGAAGTAGAATTAGTGGACAGAGTTGCCTGCCTGGTACCTGTGGAAAAATGAGGAAGTAGAACATCTTTTGAGGGGGTTGAAAATGTTCTTGTATAACTAAGAGCTAATCATTTGGTTTTATTAAATTTTGGTGCATCCACAAAATTCCTGTTAGCATAGATTGGTTTTTTTTATTGAGAACCACATTCTTGCCTAAATGTTTTACTATTGTGTACCACTTCTATATCAGAGTTTTTCTCACATCAATGAAATATATTGTATCAAAATAATGAAAATAAAGTTCTTACACATTTCCACCTAAATGTGTAGCCCAATAGTCATTGAAGCTAAAATAAATCAATGGAACGCCAGAGTTGAAAAATCTCCTCAAGAGGCAAGAAATGCAAAGTGATCTCTTCCTATTTGTATAAATCTTGGACCGAGTTACTTGGTACTTTGTGCTGGTGAGAGGTAGTAGGTACTGGTAAATTAGTCAAGGTGAGAGCAAGTTGGCCTATACACCACAATTATAAAAAAAATGTGTAGGCATTTACTTGCCCTACATGATCTTGTACTGTTTTGATTTTTTTGTTATTGTAGAAGTTAATTTGAACTTATCTACACATTAGGTTGACATTACCATAACCTCTTAACACATATGCACTTAGTATGTTAAGCTGCATTTCACAGTTCCTTTATGTGAGCAAAAGCTAGAGATACCTGCATATATTGTTTTCCTTTTACTGAATAAAAGTTTCTTTTTCCTACCTTAGAAATCTTTTGTCATGTATGAGTGCCTCTTCAGGAAAAAAGAAAATTGAGGGAGGAGTAGAGTCTCTCAGATTAGCTAACCTCTCTTGACATCTTTTCTGTTAATTGATTGTGTGTAACAATCGGTAGCTAACCTCTCTTGACATCTTTTCTGTTAATTGATTGTTAGCTATCAATTTTAATTAATCGACAAGACAATCATTGTTGTTTTGATTTGATTCTTATTTTGTTGTAATGTTATTCTTGGCCGTGATACTAGTGCTTACGTATTATTTTTAGGTTATCTCCCATGAAATAATAGATGTTGACGTGGAAGAAGATTGTAGTGATGTTAAGCGCGTTCATGGAAATGTAGAATCTAGTGGCAAGGGGAAGGTAATCAGAGATTGCCAATGAGCTCTTGCTAAACTACTGGTTCTTTTTCTTTGTCCGTCTTCTATGCTGTCTTCTTTTTTCCGGTGTCTAATTTTGTCAATTTCCTCTTGAAGGATATTTTGGTCGGTGGTCCAGTAGATGGGGTTAAGTCTTCAAAGAAGAACTGCCCTTCAGCATCTGATAGTCCAATTGTGATGGATGATTTTGGTTATGATGACTTACTGTATGACGACTTAATGTATGACGACGACTATGCTATTTTGCAATCACATTTTGATAACATGGATATTCCCACTGGAATTGAGGCTCCAATCCCATGGATGCCTGGTCCCGTTAAAGAACAAATGGTGTCAACCACTACAAGTACTTCAGGAAGAGACGTCTCCGGAGAAGTAAGGGACTAGTCCACTTCATTTAGCAGCTCAACTCTTGTTGGTCAGCCTACACAATTTGGGTCGTCCTGGTCGTCTCCAGGACCTGCTTTAGGCAAGGAGAGACAATTAGTCATTGGAGGTTCAAATGAGAAGAGTTCTGAGGGAGTAAATAGTTCAAAGAAACTCCATTCGTCCGATGCAACAGCCTCTTTTGATTGGCATAACCAATCTAAAATTTTTAAAGAGTCATTAGCTCATTATGGAAAGAAATTAAGTTCATCTGGTGCTACAGCCTCTTATGGTTGGGGCAAGCAATCTACTCCTAGTGCGTCTTATTTCCCGAAATTTCCTGTGGGACCCACTCCGGTGTCTGATTGGACGAATTTTTTACCTAATCAAATCACTCCGGTTTCATCAGGGGCTATGAACTATTTCTCTCAGAGTTTGCATAAAAGTCCAACAACTGCAGCAAGTCCTTCAATTCTTTTCAAAAAATTTGATACTGTTGAGGATCATTCGGACCATCACTATTCTCAACAGGCTTCTTCAGGGAACCAGGTATGTTTATCCTAAGTAAGATTCTGATTACTTCAACTAGTTTTGGCTTTGTCATCTTATGATAAATCTCATCCTATTGCAGCCTTCTACGAATTGGGCCAAGAAAATACAGAATGAATGGAGGATACTGGAGAAAGATCTGCCTGGTATACAACCAAAGTTTCACATGATGTGTATGATTTTCTTTTTCAACGAGCCATTGAAATTTAATATACCAAAGCCTAGAAATTCTGTCTAGTCATGAAAGTCTGAAAAGCTCAGCCTTCCATGTAGTTATAACTAGCGCTGGCAAAATGGTTAAAAGAAACAAGTAACCATCCAATCCGACCCGTTAGACATGGGTTGGATAACTGACTTTTTAAAAATGGATCAAATATGGATATTATTCATATTATTCACTAAAAATTGGGTATCCATACTATCAATACTCATTTGTCTTTTTGTTATTTTTCATGAGTTCTTGCTTTGTGGGAGTCTAAGCTTATTTTGGCTTTTAGCTTGTGTTCTTACCTGACTATTCCTAAAGCCGTGGATAATATGAACATCTATACATTTAACCCGTTATCTGTGTTAAATATGGGCGGCTCAAATATTTTATCCGTTTTTGTGTAACCTGTTTTCGACCCACACATATCTGATCCGACCAGCCCGTTTGCCACTCTAGTCATAGCACATGCTTTTTTGCAATTTTCTTTACTACACACTCATCTGGTCGTCTTTTATTGAGCAGATACAATATTTGTCAGGGTGTACGAAACAAGAATGGATCTGTTGAGGGCAGTTATAATTGGAGCTGATGGAACTCCATATCATGATGGTCTTTTCTTCTTTGATGTTTTCTTTCCGAGCAACTATCCCAATGTTCCGCCGGTATGTATGTGTCTCGCTTTGTACTGTACTACTTTATCCTTTTTCGACCTTAAGCCTAACACCTCCCAACCTATTGTTTCTAGCTTGTGCACTACCATTCCTATGGCCTTCGAATCAATCCTAATTTGTATAACTGTGGAAAAGTCTGCCTGAGTCTTCTTAACACTTGGACTGGCCAAGGGAAGGAGAAATGGATCCCTCGTTCATCTACTATGTTACAAGTTTTGGTATCCATACAGGGGCTAATTTTAAATGCAAAGCCCTATTTCAACGAGCCTGGTCATGCAAGCTCGGAAGGAACAAAAAGAGGGGATGAAAGCTCAATGCGGTATAGTGAGAATACATTCATTTTAAATCTGAAAACAATGGTCTTCTCCATGAGGCGACAACCAAAGGTATCCATATTTTTAAAATTGTTTGCCCACAGTGATCGTCAGTGGTTCTTAACTATCTATTACCAAATAGGTTCTTTTTTTATGCTTCGCGACTATTTCTTGACTTCATTTACGCATATTTTCTTAAATTGTTTGCTCACATTGATCGTCAGTGGATCTTAACTATCTATTACCAAATAGGTTCTTTTGTTATGCTTCACGACTATTTATTGACTTCATTTAGGCTTTTGGTTTTAAATCGGAGAAAATGACAAAAATTGTCCCTTATGTTTAAGGGTAGATTCAAAATAGTCCCTGAAGTATCTTGACAGTTTTGGTCCTTTAAGTTTGCCAAAAGTTAACACTTTTAATCTCTGTCAAATATTTACTCAAATGTCTGTTAGATTTTACGGGAACTATGGAAAAAAGGAGATTAGCGGAAACTCTCACGTGTAGATGTACAATTTTTGTAGTTTCTGCTATTTTTGATTTATTTCTAGAGTCGGGTGTAGCTTTTTCAAGGTGTAATTTTTTCTACTTTTTATATCTTTTTAGTGTCTTGCAGTTTTTCCGTTGCATATTTTAGGATTTGATGGACTTCTTGGTGTTTATGGTTAATCCCCCCCACCCCACTGTTTTCGTCAAATTTGACGAACATAAATTGTTAAATATTTGACGGAGAATAAAAGTGTTAAATTTTGACAAACTTAAATGACAAAACCCCTTAAGTGCATATTTAAGGTACTACTTTAACCTAGACTCCAACATAAGGTGCCATTTTTGTCATTCTCTTTTAAATCAACTACTAATTCCAATTGTGCTACTTGCTGCAGCATTTTGAGGATTTTGTAATAGGGCATTTCTTTCAAAGTGCTCAAGGTATTCTCGTGGCGTGTAAAGCATACACGGATGGTGCTCAAGTAGGTAGCCTTGTCCAGGGAGGTGTTCAGGACGTTGATGAGGGCGACAAAAGCTGCTCACCAACTTTCAGGGCTTCTTTGGCTGGGTTCATCAAGACGGTTATAGATACATTTAAAGAGATTGGTGCAAAGGATTGCGACAAAGTTCTTCACTTGGCACAAAGAGGGACTGGAGGAGTAGTGTCGGTTGTTCCTGTGAGCGCGAGCTATTTCTATGGTTGACCCATATGAGAATGGTGTAGAAGGATGCTGACATTGAATTTCGACAGTAGATGAAATTGAGACTAATGTTGACCAACTAGTTCAACTTTAATTGGGCAAAATATAACATAGCTTCATACTAATGCTGTTACCAGCTTTATTCAGAGTTCTCTTTCCCTGGTTTTGTGAGTTTGTAAACAGCAAAACTAGAGCTCATTAGAGAATGATAAATGATGTATTCATCTGATTTATGATATGTATAGATCCAGCTAATATAATTTATATAGGCTTATTATTCATGCTCTCTCCGACTCTCCCTCTCTCTCTCTCTGTATAGTTATCTGTTGTGCGAAACCAACTAGCGTGACTAATTTAAATTTGTGCTGCGTAAAACTCCGAGGAAAATTTGAGACGGGTTAAAATTGATTTAGTAAATGGACGGATTACTAATCTGCCCGAGTGTTAGGTTGAGATGAGCAACACTTAGGTTGAGATGAGCTAGGTTAAGGTGAGTTAAATCATAGATCATTGCTCAACCCGTCATTCTTGTCAAAATTGTTTTGTTTATTATATTATAATCATTTAATAATTTTTCTTTATAACTATATATAACATATCGAATAGAAAAAATATTTCTATAATCAGGTTTCCTACCGGTGAAGCTCAAATCAGTCTAATTTTTAGAGAGCTAAGGAGTTAAAATAGGTTGTGTTAACAAATGAAAAAGTTATTAATCCGTCTAAATTTGGGCGGATTGAACTGATCATGTTTTTATGGGACGCAAATCTGAATTAATAGTGGAGTTAAACTGTTAAAGCGAGTATCCAACACCGAGTTGGAAACTTAAAAACAATAGCAAATTTTAATTTGGATCTAGTTTTGTAACCTACTCAACTATTTGATCGTATGAAAATACCCAATGAAATCGTCTAAGTTAATTCTTGATTTGGTAAAACTTAAATGAACTGAGCGAATCATATTTTTATGAGTTAATTTTATGATGAAACAATTCAAATTAATTCCTGAACTTGTTCAAATTTTAATGAATTAAGCTAATCATATTTTTATGAGTTAATTTCTATATGAAACAATTCAAGTTAATTTTTGACTTGCCCAAATTTATTTGAATCATACTATTATGAGTTAATTTTACTTTTCTTATAAGACTCAAATCCAAATTAAAAGGAAATGATTTATATTTTGCCGAGTTAATTATGCTATAATACAATTCAAGTTAATTCTTTGCTTGTTCAAAATTTAATTGAATCATTTTTTATGAGTTAATTTTACCTTTTCTTATGAGACACGAATCCAAATTAAAGAAAATTTCAAATCTAGTATCGGTCGAGAAATTAAAAAATAAAAAATAAAATTAAAATAGCAAAGCCCTAAATTGGATTCAAGGTTTCTAGTATACCGGTCAACTTTTCGACCATATCAAAAATATCCACTTAAAAAGGGTCCAACTTAATTCCACGACGGTGACGTTGTTGAGGCACATTGTGCGGATTTAGCACCAATGGAAATTGAGGGCATTGTACCCTCTCAAGTTAGAAGTAACGTTTGTGTACACTCTACTTTTCTCAGACCCGAGATTTCACTGGTTATGTTGTTATTGTTGGAAATTGAGGGCATATTTTTAGGAGTTAGTACATAAATAACAACTTACTGATAAGTCCTTCAACTCTCTATGTTCATAAATAGGTGCCTCAACTTATTTTTTAATTTATCAATAGTATTCCAACTTGCAAAATAATTATTTAGGCATAAAATTTATGTGTCACGTCAGTATTTATTTTTACGTGTTCAACTTTTAACAAATTAAGGTATTTACTTGTGCATATTCAAAATTAAAGAACATACTTGCTAGTTTGAGACCAAATTTAAGAGTTTATTTATTTCATCTGTTTCAATTTATATAATGTAGTTTAACTAGATACGAAGTTTAAGAAATAAATGAAAATTTTTGAATCTTGTGGTCTAAAATAAATTATAATATTTGTGTGATTATAAATTATCTCATTAAGCGTGAAAAATAAAATTTAAAATTAAATTATTATTAAAAAAATGTGTCATTCTTTTTGTATTGATTGAAACAAATATTAAATATTATGCCTAATTTTATTTGTTAGGCACATTCTCCGAATTCAGCACCAATGGAAGTTGAGGGCAACATATTGTACGAAACTCTCAGCCCTCTCTCCGCCGCCACCACCACCACCACTAACCACCCACCTCCATCCTCCTCCGACGAACATGAACCCTACGTCGTATTCCGTAGCGAAATTTCTCAATCTACTCTTCAGTGTCCTTCGCCGGAAACCGCCGCACCTGATTACTTCTCACTCGACCTCGACGGTGACGTTGACGGCGCCGAGGTCAATAACAGCGATGTTTTGACGCCGGTGCCAGCTGTTACTCCGTTGCAGGTTAAGGAAGCGGTTAAAGGACTTGAAGGCAATTGGTTTCGTGCTAATTGTAGGTTTAAGAGTCCTATGCTTCAACTTCACAGAGGTAAAACGACGTCGTTTTTGTTTTTGTATTCTCCTAGTTCTGTTTGATCTATAATTAAGCTTCAGCTGAAAGATAATGTCTAAGAATTAATATATCTGTGTATATATAATATAATGCTTGTGCAATATGTGCAACTAAATTTTCTGTGTGTGTGTGGATTATGTATGTATGTCTGTACTGTTAACACACACATATGTGTACTTCGTACATACTTATATATGAAGTACATACTTTTGAGCTAGAAGCTGTGCAACTAAATTATAGGGAAACTTACGCTCTATGTCTACTGGGAGAAAATATTTACACGCTTTAACCCATATTTTGAGTTTGATACCCGGTTTAGTCCATATTTGTGTATAAACACCTTTTATACAAGGTTGATACATTATGTATAATGCTTTTCCCAGGTATAATGTTGTATGATATTGTATAAACTGAAAATATATGTGGCGTGATATTTCATGTTGGACTGTATATTTTTGAAAATTTCCCCAAGAAATTTGAGTTTTGTATGGCAATTTCTCATTGGTAATTGTTTTAATTGGATGCTGTTTTGGCCTGATTTGGGTTTCTGTGTTTGAGTTAGCAATCATGATTTTTATACCTCATCTATAGCAGCTTACAAATCATTGTAGTTTAGGTTATCAACTTTATCTTAAATCCTCTGGTGTTTGTCGAGATTTGTATGTTTATTGAAATGCGATAGTCCAAATTGAGCGGAATGGATACATAGAATATATATAGTTACCCCAATTTGTTTGGTATTGAGACTCATTTTACGTAGTTGAATTTGGTTTGTATAGAAAAATAAAATTGAGGTTTCTATTGCATTTCTCATGGGTAATCGTTTTATTCGAAAGCAGTTTTGGCCTAATTTTGATTTCTTTGTTTGTATCAGCAATCATGAGTTTTATACCTCATCTACAGTAACTTACAAATCACTGTGGTTTATGTCGAGATTTGTATGTTTATTAAAATGCGTTGGTTCAAATTGAGCTGAATGGATACAGAGGATATATATAGTCACCCCAAGTAGTTTCGGATTGAGACCTTGTTGTACTTGTATAGAAAAAACAGATGGAAATGTTCTATCACATTTCTCATTGGTACTCGTTTTAATCAATGAGAATGTTGGGCTGTATAATTTTGAAAATTTCCTGTTTCCTTAATACATGTGCAATATTCTTCTTCTGAGAAATTGGCTGTTTGTGTGGATTATGTAAGTATGCTTGTACTGTAAACACATACATATCACATATGCATGTTTGTGTGTGTGCGCATATTTAATTTACTAGTACTACTTGTATACCAATTATATATATTTGATTTAGAAGCTGTGCAGATAAATTTGCTTCAAACTTGCTGTGTGTGATATTTGCAGAGATAATAGATTTTTGTGAGTTTTTATCACCTACACCGGAGGAACAAGCATCTCGTAATGAAGCAATAGAATGTGTTTTTGATGTTATCAGATATATCTGGCCCAACTGCAAGGTCTGTGCTCACACTTTCCATTACCCTTCCATCCATATATAGCACGTTATATTTTGATGTACAGAAGCATATTGTTTCACTGTGTTAAAGTTCTTTTTAATTCTTTTTCCAGCCAGAGGTCTTCGGATCATTCAAGACAGGGCTTTATCTTCCCACTAGTGATGTTGATGTAAGCTTACTCTGCTTATTTTTCAAGTAAATTCTTTTTTTCTCGGTAACAATATATTTTCCTTGGAAGTTTCTCACTGAAGTGCTGTAACTTCTGGCAAAAGTTGGGCTAAATTTAAATCCTCACTTTAAGTAACAACTACCACTCAATACTGTAAACTTCCCCTCATACTGAAGTAGCTGGGTTCGCAAATCCTATATGACATGCAACAGAAAGCGTCATGCTAAGCTGGACATCCTATACTTGATCAATTATTCTGTGACGTTGGACCTGTAAATGTTTTTGCACCCAACAAAAGAGCATGTGGTTTTTAAAAAGAAAATATAGTTGTAATTTCAAAAAAAAATTTAAATAAATATAGCTGCTTATTGACAAAATACTTCTGGAGCGTGATACTGTATTTTGGTGGTTACTGTGTTATAAATGTGTTTAAAATTGTAGACTTTCTTTGTCTGCGACTATAGATCTTTTCACAGGCATATATGATTTGTTGGTTGATTGTGGTGTAGAAGCAAACATGATTCAAGTTACAATAAAAACTGATGAGCTACTCTTCGAAATGCAGCTGGTGATTTTAAGGTCAGATATTAGAAGTCCTCAAATTGGGTTACAAGCTCTTTCTAGAGCTCTGTCACAGAAAGGAGTTGCAAAGAAGATACAGGTTCATCACGTGACCCTGTGATCTCTCAACGAGGAACATTTTCTTTCGATTTCTCCCCCCTAACCCCTTGTGATAGGTGTCTGCAAATAAAACTTACAATCTGTATTTTTCATGTACCTTACCGAATTAGGTGATTTCAAAGGCTCGTGTGCCAATAATAAAATTTGTGGAGAAGAAAAGTGGCATTGCATTTGACATAAGGTTTGATTCTTTTCTATGACCAACATAAGGTTCGATTGTGCACTAGTTTTATGGGATCTGACAGTATTGTGAGTTTATAGAAGATTGTTCATATTTCTGATGTTTTTTGCCTGGTATTTGTCCCGAAATCGTACCTAAAAAAGCTATGTTTTGAATTAGCTAGAACTTCTTCCATAATAGTTTCTTGCTGCAAGTTGTGTTGCCCCTACTTGTTGATCAGTGGATAGTGGGATAAGGAGAGGTTGATATTTGCTTTCAGCTTCTCCACACTTGGTTTCTGGTTTCAGTTCATTAACCAATTCAAATAATTCCACAGATTTATTATGTAATTCATTTTTGTGAATTGGGCTAATCCTTTTTCTTGTGTTCTTGTTTTTCTTCTTTTTGGTTTGAGTTTCTCACTTGGTGCATCTGATTGTTAATTTGTCCATATTAGTTTAGACTTTAGTCCTTATCTTAATAAGCCAGCAAAATTAAATGGAGAATTGACCAATCTGTCCTTCTGCACTTCTTGGAAGTTAGAGAAAAGACCTATGACTACCCACTCACCCTTGGTAACTGGAAGTTGCTTTGATATACCTCATTGTTTTATAGCAGCTTCCTCCCGAAGTTCGGACAAATATTTACTATGCATACAAGACTGCCGACCTTTTGAACTCAAATGACTAAGTCTGATATTGACTGAAGAGCATGTAAGGTTAAAAGACTAGAATTTAGCTAACCTTTGCAGAACCCTACAGTATGACCGTATGCCTAGGTGTCAGGAATTTGTACTTAGCAATTTGGACACAAATTTTAGAGATGGTGAGAGAAGTAGGGTATGCACTCTGTTTGTTTTTTGATTTTGGATTGATTAGGTTGGCAAACTGATCATCAAACAGATATGAGTTTGGTGTGGTTTTGGTTTTCCTCTCTCAGATTGGGCCTTCTTTAGCTTTACCTTATTGGTCCAACTTAAATTTATTTTGCCTTGGATGTTAAATAAGACAAGGAGAAAATTTTCATTCCTGGACACTGAGAACAGCCAATAGAGAGAAGTTATACAGAATCTTTTCTTTATAAAGAAAAATATATAAATTATCTATTTTTTTAGGGTGTGGGGGCAGGGGGGTGTCCTAAAGAGCAAAAGGATTAATAATGGGGGAGATTCATAGCAAAAATTATAGAGCAAAAGTGGGAAATATGAAGACGTCAAGAAGAAACTGCAAGATAGGAGGAAAGAGATAAATAGGAAGGAGGAAGACCTAGTAGTGACTGCCTGAGATGTGACAGTGAATAAGATCAGAGAAATAAAAAATGCAGTGTTGCTGCCTGTGCTTCTTCTCTTGGCTGTAGTGGCCTAGTGGGAGCTTCCCAAATTCAAGGCAAACTCTAGCATGCTATATATACTCCGTTTCATTTTATTAAAGTCAGGAACCTGACCGGAAAACCGAAATTCCTTAACCCTTAAAACCAAAACACAAGGCTGGAATCTCTTCCTTAGAAGGAATGTAAAAATGATTGGGAAGTAGAATGAGTATGCCTTCTGCTTCAGCTGCTAAGCAACATAGAGTTGGACTGCAACAAAAAGAGATTCTATTTGTTGGAAGGGGCATCCCAAAGGTCTCTTTACGGTCAGAAGTTGTTACAGGAAGTTGGTATCAAGTAACAACAGGAGTTTTTGGCCTTGGCAAAAAAAATTGGCTTAGTAAGGCACCTTTGAAGGTCTCTAGCTTCTCTTGGATTGTGGCTAGAGGGGCTTGTCTCACTCATTCCAACCTTCAAAAGAGGAAAATTCAGCGTTGCAGTAGGTGCCCCATGTGTGAAGAGCACTATGAAGATGTTGGCCACATCTTTTTACACTGTAAAGTTACTACTTAGTTGTGGAGCATGTTTTCTTTAATCTTACGCATGTCCTGGTCCATGCCAAAATCCACTAGGGAGCTACTGCAATGTTGGAACAAAGAAGGGATGTGCAAGAAATCACAAAAGACTTGGAATACCATCCCTCAAGCCATATGGTGGACGGTTTGGCTTGAAAGAAACGACAGAATTTTTGAAGGCCGTAGGAGAAATTTACATAGTCTTAAACAAAGATGTCTTACTTTGCTAGCTTTTTGGTGCAACTTGGTTATTGTACAGGATGTTGGTGCCATTTTAGATACAATTCGGGATCTGCACGATCTGTAGTTATGTTTTTAGCGCACTGGCTTAGTGCAAGCATTTTGTATACGGTCGTTTTTGGCCTTGTTTATGAAATGAAATACATTTACCTGATAAAAAAAGACTGAAAAGTACAAGTAAAAAGGAGAAAAAGAAAGAACCAAACAGATGAAATTTTGCTTTAGTCGATTTCTTGGTATAAACTGAATAATGCACACCTCCGGGGGAGAGATATTCTTACCGGGGGGGGGGTAGTGGGAGGAAATGGAGGTGTAAATTTCTGTCCGAGTTGTTGGTTCTATCAACGAAGTAACTGCCATGGCTCATCACAATAAAATAGAGGTTCAGTGAGCTAAGCGGGATAGTGCTCTGACTACTATCGAATTAGCCCAACTGCTATAATGTTTTTAGTAGGTTGATGACTTGGACATGCTAGAGCTAGAGTAGGGTGACCGGAGCCTGGAGGGACACATTGAGATTGTATTTTTGAAGATAGGTTTCTATGGGTGGACACAAAGGTGTCTTCATATCACTTGCTATAACATACAAATTATTTAGTTAACTTTATACTACTAATTTTCTGTTCTGTGGCCACAGTTTTGATGTGGAAAATGGACCCAAAGCTGCTGAATTTATTAAGGTTTGTGCCAATGTATCCACTTGCTTAACAGTGAAAATGTACTGATGTAGAAATTAACTGTGTTTGATGTTATTGTTTTTGCAAATTTCTATAGGATGCTATGTCTAGCTGGCCCCCTCTGCGACCATTATGCTTGATTTTGAAAATGTTCTTGCAACAGAGAGAGTTAAATGAGGTAAATCATTCTTAATCTCTTCTGATATATCCAAGTTTCTAACTGTCTGCAGAGACCTGCTTTAAAAATCAGAATACATCCAAGTTGCTAACTCTCTGCAGAGACATGCATAAAAAAACATGTTAAGGTTGCTTGCTGATGATAAGGTTCCAATCTTTTCTGCTTTGACTGATGGTCTTCTTATATTGCAGGTTTACACTGGTGGGATTGGTTCCTATGCACTGCTTGTAATGCTCATAGCAATGTTGCAGGTGAATCAACTCAATCATATGTACTAATAGTGTGAATGGTTAATCATGATTGGCCATGTACTTAAGTTGAATAATTGGAATTTATGGTCTCACAATTAGATAGTCGAGTGAAATATTGGTGTGACTAAGTAGGCGTTTGGCCATGCGTTTTCATACCATGATTTCATAATTTGATTTCAAATCACCGCTTGTTTTTGTAATTTGGACAAAATTTCAACTTCAACTTCATATCATGATTTGAAATCTCAAATCATCCAAAAAGGTGAGATTTGGGATTCCAAATCATGATTTCAATTTTTTTTAAAATATAAAACTTGACCCATAAGTTTATATTTTGTAAAAAAAGATCCATAAGTTGGTAGATATATTTACTAAGCATGTTTACCAACCATTTTATCAAATATTAAAAGATCTGCAAGTTGGTGGTATATTAAGTGATTGTCCATACCATGTGAGAGGATTATATTAAAGAATAGTTACTCTACAACTCAAGTTCAATTTTCCTTTTTATTGAACTAAAGTTCGATCAATTGATGTTCTTTTTCTTTTTTCAGAAAGCCTTTCTAGTAGCGTATTAGTTTTATTATGAACTATGATTTGCTCATTTGGTAAGATTGTATGAAAATTGGGAAAGTTTTGATGGTTTCCACAACTTGTGGGTTTTTTATGTCTATAAGAAAAAAGACATTTAAGAAACCCAAATTGCATGTCCAAACAAAACTTCAACTTCAAATCATCATGATTTCAGATCATGATTTCAAATCATGTTCATATGGCTCCTAAGTGAAATATTAGTTTGACGACAGTCCTTTAATTATTCTCACTTAGAAAAAGCCCCTCTTGTTTCTGTTGCACTTCATGTTTCACTGGTGCTGTATCATTTCTCAACTATGCCAACCCTTCCTTTTCACTTGCCAAATGCATGTGGCAGGATATTACACTGCTGCTCTATTTTCACATGATAGAAAGGTGGAAAATCTAGCTGGGATTGAATGAGTATGGATTGAAACAAGTTTCTGAAATGAGACAACTCAAGCATGTTGTCTTTAATTTGATCAGTAGCATTGACCTTTTCCCCCTTTTCAGTTTGACATTATGGTTTGAAAAACTTAATTATGCCTAATAGAAGACAAAAGTTGAGACTTGAGATGGGAAAGGAATGGAGTTTGAGATACTATGAATGTCTGTTTTAATTCCTATTTCCTTTGCATTTGATACTTCATCGATCTGGAAAAGATTGTCTGGGCTTCTGTTTTTGGTTTTACCAAATTTATATTGTTCATCACTTTGGTATTGACTACTTTAAGAAACTTTTAGTGATATCACCTTAAAATAGAGGGAAAGAATTAGTCTTTTGAGCATACCATTCTTTGATACTTAAAAATCAACTTACTTCCTGTGGGGGTATTGTTGTGATGTGCTAGTTATTTAAAACAAATTCGTCACCAATGTGTTTTTTGTGTTTTACCTTGTTCTGATTATTTGGTCTATGCTATGTCATTTGTTTGCAGAATCATCGAAGTGGCCAAGCTTCTGCGGAGCAGAATTTGGGAATTCTTTTGGTATGTCTCTTCGATCTTGCATCTCTTGAAAATTTTCAAAGAAATCAATGCTTTACCTAAAATGACCCAACAATGTTCTTGTCTTTGAAGAGAATGGTCAATCTGCAGGTGGGAGAACGGGGTAAAAGAATCAAATCTTTAGTTTCTTAGAGGGGCTAAAGAGAAAAATCCTTAATAGGGGATAATGTTTTAGCAAATAAGGTCTTTCTAAGAGAAGATGAAAGCCTAAGGCAAAGTTCTTTAATGATTAACTTCTTATAAGTACAAAGCCATAGCACCTGTTACCTGTATGAGAGTATATGCATGTGCTCAACTTCTAAACCATATTGAAAATATGTTAGCTTTATATGTTCCTTGCTAATACACAAATCTCCTCTTTTAAAGTTCCAATGTGATAATTCACGGCTGTCATGTTCAAGAACAACTGCCTTATTGACCTTGCTTCTCAGCTCTCTCAAGGCATCTCTCAGAAACTTCATGGACAATTTTACTCACCTATTAAATCAATCTTAAAATCATCAAGAAATTGTGGTGTTCTTGAAGACCACCGAAGAGGATTGAGAGAGATCTAAACTGACTCATTTATCTTCTCTGGAGAACATCATAGGTAGTCCAGAATCTTGACTGCCTTTTCCCTCTTCTAAAAAATACCTTTCTTCCAGATTACTTTGTGATATACTGAAGTTTCTGACAGTCTTCTTGGATTTTAGCTTGGACCTTAATCTGTTTTATGCTTTACTAGAAGTGTCTATTTGCTTGATATTAATTTCTTTTGATCTCTTCAAATTGTTGCTGCAATTATCGCCATTGGGGAGAAGATTATTTGACCCTACAACCAACTAATGCAGGCCAGTGCGAGGGACAAAATTTTAACTTGAGTCATCTGTAAATCTTAGTTTGTCTAGGAGAACTAAGGAAGAAATACTTAATGGGTTCAAGCAGATTCTTGGAGGTCTTCGGAAAATTTCATGAAAGCCAAAAGGCAAAAGTATGGGAACAATAAGAAGCTGATGAAATGAAAGCCATAACACATACATTTATTGGAGAAAGACTATAAAGCTCATATTGTAAATCAAGACAAAGGGAAAGTTTTAGCTTTTGTGCAGTGATGGCAAGTTGTGCATTTCGTCTTTTGCTTGTATCCTGTGCCCAATTCTTTCCTTTTTAATCTTTGATTCCAGAAATAATTCCTAAGCTGACCGACTACCTCTTTTTCAGTTCCTCCTCGCCTGCCATCTCTTTTTTCTTTCATTTCCTTCTCCTTTCCTTTCTTTTATGTTATTTCAGCATATTGGGACTTGTTAATGCAAAACTGCCCTACAGGTTCGTATTGTTCGGGGTAGTTGCTTACATTTGCTCATATGTTTTGATTTAGGTTAATTTCTTTGATATTTATGGACGCAAATTAAATACATCAGATGTTGGTGTATCTTGTAATGGAGAAGGTACCTTCTTCCTGAAGAGTAGCAAAGGGTATGAAATTTTGATATATATTAAGTTATATCAGTGTTTTGCCTTAAGTTGTTCAAATATATCTGTTGGGTAATTTTACTTTGTTGCCTTTTTTTGTCTTCAGGTTCTCAATTAAAGGAAAGCAATCTCTTATTTCCATTGAGGATCCTCAGGTTACCTCTTATATCTGTGCTGTTCACATTTCCCTAGGGTCTCTTTGAATATCACAATGAACATGCATGAGCCAACATTGTCTCTTTTCTTCCCTTCTTTCTTTTCCTATTTATATTTATTTTAGTTATATATATTCTATTTTTTTTTTGCTTTTTAAGCTCGACTATGGTGTCAGTTATTTCGGTTGGTCTTATTTTCTTGTGGAGCAAGGAAGAGAAGGATTGCATCCCTTTCTCTTTTGTGCAGTTATTTGCTGTGTGAACCTTATATTTAGTAAATAACAATCGAGTACCTTTTTGTTTTGAAGGCTGTGTTCATTTATATACTAAACTAGGTTTTCTCTTGTGATTGCAGACACCAGAAAATGACATAGGAAAGAGCTCCTTCAATTATTTTCAGGTGAATTCCACATGATTTCAGATTCTGCTAATCTTTTTATCCATTTTCATCAAAATCACACTATGTAGAGGCTTGCACCACGTCAATAAGACTGCTTAATTCTTGTTGGGCGATATAGGAAGCTGGCTTTGTCTAGCAATATATATGAGTTACAGGGATTGTGAATTTTGCATGTTTCACTTGTCATGCACATTGGGTATTTAACAGGCAGCTTGTTGTCAAGCAGCATGTATTATCGTGTAGATTTATCTTAGCTGTTCTGGGTACACTTTGCGATTCCAAGCACCCAATTTTGAAACGTAAGTTTGCCCCTGGAGTTGTCTTGTGGTAGGAGCGCAGCTCGTGATGTGTGGGTTATAGGTGCATGTCATGGGTTCGAACCTTTGCCGCGGACAAAAGCTTGTTATTTAAGTGGACAAGGGTACTGAGTTTCGAACCGTGCGCCACCGACCGTCGGGGATTTCTCGGGTATCAAAAGAAGGCTGAATATAAGTTTAGATAGAACGCGGACCCTAATTTTGATGTGGTCCTCAGATTTGTGTATGAAATCTGGAGATCATAGAGTAGTTTTATGACAAACTCCAATCAAGAACACTCTAGTTCTCCATTATCTTGGTCGTTACTTGTTTACATACAGTTGGTCCTATTGCTCCTTGCTCCCTCGAGCTATATTTTGAGGTTCTTGTTTGTATTGGTGCAGGTCAGATCTGCTTTTGCAATGGCTTTCACGACATTGACAAATGCAAAAGCCATATTTGGCCTAGGTCCCAACAAGAGTATTCTTGGCACGATAATTAGACCAGATGAAGTACTAGTGGAAAGGAAAGGGGGATCTAATGGGGAAGTGACTTTTAATAATTTGCTTCCAGGCGCTGGGGAGGGACTGCAGCAGTATGGTGACCAGCAGGAGATCTATTGTAACTGGCAATTAAACGATGACGATGAAGAAGCACTTCCTCGAGGAAATGGGGGTGCTCAATCCTCAGGAAAGAAGAGGAAATCGTCCAAGGAAAAACAGTCGGCTAAGAAGGTGAAAGAAAATGGGCATAGTAGTAATGTCAGAGATGAAGAGAACTCCTCAAGGAAAGAGAAAAGTTCAAAGAAGCGTTGGAAACATAATAGATGGTGATACGAACAACTTCAATATTTATAGTGGTAAGAATTCATCTACTTTTATGGCTCTACGTGATATTTAACCCACATCAGATGGTTGGATCATGAGGAACCTTGCCGTAATTGTACTGACGTATCACTGGAGATGCAGCATTTATCCTGCGCAACTCCATTTGGACTGAATGGCAATATTTATGTGGCAAAGTTCTTCAGCTAGTTTCTACGGTAGCTACAACATTGACGTGTGAGCTTCTGTATCAGGTGCAAGTGGAGTGGGACTTCATATTGCACAAAAGTTTTTGATATAAAGTGGTGAAGATCATCTTCAGTGTTGTAACATGCCAATTTTGGCAAGAGTGAGCTGCTGTTGTAATTTAGAAAAGAAAAATCAGAGTTGTAAGACTATTCTTTTTAGTTTAAAGATAGGAGACTTAATCTGAAAATGCCATTTGATATATGCCAAATGTAGTTATTTATTTAAAAAACATAGTTACTTTATCTGATAAAAAACAGTGTTTTACATAGCTGTGTCCGGAAGTACTTCGAAAGCATAATTTGATAAAATATAGATATATCTTTGGGGTATTCATATCCATTTGATTTACTGGGGGTCAAACTTTGTTATTTATACTTATTTAGTAATTTTTTAACACATCTACATGGTGCGAGTCAAAATTATTGACTTTGGATGAACCCTTAAGTTAGCTATATCTCCCCCCTAAATTGTGATAATCACATACTAGTCCTATGATTCAATTTATAGTTTCCATACGAAATTTAAGAAAGAAATAAAATTTTTTGAGATTTGTGGTCTAAAATGTGTCATTTGTGTTACGATCAATTTTTGAAACTTTATGACTTTGAATATGTGATTCTTTTGGTCACAAAAAATTTTCATTAAGTAAAATGAGGTGTAGAATTATTATATTCAAATTAAAAATATGTTATCTTTTTTTAAAACAGATTAAAAAAATGTACACACATATATCGAAATGGAGGAAGTATAGATCCCATGTAACTGTAACTTGTCACATATACTCTTTCCATTTCAAATCATATGCCACTTTTTTTTAATCAGATCTAAAATGAATAACATTTGTCTTTTTATCTTTAAAATAATTTATATTATAAATTTTAAAAGTGTACCTTGGTATAAATTATAAAATAGAATAGAGTATAAACATTGTTTTAAAGAACGGATACATATGTATAATTGCGATATTGCATTCCACAACTAACATCTGTTAAATTCCCAATTTCTCGAAAAGACGCTGGAAAAAAGCACATAGCGAATGACGATCTGTAGTTCATCATCATCCTCTAGCTCCAACAAAACATGGATCCTTCACGGGTTAGCTGTTGGAGCTGCATTAGCCGTAGCTATCGGCGCTCGAGCTTACCTTGGCCGATCCAACAAGTTTCGGAGCCGGGTCATAGGAATCATACCCGCCCGTTATGCTTCTACCCGGTTTCAAGGGAAACCGCTCGTTCAGATCCTTGGCAAGCCCATGATCCAGGTACTTACTTCTATAGCTGCATGATCTTCAATTCGAATTATATATAGTTAAGACGAATGTGAAATGTTTATATTTGTATTTAGTCTGAAATGTAATACTCCCTACGTCCCAATTGATAGGATGTACTTTGACTGGACACGAAGTTTAAGAAATAATGAAAGATTTTTGAATCTTGTGGTCTAAAACAAGCCATAAATATTTGTGTGGTTATAAATCTCGTTAAGTGTAAAAGTTCAAGTTTAAAGTTAAATTGTTGTCAAATAAGGAAATGTATCATTCGGGAATGATTAAAAAGGAGAGAGTATCACATAATTGGGACAGAAGGAGTAGTATTCTCTCTTGATGAGTGGAAATAGCAGTACACTGATGATTGAACTTAGTGACTCCAAATTCTAGATGATTAGATCCACTTTGGGCAGAGGCGGAGTCAGGATTTAAAGTTTATGGGTCTTGAACTTGCTACCGGACTCATAGCTCATTTTAGTTATTGGGTCCGCAATTAAAAATTTATTTATTTAATGGATCTCCTAATATACATATAGGGTCTAAGAAAAATCAGATTCAGACCAAGTACTGTAGCTCTTATCCTGACGTTAGCTAATCTGTAGTTTTCCCGATGGAAAGATTCACCTCAGGCATCATTATTACTCTTTGACAATGTAATTATACGGTGATAATAAATGAGTTCACTTTTTTTTTTCTCCCTATAATTGTATGGTGCATGATAGTTTTCAATCAACTAACTGAGACCACTCGACCTATTTCATCCACTTGAAAATTAGTGTAAAAGTTGCTATCTGGAAGTCTAAATACTAGCTCGTGAAGCACAATTATCCAGAAAGAAAGTGATTACAATCTTTTCTGTTGGTAGATGATAGAGCGATGCATAGTTCTGGTTCGTCTACCTTATTTGAGTGGTGGAATGGAGAGTAAAATGAGGCTCCTATATGTATTGAGAAACTTGTTCTATTATCCACCAAGTTTTGAACCATACACAACTGACCTCGGGGATTTCTCGGTTATAAAATAAAGGAGCATTGAGAAACTTGTTCCGACTTTAAGGCTTTAGGTTCAACAATGGTCATATTGTTTCCGATAACATTTTTAGTTCTCATGCCTGCCCTGGTCTCTGGTAGAGATCTGAGAATTTCAGTAGTTCTCGTGAATATTAATGATTGTACAGTGGCATAGCTCCAGAGATTGGCTTCTTCCCTTCATTATACGGGTAGCCGGATGTTATGACTACCATTACTAAAGTATCTTGGCACTTTGGCGTAGTATAAGCTTACCACATAATTCACGATCAATGTATTGAAGGATAATATGAAGCAGTAATTTGTCAAGTGAGAAAAGAATACTGTGCAAACTACTAATCCTATCCCTCCTTGTATGCCCACACATCCATCTCAGCATCCTCATCTCCGCAACTTTCATCTTTTGGATGTGCGAAGTCTTGACTGGCCAACACTCCGCTCCATACAACATAGTCGGTCAAACCACCACCCTATAGAACTTGCCTTTAAGTTTTGACGGCACCTTTTTATCGCACAAGACTCCACATGCGAGCCTACATTTCATCCGCCCTGCCCCAATACGATGTGTGACATCGTCATCAATCTCTCCATTCCCTTGGATAATAGACCCGAGGTACTTGAAGCTTTCTTTATTCAGAATGACCTGAGTACCAAGCCTCACCTCCACGCCTGTCTCAAGGTCGCTCCCGTTACTGAACTTGCACTCCAAGTATTCTGTCTTAGTCCTACTGAGCCTGAACCCTTTAGAAAAAATAATTCTGCAAGTTTACGATGAATCAAATGATTAATGAAACTGTTTATCTGATAAAAAAAGTTCTGCAAGTTTACGAAGAACCAAATGATTAATGAAACTGTTTACCTGATCAAAAAAAAAGTTCTACAAGTTTACGAAGAATCAAGTGATTAATGAAACTGTTTCTGTTTTACCTGATTAAAAAAAATTATAAGTTTGCTTTGAATACAATACAAGGGATCTATTATCACCAGGTATAAAATTCCTAGACCATTTATTGCTCTTGGGAGGTGCTTTCCTTCTGGCAGTATCAAGATCCCAAAAATCCTGACCAACTTCAAACTATTCAGAGGGTTGTAACTTTTGGAAAGTTGTATGCTCTCTCTTTTTCCATTTACCCTTGGTGAAGTGTTGATCAAGAAGCAGTGAAATTGTGTATTTTCCAAAGAAACTGACACCCTCATCATATTCAAAATCTTAATGGCAGAGAACATGGGAAAGAGCAAAGCTTTCTGAGACATTGGATCAAGTTGGTATGTATCCATTTGACTTGGTTTGACTGCCTCAATAACCAAACCTACTTTTCCTTCGCTCCCCTCCACCCAAAAAAAAAAGAAAGAAAAAGAAAAAAGAAAGTGTGTGTGCAGTTTTGGAAGAGGGTTATGGCAAGCGCTTATTTGGTTGGCTGTTTGACAGTTGTGGCAACAGATGATAAAAAGATAGCTGAGTGCTGTCGGGGTTTTGGTGCTGAAGTGATAATGACTGCTGAATCGTGTAGAAATGGTAAACACAATGCCATTTTTCTCTCGAAACTGTTTTTGCAACTTCTGGAAGTTCAGTTTATGAATAGCTGATGTCCTGATGCTTAGTTGTTAATTTGTAGGAACTGAGCGTTGTAATGAAGCTCTTCAAAAGCTTGGTAAGAAGTATGACATTGTTGTCAACATACAAGGAGATGAACCTCTTATTGAACCTGAAATAATAGATGGCATCGTCAAAGCTCTGCAGGTAATTTTCCTTTTCTTTTTCTTAATGATGATAGAATTGTTGTTACTGTTGGAGTTAGTTTCGTCGGAGACTTCATGTAGTAGCTTGCTGATTGTTTCTTCAGTAAAATGCAAATGCAGTAGCCAGCACTCCTCCCTGGTTGATAGTTTAATCTATATTCAGTGCTACCAGTCAAGTTTCAATACATTTGCCTTATAAACCGAGGTTTTCTTGAATACCGAAGAATGTTGATCATCTGTGTTGGGATAATGCTTGAAAATTCTATTGACTCCATAATTTGATTCACGTAACTTGAGGTCACCTTTTCTTTCATAGTTCAACACTCCTTTGGGCTGTCATACACATATTCTTCTCTCTTTGTTGCTTACTACAAATTTTAGTGTTACATTCATCTAGTCGGTCTTTGTATTCTCTCCACTAAAATTCACTTAATTTTTGTGGCAGGGAAGGTCCTTATTCTCTTTCTAACTACGTATAATAGCTATTCCTCTTTGTGAAGGAAAAATAGATCATTCATACTTTATTTCCTCAATCTCCATGTTCAACCAAAATAGGTTTACCCTTCTGGCACACCCAAGTTGTTCTTAGGTGTATAAACTATTGGAGATATGTTTACTTGTAACCCCAAATATATGGTAGGGATATATATTAGTCTAAGGCAAAGCTACATACTTTTGGGCTCTTATCAGCTATTCTCTGAATCATATATTATGTGACTTGATTTGAATATGGAGATTTAGGAAGGCAAATGTTAAACGGGCCCCAAAGAGCAAGTTTAACGAGGCATGTGTAGATGTTTTTAGATTGACTGAGGAGAATCTTCAAACATTTAATCAGCAGATTATCTAGATATTTTAGGGTATTATCTTATCCAGATAGCCACGAAATGTAGGGGAGCTAATTGACCATGAAATTGGATGTTAAATCATATCATACTGCTTTTTGAGAAGTGGAGTTTACTTTGTGCGAGAATTCTAATGGAGTCTCGTCTCTTCACAACTTAGTCTTCTAGGATTTAAATGACTAACAACATTACTCTATGATTCGTGCAGGCTGCACCAGATGCAGTCTTTAGCACTGCCGTAACGTCCTTGAAACCTGAGGATGCATTTGATCCAAATCGTGTAAAATGTGTGGTTGACAATCGTGGTTATGCGATATATTTTTCACGAGGACTCATCCCTTATAACAAGTTAGTCCCTTTTTTTCCTCTTAAAAAGCCTGTTGCAGTAGCTGGTTATATCTTACCGTTTTAGAACCTGATTAACTTTTCCAAACATTCAGGTCAGGCAAGGTTAATCCTCAGTTTCCTTACTTGCTGCACCTCGGAATCCAGGTATCAAGTAGTACAATTTTTGTGCACCTATCAACTAGTTTTTCTCCATAACTTTATATGGCTGACTGATACAGTGTCTCTTATTTCATTCTAGAGTTACGATACAAAGTTCCTGAAAATATATCCAGAGCTGACACCAACACCATTACAACTAGAAGAAGATCTCGAACAGCTAAAGGTCCTTGAGAATGGATACAAAATGAAGGTAACATACTCCACAATCAGAGGCAGATCTAGGATTTGAAGTTTATGAGATATTTAATGTTCTTTATATATATACCGGGTCTACACAAACGCTACTAGGTTCCGTGAACCCATATACTATACACTAGCTCCGCCTCTGTCCACAATATGTACATTTCTATGCTGAATATCTGTGTTTGAATGATAAGGGAAACTATAGTTAACCAAACAAAACTGAAGATTATTTTTTGGAAAGGCTAATAAAATTTCGAATATGCTGCAAAAATTGCAGCCTTTTATCTATTAAGTATTATTTTCGAGCCATTTGGTTTGCTTTTCCGTTTGTGATTTTTCTTTGTCAGAAAAGTTGTTATATAACTGCAAGGATCTGTTTTTTTCTCTCTGCAGGTGATAAAAGTTGATCACGAGGCTCACGGTGTTGACACCCCAGAAGATGTAGAGAAGATAGAGCGGTTCATGCGTGAGAGAAACTTGGCTTAGAGCAAAATGAGATGAGTTATTTTGATGACTTACATGACTCTATAGCTATAAAGGTGGAGTTCTTTGATTTCAATTTGCACTTGGATTAACACGTCAATTATCTTTCAGAGTTAATTTTTGTGAAGAAAAAAGAAATAGGAACTTCTTGTATAAATCCTGCAAATAGTTCATACTTAAAAGTTAGGTGAAGTGTATGTTTCACGTAGGTATCCCTTGTGGCAAAGGTTGTGTTCTTATTCTTTCATATTTTATAGTTTATTAATGTGTAGTAATAAACTATGGTTTAGTGCTAACCATATTTGTGAAGAGATGCGTCATGTCATGTATTTATTGGGTTGGTGTAAACACACTACAGTTAAGTATTTGCCCCTATCTGTGTATGTCGACAGTTGACGTTGGGGCGCCTTTTCAAAGCTATTTTGAGGTACATGTTTCCAACTGTTTACTGTAGTATTTTCCAAGAGTTTTGAACAACATTTTCTGCTTTGTTGAGTCATTAGTAATATTTGAATGCATTTTGAGGTTATTTTTTGCATTGTGAGATGTAATAGTATATGCAAATAGAAGTGCAGTGGTTTAAGGTGGTAGAAGTTTTTTTTCTTTTATCTCGGTTCATGAGGTACCGGTTAGTATTGGTGCTTGAGACTATTGGATATAATGATGTGTGTTTCACTGAAAGGAAGGATAGAGAAGAAAAAGTTGGAAAAGGTTCAAATTCATCTTTTACCTATCGATTAATGAAATTCTTGACGTTATCTTTTGTCTTAAATATGTCTCTTCCTCTTAACATTTGTCCAATTTAGCTCTGATATTTGTTTCAGTGGAGCTACGTAGACAAACAAAAGATTCAAATCTACCTCTAAATGATTAAATTAATTTAATCTTTTGGAAATAGCCTCTCCATCTTCATCGAGTTAAGGTAAAGTTTACATACACACTACCTTCTCTAAATCTCTACTGGTATGTTATTGTTATTTTAGCGTAAAAATATTATTTTTATCATGTACAGACCGTTGAATCCGCTTGATGTAAAAATAATTTTAGTGTACTGGCAAGTTGTTCATACATTGTTTTAGGTCACTAGTTCAAATTTAAATATGACATTCTAGTTATATTTTTCGATGTATAAATTTCTGGCTCGTCACTATAAAAAAAACATATGATATAGGGAAATATTTTGATTAAATAGGAGTAACAACTTTGGTAATATGACAAGCAAATACAGAGAGAATTTATATATGAGATATTTTCTCGAAATACATTTGTACCCGCGCCGCGAAAATAAAAACTGTCCTATTAGAAGTCCTCTCCTCATCCATTTCATCTAAGATCTAACTAACGCATATTCGCATGACGAAATCTCACAATACTAAGACACAACTCCACACGTCCACATCTCCGTTCTCTACTTTTTTCACCCTCGCACCTCTTTAAAAGAAAGTGTATTCACATTTTTATCAAATAGCCAAATGAAGAGGTACATTAAGACTGACTCACTTAAAACACACCTGAAAGAGAATGTATCTATGCTTTTTGCTAGGGGTGTCAATGGTAAATAAACACTATCAGTAGTAGACAGGGGCAGATCCATGTATTAAATTTTGTCGTGACGGATATTCTATCGTAGACATAGAGAAAATATTGAATATTAAATAGCACTCAAAAAGTAATAAATGATTCTGGTGCTTTGGTTAAAAGATTGCAAACTTTAGGCTAAGCCAGGAAGGAATTAAGTTCGAACCTGACTCAAAGTAATATTTTTGTTAATTCTAAGGTAAGCATCCAGGACCATTGAATTTTAGATCTGCCACTATAGTAGATAAATTAAGAGGTGCATTAAGACATAGATATAATTTAAAGAGGGAACTAATAATTCAATCCAACTTTTAAGAATGTTTGTTATTTTCTTTGTCACAATTTATGTGATGTACTTTAATTTGACACGCATTTAAGAAATAAAGGAATTTTTTTGATCTAAAATAAGCTAAAGATATTCGTGTGGTTATAAATCATCTCGTTTTACGTAAAAGATAAAGCTTAAAGTTAAACTATTATTAAATAAAAAATATATCATTTTTTTTAACGGATTAAAAAAAAAAGTGTGATTTTTTTGGACAAAGAAAGTAGTAAATATTGTACCAAAAATAGTTTCATGGTAGAAGACATTAATCTTGAGATATATTCCACTCACCAAAATAAAATTTTCGTTTGGCATATCTTCCCACGTGAATGCCTGAGCCTCATCCCCATTTATCAACGAACGCATATTCGTAACTGTAAATACAAAATATCAGCACTCTCTCTACTATTTTCGATGGCCGGTGTGTTGGAAACCATCGCAGTTCCACGCGCCTCCGCTTTCTTGTCGGCGCATTTGGTTCCTAATGCTGATTCTTCATCGGTCTCCGGTCGTCGCTCCTCCGCCGTTAATTTTTCTCAAATGAGAGGACTTAAGGTACAGCTGAGTCGGTCGACGGTTTCGCTGGGCTCACGTTCAGATTCCGTTCGCCGTGGTGGACGAATTGTATGTGAAGCTCAGGAAACAGCTGTCTTTTAATTATCTTAAGTTTTATCTTTGTATTGCGTACTTAAAATAACGGTTAGACATTATTTTTTACGGAAAAAGGTCAAATTTGCCCACAAACTATGTTTTATGGAACACATTTACCCTCCGTTAAACCTTGAGATCAAATATACCCTCACCGTAGGCAAACTTGTTAAATTTGCCCTCATTTGGACGGAAAGTTGACGTGTACGCCACGTTGGATCCACGTGGAGGACAATCAAACACATGGCATGTGGGACCCACACCAAACAACCGCCGCTCCACCGCCATCGTCGATGAGCCGCTGCCCTTCACCCCACTACCCAAACCACCATTACCACACCACATCGCCACCCCACTGCTTCAACAACCAAACGACCCATGTACCATCACAGCCACCAACAAACAGTCCTCAAGCAACCACAACCGCACCACCACTCTGACCTCCAACAACCAACGTCAACTACCCCCATTGCGTACACCACTACTACTATACCAACACAACCACACCATAAACCAAACAATATCACAGCGACCAACAAACACTCCGATGAACCCCATTAAACTGTGGTCGGATCCACAAGTGGGCCCACCACGTCACCATCATCTCCGGCGAATCATAACAACGACAACATCACAACTCCCCACATCCAACGCTGCTTTGCAACCACCGGCAAACACCAGATCTACCACGAACCAATAATCGAACAACCCATTCGACGTCAAACCGGCCAACCACCACCACCACAACGTCGACCACCACCACCACAATGACTGCAACGTCGGACCACCAGCTCTGTCACGCCCACCAACGACAAACAGCCAAACCACCATCCCGTCGCTCGTCTCCCTCTTCCCCGTCACTTCTCCGACGAGCTTCACACCACTACCGCATCGCTGCATGCCACTCTTCTCATTTCCTTTCTTTTCTTCAGCCATGTCTTTCTTTTACCACCATCATTCTTTTTCGGATCTGCCACTACCGCCACGCCACCTTCTTTGCCGAAAAAATGGAGGTTTCTAAGCTATAGGAAGTTACTAAAAAACTGAAATCAAAATCAAAAATTTATTTCGAACTCAAAAGCTAAGGCCAAAATCAAGAGCAAGAAAGAAATAACATGAGATATGTAAGAAAGTTAAACAAATAAGAAGAGAAGCTTGTAATTTCTCCTTGTTTGGATATAGAAATCCATAGCTCACGCAGAACGTTGTTTTTAGGTTGTGTTCCAAGGTGATGACGGCGGCGGTGATGTAGCGGCTGAGGGGGAAGGCAACGGGGGCTGGTTAGGTAGGGTTAGGGTTATGTTTAATATCTGCTCACGTGGATCCAATGTGGCGTCCACGTGGATCCAATGTGGCGTCCACGTGGATCTAACGTGGCGTACACATCAACTTTTCGTCCAAATGAGGGTAAATTTAACAAGTTTGCAAACGGTGAGGATATATTTGATCTCAAAGTTTAACGGAGGGTAAATGTGTTCCATAAAATATAGTTGGAGGTCAAATTTGACCCTTTTCCCTTTTTTTACTACTCCCTACGTCCTTTCGTGGCACTATTTGACTAGGCACATAGTTGAAGAAAGAAAATAAGACTTTTCTAATTTGTGGTCCAAAATAAATCTTAAAAATTTGTGTGATTGTGAATTATCTCATAAAGTTAAATTGTTTCTAAATATAGAAAGATATTCTTTTTGGACAAGTTAAAAAGAAAATGAGACAGAATGAGTATCTTTTAACGGTTAGGCACTATTAACATCATGTATAAATAAGTATTTTTCCTTGAAAGTTATGTTATCTTAGACAGAAAGTGTTGATGCGTTGAAAAATAATAAACACGAGGAAGAATAATCGCATATTTTCTTCTCCATTTACAGACTTTGGGAGCCTAATGTCGTTATAATTACGTGAATGTGAAATTTTGGTGCATGCTCTTAGAGCTCCATATTTGACTTTTTGGGTGTGTTTGCTACTGAGGAAAATGTTTTTAACAGAAAATATTTTATTCAAAAATAATTTATCGAAACATAAGTTATTTTTTGATGTTTTACCAGCAGAAAACATTATCACAATAATATTTATTATATATTAGATAAATACTACGAGAGTGGGTGGGTGGAGGTTGGGGTGGGGTTAAATGGGCAGGGGAGTGGGGGAGCTGGGGGTGAGGTACGGTGTAGGTGGGGAGGAAACAGTTTGTGAAAAGTGTTACTTAAGAAACTTATTTTCTAACCTTTCACTAAAAAAATCATTTTCCTAATTTTTATGAAATTTATTTTCCATCATCCTTATATAGGAAAATTAAAAACATCTATAATTGTCATGATATTTGCAGTAAGACGTGACATGTGTCTAACTTACACTTCACATAATATAATGAAGAACCTACTGATATAGCTAAAACAGTACGTTGGAGAAAGAACCACTAATGAAAGCCTACTCCTCCTATCTATTTTACTTGTTATATATGTTGCATTTTTTACACGATTCTTAAAAATTATTGAAAAATAGATGTATGATATGTGTTTATATGTATATCGTTAGAAAAATAAAGTAAATATATCGACGAAGAAATAACTTTGGGGCATGAATAAATGGACTTTCCTTAAAGAGATATTGCTTGTATACAAATTGGAAAAAATACAAGTAATTTACTTCGGGATACAACAAAATTCGTGTTGTACCTGCAAATTTTCTATATACTACATCAAAAGTGTCCTTATTGAAGGAAATAATCACTTGATTATTTTCATTAATGAAAGAGTATATACACAATTTACCATTTTCCATAATAGGAAAATCCTATTCCTATTCTGCTCCTAAAAACATATTCTAGTTGTACAAGAATCATATAATTATGGTAAGTGTACAATACTAATTAATACAATATTTACACTAATTAAAACCTTCTAAAAACCGTGATATACACGGGTTTGTATACCGTGTATACCACGGTTTCACATATGATAATATGCCTTGTGAAACCGTGATATACATGGTATACAAACCCATGTATATCACGGGTATAACTAACACACCCCCGCAGTCATAGCGGGCGTTCTTCGTACGCTGAGACTGTCCCTAAAATCTTCAAAGAGTACTGACGGAAGACCTTTGGTAAAGATGTCTGCAATTTGATACCTGAAAGGGACATGGCAGACGCGTACTTGTCCGCGAGCTACCTTTTCGCGAACAAAGTGAATATCCATCTCGATGTGTTTGCTGGTGTTGAACCGGATTACCAGAAAGGTAGACGACACTAATATTATCACAATAAACAAAAGTAACTTTCTGGATAGGACAATGAAGTTCTAAAACAAGATTACGTAACCAATAGGATTCCGAGACCACATTGGCTACCACTCGATACCCGGCCTCTGCACTAGAGCGTGATAGTGTAGACTGACGCTTCGCAGACCATGAGACCAAGTTATTACCAAGAAACATACTATAGCCGGACGTGCAACGTCTGGTATCTGGACAGCTACCCCAATCATCATCTGTATACGAGACAAGTGTAGACGTTGATGAAGGATAGAAATGTAAGTCATAGTAAAGTGTTCCCTGGATGTATCGAATAATGCGTTTGAGCGCATTCATGTGCTCAACCCTGGGATCATGCATAAACAAGCATACATGTTGTACGACATACGTAATATCTGGTCTCGTGAAAGTAATATACTGAAGAGCCCCTGCAAGACTGTGATAGTGGGTCGGATCCTCGTACGAGGAGCCAGCCGCAGCACCCAGCTTGGGTTTAGTATCAACTGGAGTGGAAGTAGACTTGCATGAGGACATACCAGCTCGTTCAATGATCTCAGTTGCATACTTCCGTTGTGATAAGAATAACTCACCTGCATGACGAGTAACAGCAATCCCCAAAAAGTAACTCAAGGGCCCTAAGTCTTTCATAGCAAACTCAGAATTGAGCATTGTCATGATAGACTTTCGCAAAGCATCAGAAGAGGCACTCAAGATAATATCATCCACATATAATAGGATATAAGCCAGAGAAGTACCACGCCGATATATGAACAATGAATTATCAGACATGCTGTGTGAAAACCCAATAGAGGAAACATAGTCTGCAAATCTCTTATACCAAGCACGTGGGGCCTTCTTAAGCCCATACAAGGACTTCTTCAATAAACAGACATGATGAGGAAATTTGGGGTCACGAAAACCCAAGGGCTGATGCACGTAAACGGTATCCTTAAGATCAGCATGTAAGAAAATATTCTTCACATCTAAGTGATGAATGGGCCAAACTTTCGAAAGAGCCAGATTGAGAACAGTGCGAATGATAGTCGGTTTGACCACCGGACTAAAAGTTTCACCACAATCCACGCCAACCTGTTGAGTCTTACCATCACCTACAAGACGAGCCTTATGCCTCGCAAAAGAACCATAAGAATTATCCTTATGAGTAAAAATCCACATAGACCGAATAATATTAACATCAGAAGGACGGGGTACCAACTCTCATGTCTTATTTTCAATAAGAGCATCATATTCATCGTTCATAGCCAATTTCCAATTCGGGTCATTTAATGCGGACACTGAGTTACTGGGTAGGGAGGATTTAACAATATTAGAATTTAGTTTAAAATGTTTTTTTTGTTTAAAAATACCTCATTGACTACGAGTGACCGGTCTGTGACTCGGGGGAGAATTGGGTGGATTTTGGGACAAAACTGATGGGGTGATGGACTGGCCAGCAGGTAGTGGGTCTGTTGGCCCAATATTGGAATCAGAAACAGAAGACGGACCGAGAACTGTAGCAGGAAATGAATCGAGAATTGTAGGTCCAGCGGGGCAGTGGGCCCGCCGGCGGAATCGGGGTGCGGGACAAGTCTGATAAATGGTGGATAATAATGGGGAGACATCGTCATCCAAAAAATTATACGAACTAGGCACGAGACTACTCACTTTAGAAAACAGAATTTGAGTTTTATAAAAAATAACATGGCGACTAGTGATGATTTTATTAGATGATCACGATGATTAGACGGATAACCCAAAAACACGCAAAGGGTAGAACATGCCTAAAATTTGTTAATTGTAGTTGACGAAAATAATTGATAACATAAGCACCCAAAGACCCTAAGATGGGAATACGAATGATTTTTATTATAGAGGACTTTATGAGGAGACGCATTTGCCAACCCTTTGGTAGGAAGTATGTTAAGAAGATAAGTAGTCATTTGTAGAGCATGATGTCAAAAGGAAGGGGGTACGGAAGCATGGACCAATATAGTTCGGACAATGTTATTAATTGTACGAATTTTTCATTCGGTTTTTCCATTTTGTGAGGATGTATGAGCAGAAGAGAAACGAAAAACTATGCGATGAGTATCACAAAAAACCCGAAACATATTATCATATTCATTGCTATTATCACATTGAATATTTTTTTATTTTCCGATCGAATTGGGTACGGATGAATGCCCTAAACTTTAAGAATGTGGAAAAAACTTGTGATTTTTTCGCTAACGGGAAGGTCCATAAAAAATTAGAATAATCATAAAAAAATAGAGCATAATAACGATGGCCCACAGAACTTAAAACGGGAGATGTCCATAAATCGCTATGAATAATATCAAATGACATTAAAGTACGAGATTTAGAGTCTACAAACGGTAATCTAACAAGTTTTCCTAGAGGACAAGATTGACAAATTGGAGTACCATGCGTACCCTTACAATAAATAAAATTGTTTTTACGTAATGAAGAAACAATAGGCGACCCAGGGTGACCCAAACGTGCATGCCATAAGGAATGAGCTAGAGCTGCAAAAGTAGATGGAAAGGCTTGACTCGAGAGACCGGATGTGGGCGTGATAGGATAAAGATCACCCATACCATCACATCTCATGAGAAGAATCCCCGTCTTGAAATCCTTCACAGGAAACCCAAAAGGATCAAAATCAACAGAAAGTCAATTATCAGTGGTGAATTTACGGACAGACACCAAATTTATTTAAGTAAGTAGGGGCATGAAGGGCATTTTTTAAGACAAGAGGTGGATGGAAGGGAGACAAAGTTTTATGACCGTAACTACGAATTGGAATTGAATCGCCATTACCAACAATTATGCCACGATTATTGCTCAAATTGGAAAAAGATGAGAGAGTACCTTGGTCGGACGTCATGTGAGTAGCGGCGCCGGTGCCCATGTTCCAATTTGCATCCGGGGGATTTAATCCAAGTGTGTGCATTGCGGCTTCAATATCCGTCGATGTGAGACCCACAACGTGATGGGCCTGGGCTGGCCGAGGCCCAAGCACATTGGCTTGCAGCTCCTGCCAAGAGTGAGGTCTCGGACTATACTGTTGGCCCAAAAACTAGGCCTATTTGTGTGCGGAAAGTGGGCCCAGTTTTCTGGGTAGGCCGAAGGTGGGCAATATGAGGCATTGGGCCAATGACCGCTAGCCAAGTTCCAGGGACACGGACCCCAGGGCTATAGCCAGTTTATGTGCGACCCATTGCCTTGAGGTCCACCCCCGTTATTTCCACCGCGGTTTCCGCCGTTATATTTTCAATTGTTTTTCCGATTTTTACCATTTTTGCCTCCACCGTTGTTGCAATTTTGGCCTGAATTTTTGGAGAAGGACGGAGTAGAGTCGGAAGTGGTCATCATGACGACTGAGTTAGCACTAGTAACCACATTTTTAGCCAAGCCGGCTTCCTCCAACATAAGCATGAACCGGGCTTGATAGAACTGTGGTAGAGGATCACTTTGACGAAGGAGAGTTCCAACGCCACTATAAACCTCGGATAGGTCAGCAATCAGCTGAAGAATAAGACGATTATTGCTAATGGGCGAACCAACGTTGCGGAGTTGGTCCGCCAACTCCTTCAGCCTTTTGCAATAGGCTGAGATGTTCGGAAAATCCTCCATGTTAACATGAGAAAATTCCTGCTCAAGAGTAACAGCACGAGAGTTTTTGTTATCTTGGAGTATGTCACGCACCCTATTCCAAGTTTACATCGCCGTAGCATCGGGTTCAAGAATCGTTTGCAAGAGGTCTGTAGAGATAGTGGAATAAATCCACGGTAGAACGATAGCATAAAGAGTAGTCCATAATATCGGGTTAATTTCTGGGGCAGGCTCCTCGCATGCGGCTGAGGGAATGATATGATGAAGAACTTGATGCGACATGCATGAATCTTGAAAAGTTCCGCCCACGTCGCATATTAGACGTCGCATATTAGAAGTGCATAGAATCCGAGGAGAAGACCGGAAACCGAGGCAGCAGAAGGTTAATTTCGGACGAAGTAGATGAAAAACCTAGACTTCTGATACCATGAAAGAAATAATCCATTGATTATTTTCATTAATGAAATAGTATATATACAATTTACAATTTTCCATAATAGGAAAATCCTAATCCTATTCTACTCACAAAATCCTATTCTAGTTGTACAAGAATCCTATAATTATGGTAAGTGTACAATACTAATTAATACAATATTTACACTAATTAAAACCTTCTAAAAACCGTGATATACAAGAGTTTGTATACCGTATATACCACGGTTTCACATATGGTAATACGCCTTCTGAAACCGTGATATACATGGTATACAAACCCATGTATATCACAGGTATAACTAACCTATATGAAAGGTTTGATTTTGATCTGTCACGACAATGATTTATGTTGATCTTGCAAGGTTTACTTAGAAGAAATGCAACACAAATAAATTGTAATAGAGTAAGGCTAAAATCCTTAAACTAAACTCAAGTAACGTGAACCTAACTTTGAGTTAGAGTAAGGCTAAAATCCTTAAACTAAACACAAGTAATGGAAATCCAACTTTGAGTTAGTATACACTAAGGCTGGCCAACGGGGCGGGTCAGCCCGGTCACGACCCAACCTCGCAAAAAAAAAAGCCACGAACGGGACTCGAACCGAGACGGGACCTGGGCTCGTCCCGCCCTAGTCCCGTTTCGCCCGACCCGCCCCGATCCCTCCCCTTTGCAAAAAATATTCGTAGCACAACGACCATTTTATATTTTGGCCGTTGTGCAACGGCTATTTTTGGCCTCCCCCCCTCCAAATCCCCAACCCCCTACCCCTTTAATAACTCCTAAGTTAATATATTTACACTTTAACTCAATTTTCCAACTATAAATACCTCATTTTCTCTTCATCTTTCTCACAAATCTTCCTACAATCTCTCTAATCTCTCAATCTATCTCTCTACAAATCTACATTGTCTACTAAATATTAAATTTTATTTATTCATTTGTATAACTACATCAAAGTTAAAAAAATTGGGAGTGAAGTTGACAACTAGTTTGAGGATCATCCATCGAGTAAAGTTTCAATTTTCAACCTCGATTAAACGTTGACGTTACGTCGGCGTTTGGTACATTCGTTCATTCTTTAATTTATTATTGTTACTTTATTTTAATTAGTGCACTTAATTTCATTATCTTTAACTATTTATTAGCATAATTAAAATAGAATGAATAAGAGGTATGTTTAAAGGTAAGGGTAAGGGTAAGTGTGCTTCTTCTAGTAGAGGTAACAAGGGCAGAAGTACTTCTTTTAGTAATCTTATTCCTAGACATGATGATTTGGTAAATTACACACATATAGATCAAACTGGATTTTTTAATGATATACCATTAGAGTTAGACGATGAGATATTTTCTGCAAATCAACCAGACTTTAATTTAGAAAATAATCTAGATGACACACCCACTAGTGCACCTCCAACTGAAACGCCTCCTATCCCCCCTAGTATGAGACGAGACCCAATAAAACGAAAATTAAAATCAGATGCATGGATTTTTTTTATAGGGACGAAGAGAATCAAGTAGTTAGATGTCAAATTTGTAAAAATGTTTATAAATTTAAAATGGGAAAAGGTCAGGGTAGTTGAGACATGTACAAAACTTTCACAAAGTTAGGTGAGACGAATACTTGGCTAAAAAATCGGGTGCACCAATGCGCTCTTAGTCGGGACAAGGTTCACATACTGTCCCGGATCAAGTACATGGCCAAATTAACCCTATGATAGGGGAATTGTAGGCCCTAAATATTATAAACATAGAGATAGGGAAGCAATAGCAAAATTAGGTGCGGTGGAGGGTTTGCCCTTTTCATTTCCTTCATTTCCTGATTTTATTCATTACATTAGAGATATGTATAATCCTGCTTTTAACAGTTTTTCTAGATCAAATGTTAGGAGAGATGTTTTTAAATTTGCACATGAATATCAACAGTATTTACGTTATTCATTATATCATTTTCCTGGCAAAGTATCTATCTATATAGGTCGTAGTACTAACGGTCATGATTATTTAACGATTACATGTCATTTGATAGATTATAAATGGTCTATGCAAAAACGTATTTTAGCGTATATATATATATATATATATATATTGATGATAGGCACACTGGTAGTTTTATTGCATAAAATATTCATTCAGTTTGCGATTATTATGGCATAACTGATAAAATTATGACTATTACATTAGATAACGCTTCTTCTAATAATTTGCTATTAGAATTTTAAAAGATCTTTTAACTCCATCTTTTTCAAATCATTTTCATATAAAATGTGTGTGTCACATTTATAACTTAGTTGTAAATGATGATCTATCACTTTTTGAAGATATTCTTAATAAAATACAATTTGCTATAAACTTTATTTTTAGAAGTAATAGAATACAACGAAAAAAAGAATATAAAAAAACTTGTCACGATTGTGGACTACCTTATAGAAAAATTCTCGAAGAAGTAGCGATTAGGTGGAATTCTTTATACGAACAACTACTTGTTGCTTATGATTATAGAATACCTATAACTTTATTTTTTTAACGCCCATAATTGAAATCCAACTGATATGGTTGTAGATAACGCTTGAGAAAAAATTTCAGAACTTATTGTATTTCTAGAAAAAAAATTCAAGCAATAAAAGAATTTTCCGGTATATATTATCCTACTATTTCAACTATGTTATTTTATATAGCTCTAATATTTTTATTACTTAGTGAATATATGAAAAACCCAGTTTATAAGGCACCTATTAAAAAATATTTATCAAATTTAAAAAATATTTTATTTCTATTCCCACTATTTATATTATTGGTGTTGTATTAAATCCGATTATTAAAATAGACGGTTGTAAAGCACTTATTGAAAGTTTGAAACTATTTATGATTGTATAGCAGTATTTCCACCTCCAACTCCAAAAAATCCAAATGATTCACTACTTAAGGAACAAACTAAAGAAGAAGTGTTGTCTAGCATACAAGATGAATGCAAAAAAATATATAGGCACTACCAATAAGAAAGTGCTAGCAACCAACCGGCTTCCATACCATCTTCTTCTTCAACACAACCTCAAAAAAAACATGTTGTTTCTGCGGCTAGTATTGAAAGCCTTAGACATAGAATGTATAATGGTACCACTACTAATCAAGTTAGTGAGTTTGATGTTTTTATTTTGCAGGGTGTTGTACCGTACCAAACAGTTCTCAATGAAGAAGGACGTGAAGACTTGCTGAAATACTGGAGAGAGAATGAGAAGACCTTTCCGACACTGTCAAAGATGGCCCGAGATGTGTTGAGTATTCAAGCATCATTAACAGCATCTGAAAGCGCTTTTTCGACCGAAAGATTTCAAATAGGAGAGCACAGACACTCGTTAGCGGGAGACAACTTGGAGATTGCAGTATTATTCAGAGATTGGATACGAGCGGAGCGTAGAAAGTGCGATCAACTAGAGATCAACGAAGAAGACGACGAAAACTACAACAAAATCTTATTCGACGGAGGTGGAAGCGACGTCGAGCAATTTGACCAACAAATTCCAATTTCAACCAAAGAACCACAAGACAATATAAAGAAATTAGAAAATGTGTTTTTAAATATGTAATTTTTTTAATTGTAATTTTACTATGTTATTTGCAACTTTCAACACCACAAAGTTGCAATTTTGAAATTCTATTACAAAAAAAATTATATTTCTATTAAATAATATAAGAGGCATAAAAACAGTCTTGAGATATTTTTATTACACTATCTTGTTCAATTATTGAGGTGTTTATATATGTTATTTTTTAAAATTAAGTGAAAAAAAAATTGGAAAACCCGATCCCGACCCGACCTCGTCCCGACAAGATCGGTCCCCTTTTTCGACGGGATCGAGAACTGGACGGGACATCAGTGGGTCCCGCCAATCCCAACACGCCCTACCCCCGTCCCGTCCTACTCGCCCCGTTGGCCACCCCTAGTATACACTAACAATACAAGTTCAACATGTAATAAGAAGTTACTTTGTGTTGCTAAAGCATGAGTCTCCTCATTTAGAGCCTTGATTCTAATTTACTGAATACTGTTATGTGAGGAGTTAAGGAGTTATTAAATACCTGAAATAACAGGAGCATAGTGAGAAACTCCATAGTGCAAACTGTTACGAGAAGAGGTTGAATTTATTCTTAATGAAATTAGTAAATGTCTGCAGTAATCATTGTTTTGGAGAGCGAGAAACGGAAAAAAGCGACGAGGCTCGCTTCACGTCACTGAAGCGAGAAGCGTGAAGCAAAGCGCGCGCTTTTTTCAACTGAAGCGCAATTTAATATAAAAATAAAAAATATTAAATTTACATAAATAAATAACCAAGAATTCAATAGAAATAATATATTAAGCAAATCTTTCCATTCTTGAATTAAAAAGTAAATAATAGATAAAAAGCTACAAATTTTACTACAATCACAACCGAGGATAAAAACAGAGAAAACCAATTACAGGAAAAAAAATAACAGAACAAAAAAATCCTAAATTAGAGGATAAAAATAGAACAGAAACTTGCAGCAAGTCGAAGAACTGAAAAAAAAAATAGAAAAGAAGAAAGAAAGAAAAATTAACCTCTCCCAGCAGTGCAGTTGAGTAGCAGCAGAGGAAACAGAGAACAAAAGAGAAAAAATAGAAAAAGAGGAGAGAAGAAGAGGAAGAGAAGAGAAGAACTTTGAAGAGAAGTCGCAGAAGTCGAACTCGAAGCAAAGTAAGAGAAGAGAAGAGCAGTCGCAGTATATTTTTACAAAATTTTAAAAGTAACCGTAGATCTCGCCTTTCTCGCTAAAGCGCACGCTTCACAGCGCCTCGCTTCTCGCTTGAGTCGCAGAAGCGCACGCTTTTTCTCTATTGCCTCGCTTCAGGGCAGAAAAGTGATAGTCCTGTACTTCGCCTCGTTGCGACCACTTTTGATAACACTGACATTAATGACATTTAAGATTGTTAGAAAAATAAGGTAAACATAATGGAAGAAGAAATGGCTTTGGGGCCTGAATAAATCAATTTTTCTTAAAGAGATATTGTCCGTATACATATTGGGAAACATACAAATAATTTTCTTCAAGATGCAATAAAGCCCGTGTTATACCTGTCGATTTTTCTATATGCTACTTCAAAAGTATCCTTATATTTATAGAATTTGAGAGATGTTTGGCCGACACTGACATTGAAACACGGAAGCTAGGGGAGACTTTTCAGAATAATCATGCCCTTTGATGAATAAATGTGTTTATTCAATTTAAGACCTCTTATATTACAAACTATCTAACATATACTTATACCATTTAACCATGATTAGTTAATATATATGTTTACTCCATTAAATCACTTAACAATAATAAGTTGAATGGTTTGGCGCAAACATCCACTGCGGTAAGTAAACTAATTTGACTATATTATCCTTATTTATTCGTTGATCTCAATTTAATTCTATTTTCTTTTTTACCATATTAATCTCTACTCTCCACATTCTAAGTAAGCGTAAAAGTGAAAATTAATATTTAATTATATCTTTATTTTCTAAAATAATAATTATTTTAGGCTAATATTTTTAATAAACACGATGACTAAAATGAATTAGAGGGAGTATAAACAAGAACAAGCAAAGAAATTAAGAATACACTATGCATAGCATACAAATGATAAATCTACTTAGCAACACATTAAGGCACAAGCGTGTGTGCCTTTAGGCCACCAAAAAAAAAGTGATCAGTGAAAAAGAAAATGTTTCTAAATTAAATGACTGAGCAAACAGCTCTTTATTACTTCATCAATACACAGACATCATCAGCATTTGCTTACTGTTTCGGTCTTCTTCTCCATTACTTAGAAAAAACGTTACTCTTCTCGGTCCTGTGTGATTACTAGGAACAGTAATTGGCCACGAAGGAAGCGTCAACACGAACGCTGATGACCAACAAGGCGTTCCGGTTCCATTAAGTCTATCCCGTTGTCCACTTCTTTGAAGCGTACCTCGAACTACAGCTGGATCAACAAGGGCATCAAATTTTAACGTTTTCATGTTGTATGAGATGACAATGTCCCCGAAACCGAGGTAAAGAATGTTGGCATCGAACGGATGGAAGGCGATCGGAGTAGGAATGATCCCATTTAACGCTTTGTTAATTATACAATCATCGAACGAGATGTCACCGATTTTCACCGTGTGCTGCAAAGTCCAACTTGAAGAGTCATACTCATCAAGAACCCAAACAGAAATGCCCGAAAATCCAAAGGGATACACGGGCTTAACGGACACCTCAATATACCTCAATCGGCCCTGATGAACGTCAACCAAAATAGAACTTCCGTTATTCCTGGCATTGATACACTGCTTATCGATGTCAGCATGAAGTCCAATTACGAGACATTGATCCTTAAAAGGATCAAACGCCAAAATCCCATGTCGACGATCAATCCAATGTAGCTTTCCATTCAGAGCAACAGGCCTCCTGAGCCAAACAACTTCGATTGCTCGGTCCATATGCACGACAACATTCTTCCAACTTCCGGTCTCAGAAGAAAATACCTCGAACTTGAGTACATACGACTCGCCAAACTGACAATCGAATCTCACCACTTTATAGCTCGTCAGAGACCTCCCTTGAGATTCCGTTAAAAAGCCTGTACTAACATATCCAGAAAAATATGTGGAAGTTCGAGGAAGTGCAACGGAATGCCCCGTAACAACATTGTAAATGTGATAATCACTTACTTCTACACTCACATCACGATCATACAATACTAGTCCATCACTAATCCCTATAATATTATATCGTTCGCCCTGAGGGCGAACAATATAAGGGAAGTGAGTTGTACTAAACCTTGGACTTAACCGATTATCGGAAAACAAGTCATGCAAAAACGACTGAGCTAAAAAGCTAACACCCTTTATATAAAGAGTGTTAGCAAGAATGGTCCAAGGTGGTGGTAATAAAGAAGCTCTAGACATATATAAAGATGCAAAAGAAGGTTCAGAAATCACGAAACGACACCGTTTTGATACACATTTGTACCTAAACACACATTTTAATGGCAATCTTGATAGAACTTCAATCAAGAACCAATCAGGAAGATACCCATTATTGAAAAATATCTCTAATTTGGGTTTTACAAATTTTCCACAAATGGGGTTCTCAAAATTTGTTTCTTTTTTTCTATTATAAACACAAAGTTCCATTTTTTTAGCTTAAATTTGGAGAGAGAAAAAACGGAAAAAGGTAAATTTTTAGCAAATCTTTGGTGGGTCTAAGAAATAGTGAAGAAAATGAGCAAGTGAATTTACCTATTCATAATGTTGGGAATTATGGGGATGTGGATTATAGTCAAGCAGACTATTGAGGACTTTGTATAAATTTAACCAAATTCAAGAATTCTCCAATTTCGTCTTATCCTCGTGGGTTTGCTTTTTTGCCAATTTGATGGTTAGGACTTAGGACTGACTCAAGTTTCTGTGAGTCATTTTTGATATGCTAGTTTGTATTTTTTTTTTTAATGGAAATAAAAGAAAACAAAGACTATATATTAAAATGTAGAGAGCATAATTTATTTTATTGTAGTTGGTATCTTGGGTAATGTACTTTTTTTCTTCCTATTTTAATTGAGAAATCTCTGAGGGCAATAAGGGTTTAAATTTTAACTTCAAAAGTTAGCCTATGAAATAAATTAGTATTTAAGATTATATAAAGAGACTCAATAATTAGTCATTAGTTGATACCATACTCTAAGGATTTACAGATATAATTCACAAGTAGCCCCTTTCTGTCCATGTAACTAAAACATAGATACTTTTATGATATTTTAAATTCCACATGTGAAATTCTAAAAAGTCAATAGAATTTTATGTGTGAAATTTGAAACTCCATGATAATGACTATCTTCAATTACAATGCTAAAAATAGATAGCCCCCTATTATAATTATTACACATTTTTATCCCCTAAAATAATTTTTTTTGTGCGAATCTGATTTAGTCAGATCCCGAAGAAGTCATACACCGGTGTAAAAGCAAAAAGAAACAATATTATCATTTGTTTCCTTCGTTCTAATTTATGTAACATCATTTAACTTGATATGAATTTAAAAAAAACTTTTGAAATATGTAATTTAAAATAAATCTTATATAAATTAAAAATTAAATTATTTCTAAATATAAAAAAATAAATTTCTTTTTTAAACATAACAAAAACCAATAAAAAAAAGGTGACACACATCAATTGGGACAGAAGTTAGTAGTAGTTAGTATTGTACGATATGATTGGTCCATCAAGGTTGGCTTCCGGCGGCTGACGAATTCTTCCACTTTTTTCCCCAGACTTTTACTTTTCCACTTATTCTTTTCATTTCGTTCTTTTAAAAGAACACTTAATTAATTAAATACAAAATTCTAAAAGAAAATTTTATTTTATCGGATCATATTATTAAATGTATAGTTAAATTAAAACACATCAAATCAGCAAGGTGTCATTTATATTATTATATATACTCACTCCATCTCTAAATACTTGTCGTGTTTTTCATTTACACATCTTTTAAAAAAATATTAATTAAAAGAATGTTTACTCTATTTATGTATCATAATTGAGGTCTTTGTAGTCTTCAAGAATAATTATTGTTAAGTGTAAAATAAATAAAAAATTAATTTTATCCTGAACTTCTAAAATGACAAATATTTTGAGATAAATATTTTTAATAAAGACGATAAATATTATGAAACGGCGGGAGTACAATAACAACAATTGAAGTGTCTATTTTTGGTCAAAGGAAACATTTTAGTAATTTTTTTGTTGATAAGAAAATAGAATGGGACAATTGGCATCGTATATTTAGGATCGAAAGTGGGACAGCTAGAAAGAAAAGCTTCTTTTCATACCTTTTTTTTATTCTTTCAGGGATCATTTGGTACACCGTATAAAGTGGGATATCCCAGTACTAGTTTTATATCATATTTGGTAGAAAGTTTAATCCTGAGATTATAATATCGGGATAATTTAGTTTGCGTACCAAACGATCTCTTAGTGTTTTCAATTGATAATTAATCTAATTATAAAAATGTATTTAAGGTAAACAAATTTTTTTTAGGTTTTAATGTCGGTATTCACTTCGTATGAGGAAGTTTTACTTTATAAGTATAACTCTTTCTACCAAAGATATTTTCAGGATTCAAACTTGAGAAATTTAATTACGAAATGGAGTGTCACTTCACCGTAATCTTTGGTGATTGATAGGACGTGTAAGAATCGATCGAAGCTAATCAAACGTGAGAACCCCTTCTCAACATACGATGTGTTAGCAACCGTTTTCAGATGTATCCCTTCTACGTGTTAGTGATACTCAACCCTCCGCCACAAAAGTTGAAGGGTGAATAATTTAATATATGTATTTAAATTCGTGAAAATTGCAAAAGTTATTATAAAAAATAAGATAGTGTCAGACATCTTAAACTATTTTAAAATAAAAATTGGCATGTAAACTGAAAAGAATAAGAGTAATTTTTAGAGGCATGCAGCATCCATATCAAATAAAATATTTAAGTGCCTAATAATACTAAAATTGTCGTAATTTATGAAGTGTCTAATAAAATATGGAGTAATTAAGTGTCTAATAACACTAAAGTTGCTTTCACAAACTATGTAACGCCACACGGGCATGCAACAGCCATACCATATATAATATTTTTTTTATTGTAACTGATTTTATTTAAATAACACATGCTTGAATTATTTAAAATGCTTTGTATGCATACACTACCTCATAATCCATATCTTTTTGGCACGCATCTTGACGATGAGATTTACGTGGTTCAATTGAATTTTGTTTATTTATTTCATTGCATAGGGATTGGAGCAAAGAAAAAGAATAGTGAGAATCAAACTTAAATAGATTATATATGTTAGAGGTTTTAATTGATACCACTAAGTTATAAAATTTGACAGTTTCTTATCATCATGCTTTAATTCATCTTTGAATCATGTTAAAGAGAATGAAATATTGGATGAATACATTTCTAAGGTGGTTAGGGATGGATATCTTTCACCTAGACAGTAAAAAAGAGGATTTAAGACAAAGAAGACTCATGGAAGAAAATATAGTTGAGATGATAAAGTGTCTGAGGAGGTTGTTCTAAGGCAACTACCAATGAGAGTAGCAAAACAAAAGAAGACAAGGTTCAACTACATCAACAAGGTCCGATAGATCCAAGAAGAATTAATGAAGTATCAAGAGATTTTGGAGCAGTTGGAGGAAGAAGACAAGGTGAAAATCATATTTTTATCGGGCTACATCCCCTTGAAGATATCACAATTTCAAAGAAACAAGGGTCTGACTCTACATTCTTGTTAATTTTAATTTTTCACTATTTGAGTATTATCATTTGTAATAGCATCATTGAGTGTGTTATAAACTCTGTGATGATCATAAGATATTTAGTTCTTTCTTCTTTTTATTTTTTACATGCATGTTAATTAGTAGAGATTTTTTCTTACGCCTCAATAGGATTAAGTAAGGCCTAGCCCTCCTTACTTGTATTTTTCCTTTGAATTTTAATTTTATTATATAAATAAAAATTAGCGCTAGCCACCTCGCCTGGTGAATTTGCTTAAAAAACAAAAGAATCACGTTAGAGATCTGAATCTTTCACCACTTCCAAACTTGAAAAGTGAAAAAGGGACCTCACATGCAATCTTTTCTTTTTATTTATTTTTAATTATGTACATTAAATATGTAAAAGATATTTAAACGATCAAGTCATTTTAACGGTAATTAGCTAATCGTAGTTAATTCTGTTTAATAAATATTTATTATTAGTGGCTTATAATAAATAGTAACATGTACTGGTTGGAGATATCAATTAACTGGTAAAACAGTCAAGATGCACACATGTTAGTCCGACTCCGAACACCCATAATTTAAAAAATGGTGTGCTATAACATGTTAAATTACACTAATGATTCATTACAAGACAATCTATGCATATAATTTTTTTTTTTTGGGGGGGGGGGGGGGGTTCAATTTAACATTCATTACATTGTCTCCAACTTGCTAGCTATATATATATATATATATATATATATATATATATATATATATATATATATATATACACGTGCAAGGTTGATGACGTAATATAAGGAGACGAGAAGATTGACGAAGATGTCGCACACTGTAATTGGAGCGGGACGGATGAAATAGAGGCTTGCCTCCGCGGTGCTTCGCGATAAGAATGTGTCGCCAATGCTATAAGGTAAGTTCTACAGAGTGGTGGTTAGACCAGCATTGTTGTATGAGCCAAAATGCTTCAAAAATTGAAGATCGCGAAGATGAGGATGTTCAGATGAAAGTGTGATCATACTACGAGATATATGATTAAGAATGAAGTTATACGGGATAAGGTCGGAGTGACCTCCATAAAGGACAATATGATGGAGGTGAGACTGAGATGATTCGCGAACGTGAAGAGGAGGTGTGAGGATGCGGCTGTTAGGAGGTGTGAAAGATTGGCGGTAGCAGGTTTTAGGAAAGGTAGAGATAGGCCGAAGAAGAACTGGGAGTTTAGGCTAGCCTTTTCATCTTCTGTTCTCCTTTTCTTAGTAGTATTATTTAGGCATCACATAGATCCTTACTCTTTAGGTGTGTATTAATATGTGTTGCTTTATTTGCTTGTATCTTGATTTTTTTGTTGTCTTATTTGCCTTGCAATCCTACATCGTTTTGAGTCAGGGGTCTATCAGAAACAACTTCTCTATCCCATAAAGGTAGAGGTAAAGTTTGCGTACATCCTACCCTTCTCAGATCCCATTTTATGGGATTACACTGAGTATGTTGTTGTTGTATACAAGGTTGATGACTCCGTAATGCTACACCAAGAGAGGACGCAATGTCAAGAGTGCTTTGTTAGAATAAAATCAATTGCTAGGCTTGTATTTTTTCAAGCTATATATACAAATGAAATACTTGTTGATTCATGAAAATTAAAGATCACTATACCAAGAATATAATATATGGCATCTCCAAGACTTGTCCTTTTGAGCTTATTGTTGTTACTACGTTTAAGCCTGAGCTCTCCTCGTAACAATGACCTCTTGGACCCTATCAAAGCCCGAAAACAAGAAAATACACACGATCCTAATGGAGTCACGAAACCATCCTCATGTAGCAGGGGGAGGCTTCAGTGGAGGAGGCGGAGGTGGTGGCGACAACGGTGGTGGTGGAGGCTTTGGTGGAGGTTGTGGTAGTAGAAATGGAAATTGTAACCAAGGGCCCGTCATAATTGAGGTGTTTGTAATTTTAAAAAATAACTACTACTAAGGATAAAATGAGAAAAAATAATTATTTCTGTTTTGAACTTTTAAAATGACAAGTATTTCAAGATATATATTTTTTAATAAAGATGACAAGTATGGTGAGACGGAAGGAATACAATAACAACAGTTGAAGTGTCTATTTAAGTATTTTAAGCATAGAGTTGGACAATTGGCATAGTATATTTCGGGTCAAAAGTTTATTTTCATTCCTTTTGTCCCAGTCAGCTAAAAAGAGAAGTAGGTGTCGTGAAATAACGTCTTTTTCATTTAATGTTCATGAAATTTTAGGCGTCTTCAATTAATAATAATCAATTTAATTATAAAAACATATTTTGGTACTCACTTTGTGACTCAATTAATTTGGATCAGGAAGGCTTACATACTTTAGGGGTATACGTTTTCTTGCCAGAGGTGATTCTATTCCTAGGATTCGAACTCAAGACATTTGATTAAGGATGAAGGAGTACTTACTACCTCATTGTAATTTTTGGTGGCTGATAGGACGTGTAAGACACGATCGGAGCTAATCAAACAGGAGAACCCCTCTTCAACCTATGAGGCATTAACAACCGTTTTGAGATGTTGGATCCCCTTCGAAGGATGAATTTTTACGTGTTAGTGTTACTCAACCCTCCACCACAAAAAGTTAAAGTATGAATAGTTTAATGTACGTATTTAAATTCGTGAAAATTGCAAAAGTAATTACGAAAAAAATAGTGTCAGACATTTTGAAAATATTTTTAAATAAAAAATGGCATGTAAACTGAAAAGAATAAGAGTAATTTTAGAGGCATGCAACAGCCATTCCATATAAAAAATATTTAAGTGCCTAATAACACTAAAATTATCGCAATTTGTTAAGTGTCTAATAAAATATGGAGTAATTAAGTGTCTAACAACACTAAAGTTGCTTTCACAAATTGCTTATACGCCATATGGGCATGCAACAGCCATATCATATATAAAAACATTTTTTGTGTGGCATGCAACCAGCCACATTATTTATTTATTTATTAATTTATTTATTTATTTATTTATACTGATTTGTTTTTAAAACACATGCTTGAATTATTTAAAATGCTTAATGTATACGCTACCTAACACTCCATATCAATTTGGCACAAATGTTGATGCATATATTTATTTTCTCAACGACATTAACGTGGTTCAATTGAATTTTTTATTTATGAAAAAGGGCCTAAAATGTCTCTGAGCTATTGAATTTGTTGCCCTCCATTTATTTATCGGGCTAAAAATATCCTCGTCGTCAATCTTTTGATTTATAAATGTCCTTATTTCTAACGGTCCTTTTAAAATAAAATAATAACATAATTATTTGTGTTGAAAATATAATTAAATATTAAAAGTGTATTATATCTAACAGCTTAAGTTTTTAGATCAGATGGTCACACACTTCAATATGGTATCAGAGCAGGCCAAATGTCCTGGGATCGAACATCACCGCCACCATTCTCAAAAAGAATTTCCACGTGCTTGGACCATGAAAAAAAAATCAGGCCAGCACGTGAGGGGGCGTGTTGAAAATATAATCAAATATTAAAAGTGTGTTCTATCTAACAGCTTAACCTTTTAGATCAGATGGTCACACACTTCAATAATTTGTGACGTAGCCTAATCTGATTGGCTCAAATCTAAACCCTTCCCCAATTTATTTTTTTTACCTATTACCCGTATTTTGACCCGATCCGTTTGTAAAAATATCTACCACCACTATGTCAAAGATCCAATCCCTCTTCTTTTAAAATAACATCATATCTTCTTCTAACTTGAAGCTTCAAGCTTCATTAACGGCTTTCGTAGAGTTTTTCACTTTTTTTTCCAGGTTCTAAGCTCTAATTTTATAGTTATTCATGCTACAAGCTTAAGAAATAATATCACCCAATTAATTTTAACATCCAAATTCACAAATTTGAAAATTTTCAATCAAGCGTTCAAAAGCTTCTTCAATGACGGCTTAAGTTCACTTCTTCAATGGAGATCTTTTTCCAAGTATGTTCAATCACACTTGAGCTTAAGAACCAAAATCCAACAAATCAGGTTCAAATCGCTAATAAATCTCGAAATCAAAATTTTAAATAGAGCTCTATATTCATCAATGGATGTCTGAATTTTATGGAGGTTTCATGAGTTTAAACAATGAGTACTTTATTTATGTATGTTATTTCTTCTTCTTTAAATTTGCTTAAGTTGTTGACATTTGATGGAGAATTCAAAGGGTAGAGATTTTGCTGCTATAGCACTGATGATTTTGCGATGCATAAGTGGAGTGAACTTTTCAATATATTGACACCATTGTTCTAGCCTTGTTCTGCTTTTTTCGGTTATAGATTTCTGAAATAAATAATTCCTTAATTATTCTCATTAATGAAAGAGTATATATATACAATTTACAATTTTCCATAATAGAAATCCTATTCATATTCTACTCCCAAAACCCTATTATAGTATTACAAGAATCCTACAATTATGGTAAGTGTACAATACTAATTAATACCATATTTACACTAGAATATTACAACAAATCTTGCACTAAACCGTGATATACACGGTGTGTATATCACCGTGTATATCACGGGTTGTATCTCCAAAATACCGTGACCAACACATGATATACACTACTTATGATAAGTGTATATCACGTGTATATTTAACACACCCCCGCAGTCATAGTGGACGATCTTCGTACGCTGAGAATGTCCCTGAAATCTTCAAAAAGGATCGAGGAAGACCATTTGTAAAGATGTCTGCAATTTGATACCTGGAAGGGACATGACAGACGCGTACTTGTCCACGAGCTACCTTTTCACGAACAAAGTGAATGTCCAGCTCAATGTGATTAGTGTGCTGGTGTTGAACTGGATTACCAGAAAGGTAGATGACACTAACATTATCACAATACACCAATGTAGCTTTCTGAATAAGACAATGAAGCCCTAAAAGAAGATTACGTAACCAACACGATTCCGAAACCACATTGGCCACCCTTCGATACTCGGCCTCTGCACTAGAGCGTGACAATGTCGACTGACGCTTCACATACCATGAGACCAAGTTATTACCAAGAAACATGTAATAACCGGACGTGGAATGTCTGGTATCCGGACAACCACCCTAATTAGCATTTATATACGAGACAAGTGTAGGTGTTGAAGACGGATATAAATGTAAGACATAGTCAAGTGTTCCATAGAGGTATCGAATAATGTGTTTGAGTGCATTCATGTGCTCAACCCTGGGATCATGCAAAAACAAGCACACATGTTGTACGGTATACGTAATATTTGGTCTCGTGAAAGTAAGATACTGAAGAGCCCTTGCAAGACTGTGATAGTAGGTCGGATCCTCGTAGGAGGAGCCAGCCGCAGCACCCAGCTTGGGTTTAGTATCAACTAGAGTGGAAGTAGACTTGCATGAGGACATATCAGCCCGCTCAATGATCTCAGCTGCATACTTTCGTTGTGATAAGAATAACCCACATGCATGACGAGTAACAACAATCCCCAAAAAGTAACTCAAGGGCCCTAAGTCTTTCATAGCAAATTCAGAACTGAGCATTGTCATGACAGACTGGCGTAATGCATCAGAAGAGGCAGTCAAGATAATATCATCCACATATAAAAGTATATAAGCCAATGAAGAACCACGCAATATATGAACAATAAATTATCAGATCTGCTGTGAGAAAATTCAATAATCGAAACATAGTCTGCAAATCTCTTATACCAAGCCCGTGGGGACTGCTTGAGCCCATACAAGGACTTCTTCAATAAACAGACATGAGGAGGATATTCGGGATCCCTAAACCCTAAGGGCTGATGCATATAGACTGTCTCCTTAAGATCACCATGTAAGAAAGAATTCTTCACATCTAATTGATGAATGAGCCATGATTTCGAAAGAGGTAAGCTGAGCATAGTGCGAATGGTAGCCAGCTTGACCACCAGACTAAATGTCTCACCACAATCCACACCAACCTGTTGAGTCTTACCACCACCTACAAGACGAGCTTTATGCCTTGCAAAAGAACCATAAGAATTTTCCTTATGAGCAAAAATCCACATAGACCGAATAATATTAACACCAGATGGACAGGACACCAACTCCTACGTCTTATTTAACACCGGTTTCTCCGTCACCCGCCATTATTTAGGGTTTTTGTGTTCTTTCAACGTGACTGATACCATGTTAAATTTAAAAGGCGACGGAAATTTAGAGAGAAGAAAAATATTGGGAGAATTCTTTCTTGCTTTCATTCATTATACTACCTCTTTATATAGAGGCAAAAGTCCTCTTTTCCCTAGTCTAACAAGGAAATACTATTATAATAAACTACTATAATTATAATTTACCAAATATGCTTAGACTATAATTTTATCATAAACTATTAGAGTTAAACTAGAAAACAAATCAGGTCCGTGGTCAGTGACTTGATATCGGTCTCAAAAATTGTATAGCAAAATACCAATTGTTTAGTGAATCCATGCAAGGTAGATGACACCTTAATACCAGACGAAATAATGCGCAATGCATATGGTGCTTAATTCCTATAACTAATTTTATATTTTCGAGGCTATAAATACGGATTAAGTAAAACACTTCATCACCTCTTTAATAATTAGTTCATTAATTGCAATTGCAATATCATAGTGGCTTCTCAAACCTTTCTCCTCTTGGGCTCATTGCTTTTACTCTTTTTAACCCTTGGCTCTACTAGTAATGGGCCGATACTGGACCCAATGAAAGTCCAAAAAACAAGAAAATGTGAGTCCACGGGCCGTTGTAGCACCGGTCTTTCCGGTATGGGAACCACCGGATTGTTTTTGCCAGAGGCACAGATCATCATATCCTTTGGGTCATTCGCACAAATCACAAATGCTCCTATTTTGGGGTGATTTTTAATTTTTTTCCGATATATCATACACAATCCATCGATTATATCCTATAATGCATAATTTCCAACACTCAATATAATTTTAAAAATTATTATAAAATTATGCCGCATAATTTAATTTCTACGTAATTTATGCCGCGCGAGACAAAAATTTAATTTTTGAAAGAAAAATTATTATAGAAACTATGCCTTACAAAGTAAATTTGGATATTTTCATAAAATAAATAACATAGTAAAAAATTAAGGACCACAAATATGAAAGGCAAAAATTAAAGACCAGTGCGTTTGAGGGATAATCGACACTTAATACATAACCAACTCCTTAAACTTGTCAAGATATTTCATTTAAACACTCGCACTAAGCCTTATTTCAATTGAACATCTCAAATACTAATACAATGTTTCAATTAAATACTTTTGATTCAAATTTTGATTTTTTTTAATGTGTTCTCACTGGTCTATTAGTTAGTTAAGTATATCATATAAAATATGTCTATCTCCTTTAATTATACACGTTCACCTCAATAATCCATAAAGCTTCAGACATTAAATGAATTAAAACATACTCAATTTTTTTTCTAATATTTGTACCACTTAAGTTGAGGTGTTTAATTGAAACATCCTTCATAGCTTAGTTCCAGAAGTGTCACGATAGAATATCTTTACAGCTTTCACTTTACCAATCGAGCGCAAGAGAGATCGTGTTAGCTACTTGAGAGAACATATCAGTAATGAAAAATTCATATCTGTCCTCACAAATCTGAAAAACAATCATCTCCATATGGATAGAGTGCTCAAAGCTGCCAGAACTTCCGGTTCTCTCAATCTATCAAATCGCTCTCTCAGGCAACTCCTTAATTCTCCTATTCTTCTCGCAATTTTTTTTAGTTTTTTTTTTTTAGTTGATTTATTTATTTCTTACTTTTTCGGCACTGAAGGATCGGTTTTCATTAGCAATGTGCCTGAAACGGTGAAATTAGAACATTTAAAACTGCAAAATCGATTTTTTAGTAATAGGATATGAAGATCCTTAATGATTCTGGACTTATTTGTAGTTTGATGATAAATTTTATTAGAAATTATTAATAAAGTTTATGAAGGCAATATTAGATTTAGAGTTTCACACGAATTGATATTGAACTTTGTTCTCGTGGAAATTATAGTTGCGAGAACTTCCGGTTCTCTCAACTTATCGAATCGTTCTCTCAGGCTAGTCGCTAATTATCCTATTCATCTCGCACTTTTTTGTTTTTATTGAATTGATTTATTGATTTATTCATTTCTAATTTTTCGTCACTGAAGGATCAGTTTGCTGTTAGCATTGTGCATAAAGAGCTGCAAAATCGATTTTTTTAGTAATTATGTTGAGTTAGGACCGATGATGGATGTGTAGTTGGATAATAGTATCTAGGATATGAAGATCCTATACGATTCTGAATCTCTGATCTTAGTTGTACTGATTCTCACATTCATTTATTTTTTTCGGCACTGAAGGATCAGTTTGCTGTTAGCATTATGCCTAAAACGGGCTGAAAATTGATTTTTTCTTAGTTATAATTCTGTGTGAGGATCGAGGATGGATGTCTAGTTGAATAATATTTTCTAGGATATGGAGATCCCTCACGATTCTGGACTTAGTTGTACTCTGATTATCACACCTTTTGTTTTCATTGAGTTCATTTGTTCATTTTTTATCGGTCACTGAAGGTTCAGTTTGCTGTTGAAATTGTGCCTAAAACGGTGAAATCAGAACATTCTTCATCAGTGAAGATTCAATATGCTGTTGGCATTGTGCGTTAAAAGGTGAGTTTAGAACATTCTAGAGCTGCAGTATCGGTTTTTTTGGTTATAATGTTGAGTGAGGACTGTGGATGGATGTGGATCTGGACAATAGTACATAGGATACGAAGATCCGTGACGATTCTGGATTTAGTTGTACTGATTCTCGCATTCATTTATTTTTTTCGTCACTGAAGGATCAGTTTGCTGTTAGCATTATGCCTAAAACAGTGAAAGCTGAAAAATCAATTTTTTCTTAGTTATAATGCTGTGTGAGGATCGAGGATGGATGTATAGTTGGATAATATTTTCTAGGATATGGAGATCCCTCACGATTCTGGACTTAGTTGTACTCTGATTATCACACCTTTTGTTTTTATTGAGTTGATTTGTTCATTTTTTTCCGTCCCTGAAGGTTCAGTTTGCTGTTGAAATTGTGCCTAAAACGGTGAAATCAGAACATTCTTCATCAGTGAAGATTCAATATGCTGTTGGCATTGTATGTTAAAAGGTGAATTTAGAACATTCTAGAGCTGCAATATCGGCTTTTTTGGTTATAATGTTGAGTGAGGACTGTGGATGGATGTGGATCTGGACAATAGTATATAGGATACGAAGATCCGTGACGATTCTGTACTTAGTTGTACTGATTCTCGCATTCATTTATTTTTTTCGTCACTGAAGGATCCGTTTGCTGTTAGCATTATGCCTAAAACAGTGAAAGCTGAAAAATCAATTTTTTCTTAGTTATAATGCTGTGTGAGGATCGAGGATGGATGTATAGTTGGATAATATTTTCTAGGATATGGAGATCCTTCACGATTCTGGACTTAGTTGTACTCTGATTATCACACCTTTTGCTTTCATTGAGTTGATTTGTTCATTTTTTTTCGTCACTGAAGATTCAGTTTGCTGTTGAAATTGTGCCTAAAATGGTGAAATTAGAACATTCTTCATCAGTGAAGATTCAGTATGCTGTTGGCATTGAGCGTGAAATGGTGAATTTAGAACATTCTAGAGCTGCAATATCTTTTTTTTTGTTATAATGTTGAGTGAGGACCGTGGATGGATGTGGATTTGGACAATAGTAAATAGGATACGAAGATCTGTGACGATTCTGGACTTAGTTGTATTGATTCTCATATTCATTTCTTTTTCTCCGTCACTGAAGGATCAGTTTGTTAGCATTATGCCTAAAGTGGTGAAAGCTGAAAGATCGGTTTTTCCTTTGTTATAATGTTGTGTAAGACCGAAAATGGATGTGTAGTTGGATAATAGTATGCAGGATATGAAGATCCTGGATGATTCTGGACTTAGTTGTACTCTAATGTAATTATGAATACATTTTATGAATTCAATATAGAGTTAAAGTTTCACGCAAATTCTATCGACCTATCGGATCACTCTCTCAGGCTAGTCGCTAATTCTCCTATTCTCCCGACCCTGCATCTTTTCCTTATAAAATATATTCAGTCCGTTAGAATAGAAGTTAAAGAGGGTATTTATGCTGGAAGGAAATGAAGCTACTAGGTATATATAGTGGTAGCTGGATATAATCTATCTATTGGTACAAAGTTCTTTAATTTTGAAGAGAATATGAGGATAAAGTGAAGAAAATAAAGGCAGTGGCTGGATTTCAACAAATTTTCAGTCATGGTTGAATACAAGCAAGAATGATGGTAATCTTTTTGGATCCGAGATGTAAAATTTTCCTTGATATTCCATTGTGCCGAATTAGATTTTATGTCTAATGACTCTGATCCTACTTCTTCTCTGCATTACTAATACGAAAAACAATAGCTGGTGTGAGAATCAATTGAATAATGTGCCTTTGGATAGAGGAAAGGACATTACCATTCTGCTGAAAAGCATGTTATTAGCAATATCTTGTACATCTGACTGTTTAAGTGTTGGTATATAGATATTCATATTGTGCCATATCATTTAATATTCTTTTCTTCATTTATATTTTAGGCGTCTGTGAGGAGATTGAATGACTACTTTACTTGTGTAGATAATAAGTTCAAGATGTAATATCTTAATGTTTTTAAAGAATAAACATAGTAAATGGTTGATTTGTATCAGTAAGAGAAAAGTAGGAAAAATGACTTGCTTCTTTATGTACAGTGAGGTGCCCAATGATGTATACAAAAGTTTGGATGCAGCCAGTGAAGATGAGAAGTGGTGGGAGGTATATGGATCTCTCCTTAGTTATACTTTTTAGTTCATGAGGCACCTGGTTTATTTCCTTGAGAATTGCTAATGCAACTTGACGCCTTTTTACTATGTTTAGGCCGTGGAGCTACAGAAGCTGATTTTGGCTCATAACAATATAGAGACACTGAAGGAAGACCTTCGAAATTTACCTCTACTGTCAGTGCTGAATGTTAGTCACAACAAGCTAACCGATCTTCCAGCTGCTATTGGAGAGTACGCCTTTTTAACCTCTGCAATCTTGAAATACTTTGGACTGGTTCTTTTTAGCATCTTACTTGAAAGCTGATCCAGAGATTTTAATGACTTCTTTTTTTGTTCTGCTAGGCTTCATGTGCTAAAGTCCTTAGATGTATCTTTTAACTTGATAGTGAACATTCCAGAAGAGATTGGAACAGCAGCTTCTCTAGTCAAGTAGGTTTGAGCATTTCAGCACTGTATTAAATACTCCCTCCGTCCCATTTTATATGGTCTTTGATTTGGCAGGGAGTTTAAGAAATAAAGGAAGACTTTTGAATCTTGTGGTTTAAAACAAGCCAAATATATTTGTGTGGTTATAAATCATCTCGTTAAGCGTAAAAGATAAAGTTTAAAGTTAAGTTGTTGCCAAATAAGGAAAGTTGTCATTGTTTTTGGGACTGACTAAAAAGGAAAGTGTGTCATATAAATTGGGACAGAGGGAGTAACATTTGAAATACTACCATCTTATTAACTCATTCCTTTCCTTATCAATCTTATTAAATATCTACTGACTCCAGGTTTGATTGTTCAAACAACCAACTAAATGATCTCCCTAGCTCCCTTGGAAATTGCGTGGAGTTAGCAGACCTCAAGGTAGCACCTCATCCTTCTGATGATATGTTAGTGTTACTACGTTAAGAAAATATGGTTCTGATAAAAATGCTGAACTGTTTATCTTGGTCTTTAGAAGCTAGCCAGCAGTCACTTGGCAGAAGTTAGTGAATTATTCGCCGCCTTAAATTTATGTCTACTTCTAGAAGGTCATCTGTGAGTGGCTATCTGATGTCATATCTATAAGGAGATACTTTTCTAGTGTTCACATGATCAACATGAGAATTGCCACAGGAAAAAGTTGCATTTTGACCTTTTAACCCCGTAAGTGAGTATTGATCTTAGAATATTAAAAACGTTTAATCAATGTGGTATACATAACTATTGCATCTCCTATAAGCTTAATTTTGTTAATAACTAATAAGGTAATTAATTTTATTAGTGTTGGGTAAATCCGCATATACAAGTAATATACCAAAAAGTAGAGACACTTAGAGCAATCATCTGTACAAACGATAACCTTATGGATGCACCAAAAAGAAATTAGAGACAAGGCTACTCCTTACATGTAGAAAATCTTTTGCAACCCTTCGAATGCTCTCCTATTTTTCTCCTTCCATATACAAGGACATTTCTTTTTTATCCTTGGTAAGGACACATTTTATTGTGATCATAAGAGATCATCATATCCTGCATTTATTGCCCAAATCATTTCTTCATGTAATATCCAGATGTTTGAGTATTTTCCAGATGATGTTTGATAAAGAGTGCTAGACATTGGATTTCTTCGCATCTATCCTAGCCTTGGGAGACAGAGTTATCTGGTACCTGTTGGTGGTGGGAGGTGATAGGTATCCAGTTGTGCTTCACCTGTTCGTCCAAAATGGCCTATAAGTTGAATAACATTTGTCCAAAATCAATCAATCAACTAAGTCTTAATCCTAAATTAGTGGGGTCACCCAGATGAATCCTCTGTATCCATTTTGTTCTATTCAAGTTCATTTTAGATGAATACTCGTATTTAGACTAAATTCGCACTAGCTGTTCTCCTATTGCAACTGCATTCTTTTTTCTGGACTTGAAATCGACTAAGCTCTATGAACCTCACTTAGGTGGACTTCAAAATATTACTTATTCTCATTAGTGAGGAGGATTCATTGAGGAAGATTCATTGAGGAAGTTCGGTATATTTAACAGTCTTATTAGCATGAAGACTTGCTGAGACTCGAAGAATCAATCTTTTGTTATGTTGATCAAAACATAAACTATCAACCATTCTCCAATTCTCTCCTTTGTTCATACCAGTTTGTTTTTTCCTTCTGGCTGTTTCTTCAATCAGGCATCAAACAATAGCATTTCCAGTTTGCCAGCAGATCTAGCGAAGTGTTCAAAATTAACAAAGCTGGATGTCGAGGTACTAAAACCTGATTGACTTACTACTACTTGATGATTTCTTATAGTCTTGCACTCAGAAAGTCATGCTTGACAATTCACATTTTGTTATCTTCATGCCAGGGAAACAAGTTAACTATGCTATCTGAGAGTTTGATTGCATCTTGCAGAATGCTCACTGAACTCGATGCATGTAAAACTCTGGATATTCTATTTTCTCTGTACTGTCAAATGACTCTTAATAAAGAATTGGATTTACCTTACATCTAACTTTTACAGCAAAAAACTTGCTCAACAGCATTCCAGAAAATATAGGAAGCCTTTCACGCTTGATTCGCCTTGACCTTCATCAGAACAGTGAGTACATCAAGCTTCTTTCGTGGTTGTGGCAACATTCGAAATAATACTGAATTTTGCATTCTCTATCTATTATTAGTTAACATGACCTGGTTTACTCGCTTTATTTGAACTTTGTAGGAATATCATCAATCCCATCCTCAATAAAGGATTGCTCATCTCTTTTGGAGTTTTATATCGGGTATTTCATGGCATTGATGCTTGTGTTTCCATTGGTTTTGAGAGGCGTAAAATTATGCTATTTTATTATATTCACATTTGCCTTTCCACCGCCCATTCTTTTGTGTTATCTACTTTGACAGGAATAATCTACTTGCTTCATTACCTGTGGAGATAGGCGCACTTAATAGGTTGGGGATATTTGATCTCCACTCAAACCAGGTGATTACTTATTCATCTCCAATTCGCTAGGAGTCTTCTCTTGGTATTTAAGTGGAGAAGGGTACATAGGCAGGTCCATTATCCACTGACTTTCAAACCGTGCCCCATTGGCCTCGAAGATTTCTGGTTATCAAAAGAAACCACTAGGAGATTCTCATAATTATGTCGAAGTGTTCCATTGATAAAAAAATCTTCTGAAGATATAGCAGTGCCCTGAAAATCAGATGTTGTATTTTGGTCTTTAGTGTTAACCAGTTTCCTATTGGTGAAATCATTTTTTCAACTGGCTCTCCAGTTGGAATAACTTGTTTATTCTCGTGTGCAGTTAAAGGAGTACCCAGCGGAGGCATGTAAATTGCAACTCTCAATGCTGGACTTGTCTAACAATTCATTGTCTGGATTGCCTCCGGAGATTGGTAGGCTGTAATAGAGGCTCACTTCCTGAGTTTTATGAAAATTCACTAATTATAGTGTATTTGGTGTAGCTATGTTGTTTGACATTGTGTCATTGGTATTCTGGTTCTTACTGTCATTTTTGCTGTCTATTTTTTTGGCAAGTGTAACTTTTATTTTAGTACCAGCATAAAGGAAATTTTTTGCTTTCTGTCCTTTTCTTTCTTGGTATTTTTTCCTAGGAGTGCAAGAGCATATAATGTTATTTTGTTATTATATTATGTCTATATGAGCTAATCTTGGTCACAACTTCATAATTTAGGTTTAATGACAACTTTACGGAAGCTTCTGCTAGTTGGCAACCCAATTAGAACGCTTCGGAGGTTGAAATTAGATCTTGGCGCTTTTATTGTTGTTTCTAGTTGTTTCTTCGGAACTTGAACTTACTCAAAATTTCTCCAGCTCTTTGGTAAACGGACCTACACCTGCTCTATTGAGATTTCTTCGAAGTAGACTTCCAACTGATGAAGGTAAGATGGTGTTAGTTGCTCAATAAGGGCGTTCTTTCTATTTTTTGTTTTCTTGATGCAACTACTCTATATGTAGAGTCTGCAGCTTCTACGCCCGGAAAGGAGGTCGTTGCCAAGGCAGCTAGGCTGTCCCTGTCTTCAAAGGTTATTCACTAACTTTGTAGTTCTAAAATCCCCAGCGCTCACGTCAGTAATAATATATTTATTCTGTTGGATGTTAGGCCACCAATGGAGATGAATAAAGTTAAATCTTACCATAAAATTAGCTTCCAGAAATGTCATCAATTGGTGACTCGTGTAGTCTACATAGCCAAGTTGACGAGTTTGAAAGTACAGATGGGGAAAAGTACCAGTCGATTCGTTTCTAACATTCTTTAATGGACTTGAGGCAGTGGAAGTGCAATATAGGCATGAATATGATATCAAAATCAGTTTAGTTACTATTGCAACCTTCTTTTCATTTGAAGCTTCAAAATATTTGTGCAAAGGGGCAGTTCAAATTTGTAATAACTTACATTTCTCATAAATTCCATGTTATGACCTCTACTGTCTAGCTTCGTAACATAAATCACAAATCCTCTGTTAATTCAAGGGTCAACTGACAAGAAATTTTGTTTTCAGAGAGCTGCTAGAAACAAATGTGTGCAAAAAGCATGTGTTGTACCCTGAAGCCAGAACTTGATAGTCGAAGATGTTTAGTATTTCCCTACAGTCTAAATATGATTTAATTTGGTCACTGCAATGAATGCTAAGTGAAATTTCATGTAGTGCTACATTCTATAGGAGAATCCAGTCATTTCTTCTTCCTGTCTGGTGATAGTATCATCATGAGTAGTTGTATTTGCAGGAGCTTTCTTTAGGAGGACTTGGTTTGACTGCTGTCCCTTCAGATGTCTGGAAGTCGCGTGACATCACAAAATGTGATCTTTCAGGGAACTCAATTGAAGAACTTCCTCTTGAACTTTGCTCTTGTATTACCTTGGAGGTAAAACAATGTATTTTCATTCCCTATGTTTTCATGAAAAAGATTATTAAGCTTGATTGACAAAGAAAAGAAAAAAAGGAAGGGCAATCATTACTGTTACGAGAGATATCGCTGAAAGCAGGATCTTTTCATATATCTGTGATTTTCTTTAGTAGAGTGATAGTTGTCATTATGCAGTAGTTGAATTGTAACGCAATCGCTTCTGGGTGCGGTCAACTTACATTTGTTGGGTATCTGATTCTTTCTAATCCTCTTTAACCACATATCTTCTGGATTTCTACATTGTTGATTCTCCCACATCGGTTGTGGGATGGGAATTTGGTCTCCTTATATGGACTTGGGCAATCCTCCCCTCATGAGCTAGTTTTTGGGGTGTGAGTTAGGCCCAAGATCCATTCTTTACATGGTATCAGAGCCAGGCCCATCCCAATTCATTGTTTACCATATATTGTCCACGCTCCAGATGTCTAGTCCTGGGAGTGCGCGGGGTGCTAATTCTCCCACATCGGTTGTGGGATGGGAATTTGGTTTCCTTATATGGACTTGGGCAATCCTCCCCTCATGAGCTAGCTTTTGGGGTGTGAGTTAGGCCCAAGATCCATTCTTTACATACATCATTTATTCTTGTTTTTGGCAATTTATAATCCTTTGATGCATGAAAAGATAAAAAGAACGAATCAAACTTTTGGGAGCTCTCACTTTCTAGGACATGTTTACTTAGTTTGTCATACAAACAACAACAACATACCCAGTGAAATCCCACAACGTGGTTACTTAGTCTGTCATAATATCATGAAAATTGTGAATGAAGAATTTAGGGTTGGTTGGTATTGACTTGTCTGCGTCTAATCACTTAATCTGTTTAAATGTGCAGGCTCTCATTTTATCCAAAAACAAGATAAAAGATTGGCCTGGTTCAGTTTTAACATCTCTTCCTGCAGTTACATGTTTGAAGCTAGACAATAATCCCCTCAGACAGGTAAATGACTTTAGGTCGGTCAAGCACGACTAATAGAAGATTTTTTTATGTTCCTGAGTTAGTTATAGAGGAAGACTTACAAATTAGTCACTTACTTACGATACGGAGTAAAGAGGGATGATGAGATAATGGAATCAAGCTGGCAGCTCTTTAATACAGCTTCCCATCTTTTTGTCTTATAAAATTCTTCAATGCTTTATGGGGGAATTCAACCTTGTAAATATTATTGGAACAGAAAAAGAAAAACTTGGCTTGAAGATATAATTTGCGCGACAGAAGGAGCAGTTTCGAGGGAATGCTAAATGTGGTAGTGCAACCTTGAAAGTTCTTCAATGTACTTGAGTATTGATGGCCTTCTCAGAGAGAGCAGCCCTATGAGAGAGGGATTAGGAACTTTATTCCTCTTTCATTTTTTGGGTGGTGGCGGGGGAATAAGTTGTCTTGTCTTCTTCTTATTTGCATTACTTGTTGGTGCCTAGAGAATGGATCAATATACCATGGCAACTTTATGGTTAATACTATGACTAGCAGATATTTTATCCATGTGTTGTGGTGGTTAACTATATTAGAAAAGGGGAAGCAAGAAACAACTTATAAGGTGCAAATTAGAGGGATTAGTTCTGGATATCTTGAATGTTTAAATGTACTAATTGTTCAAAGCTTAATGATCTCACACAGCCCCTGAAGAATGGTGGTAGGATGATTTATCACATCCTATTTATGGGAAAGAATTCGTTAATTGCATATGAGGATTAATCAGTTTGTTTGATTGTTCTGGTAGAGAAAAACACTGAATTGATTGGTGAAAGCTGGGTTTCTAGTTGATTTGTGAGGGATGAATATACTCCTAGTCTAAGTTATAAGCTATCAGTGAACTTGATTTCATGCATTTATCAATGATATATTGACTAATGGTATTGGTATTTGAGAAGTGGGTAAATATCTTAAGATGTCTCATAGTGGAAAGTGTCATATTAAATAGGAAAGAAGTAGCCTGTTGATTGGGCATAGAACACTCTAGGCGCAAGTCAACAAAAATCGCTGTCATATGTTAAGGGACAAAGGAATAAAATTTACAGATGACCAGTGGAGAAAACTAACATTAAATTTGTCAGCAAACAAGTACATGGAGAAAGTTCTGGTGTTTTTTTTTTTTGTACTTTTTATAATTCTTTCATCTTATTTTCTATGCCAAATTGTTTTAAATACTACTTTTTTCCTAATTGTAGATACCATCCTCTGCCTTTCAAGCTGTATCCAAACTTCAGGTTCTGGATCTGAGTGGCAATAAAGGTTCTTTACCAGAGCATCCCGCATTTTCTTGCCTACCAGAGTTGCAGGAGCTTTATCTGAGGTCTGTTAAGAATACTAATAATTGATAGAACTTTTTAAAGTTTAGACTTGACGTATGTTATGTTTGGTACTTGGTTGAACAGAAGGATGCAAATATCTATTTTCCCAAGTGACATACTTAACATAAAGCAGTTGCGAATTCTTGATTTGAGCCAGAACTCCCTTCAATCAATTCCACAGGTAATGTTATATGTTTATTAGCAAACAGAGTTCTGTATCCTACTGAAACCTTGGTTTAATATGGTATCATTTGTTTACAGGGTATAGCAAACTTGGGTTCTCTCACTGAACTTGACGTGTCAGACAATAACATTTCTTCTCTTCCACCAGAATTGGTAAGTCTAAGATTTATATCTCAAGAAGTTATACTTTGAGTCAATAGACAATGTAAGCCTTTTGAAGTATCTTGCTATATGCATCATAGCCAAGGGTTCACCTGAAGATACATTATCAACTTTCTGATTTGCAAGTATTTTATCAATCAAATTCGTGAAGTTATAGTACATTTAGCACCAAAGGGAAAAGGTGTGGGCTAATGGACAATGAAGCTGTAATGAACCATCAGAGATTGGGGTTCAAATCCTAGCAGTGGCAATAACAGTTTTGATTCCTTTTTTACCCAACAATATGTCATATATTGAATATTTGCCTTCTGCATTGAAAAATATTTGGTTTTGATCAAAATCTTGAAATAATAGTGTTTTTTTCTTAATAACCGTGGCGTCCGGACCAACTTGCTGGCACATCGAGTAATTCCACGGGGTACCATGGTGATAAAAAAAAAGGACATCCTAGTATTTTTCCATGGTCAGAATGCTACTGTTGGTAACTAGTGAAGAAAGCAATGGTGTTGTTACTGAGAAACTCTTGATAACGCACAGAGCATCATGCATGTCCCAAACAGATCTTGTCTGCAGTTTTTACATTCGATGATGTTATATTCACTAATTGCTTTCTCAAAAACATGGTCTTGTAGGGTTTGCTTGAACATAGTCTGCAGGTGTTAAAACTGGATGGTAACCCGCTCCGAAGGTGAATTGAATTCCTTTCTTTAGTATTTTTTGTTATCTCTCTTCTGTGATTTTATCTGCTAAAATAAATGAAATTGGTGCAAAAGGCTGAAAACAAGAATAGGAAACACTTCCCCAAAAACATGAATATAAAGTAAGCCGGCCTAGTGTGACAGTTAATACAGAAACAAGAAAGCAAGCAATCAGAAATACTCGGTTCTACAGAGATTTCTTCCCAGCCGCCTAAGTTTTGTTGGACAGAGTTACCCGATGCTGTGCTGGTGGAGATAACAAGTATTTGATGGAATAGTCTAGGTGCGCACTAGTTGACCCGAACACCACCATTTTAAGAAAAAAAAATCTGTTCTCCAAATTCTTGTCAACTCTTTCAGTGGAGCCTGAATATCAGTATGGAAGTATCTTCCTTTCAATGCTAGCTTCATTCCTTGTAGACCTTCCTTCCTATGTCAGCTTTCTTCTCTGTTTTTCATCTTCCTCTGTTCCCATTCATTTATCCACTCGTTATTCAATAATGAATTTGTCAATATGCCAGTTAGTCCGGTATTACTCAAAAAACTAATAAAATAGTTGCTGTTGGATTGCTTCCACTTTCCGCTTGTAGCATCTAATCACCAACTCCTCAGAGTTGCTCCAACTTTTTTTTGCAAAGTACCACAAGGTTCCTTAACTGTTTCTTGCAGTAAATTCTTTGAGTTATGTTTTCTTTAAGTTTTGACCATATTCCTTTTTTCTTCCTTTTAAACCCTCCCAGCATCCGAAGGGCCGTTTTGGATCGAGGAACAAAAGGCGTTTTGAAGTACTTGAAGGAGAGAATTGTTGAGCATTAGCCTATTTGAATCCTGATTCCTGAAGCCTGTGGCTGTGAGTATTTAATCAGAGCACTTGTCTCCGGTCCAGTATGTGAAATTTGTACTTCTACCACTTATTTGAGACATATCATTCCATGTTTAAGGTGTACTTGGATGTACAATTGTTGTATCCGGTATTTTATTGTTGTAATGCTGAGAATTACCAAATGGACAAACTGAACAGTGACCATCTTGGTTTTGTATGAATGCTAAACATCTCTATTGTTTCATATAGTAAAGCACTCAAGGGTGTGATCTATTGGTTAATAAAGTGGGTGTAAATCTTGAAGATTGGAGTTTTTTTTTCTTTCTATTTTATAATTTTTTAAGATTATATTAGGGGAGGAGGGGGAAAGTGGAAGGGATGCTATGATATTGATGGGGTTTGAACCTTCCACCTAATTGTGGAAGATAGGAAGCTGACCGAGTGAGCTAGCCTTCACCTCCGGAGATTAGAGTTCAAATTCTAGCAGAGACAATACTGGTTGATTTTTATCTTTCTACCTAAATCTTGGTGGGTAGAATTAAATGGTACTTGTTTGGATATGAAGTTATTGACCGATGGTCCTCGGTGAGGGAATGAACTACTAACTTAGAAGAAGACCTATAGGAAGTTAAAATCAATTTTTATTCTTCTTTCTCGAAAACCTTGATGTGAGGGGGTCATTGGGATGCCTATAGTTGAAGCATTTTTCTTCATCGATTGTGGACTTTTTTTAGTAGATGGCAGATGTCTTTGATGCTTTGTGTTGGTGAGAGTTAGTATATGATAAAATAGTCGAGGTGTGAATAAAATAATGGATCAGACACCACTATCATTAAAAAAAGAATAACTTCATAAAGCAAATCTAGATGAATGATGCCCAGATTTGTCTTAATTACGATTTACGCAAGTGTTCCTCAACGTCTTGGAAAGTTGAAATATGTTTTCCATCTTCGTCAAAGGATTCTTGCTCTGATTTCGAAACCTAGAAAGTAGTCTTTGTGATTAATGTTACTGAAAAAACAAAATGAATAAATAAGTTTAAGTCATTAAATTTAATATTATATGAATTTACTATGTCATTAAATTTATATACCTAAATAAGTTTACTATATGAATTTACTATGTCCTTAAATTTAATTAGTTAAAGTTAAAATATACTTAAATAAATTGGTTAGTTTTAGGGAAATATTTCAGGAAAGAGAATCAACTTGGTTACGTTTAGAAGGTTGGACCAATTATTACAAACCTGATTGTGGAAACAAATATAAACTCAAAACTCAAATTTTCTAAAAGCGAAAAATTCTTGATTTCTAGAAACAATCTAATTCAACTATTTGTAAATCCTCAAACAAAATTTAAATCCAAAAATGAGTCATAACAATCAGATCCCAAAGAATTTAGTGCCAATAGCTTACCCATATGCACGATCCCAAGAGAGATGTTACCCTCATTTGAATACTGCTAAAATATAAATAATAAATAGTTAAATCTTATCTAATCTCTGAAACACTTTTTTGTTTCCCCTGGTTGTCGAGTACTTGCTATGAATTCCGATTAATTTGAATTTTCGTTTGAAAAGTTTCATTTTGAAGGATAAAATACTCTATACCAAAAGCGATTACATACTCAGGAATTCGAATCATAATCTCTGGTTAAAAATGAATGAGCATTTACCACTGCATCACAATCTTTAGTGGTATCTTGTCTCATCTGATGTCTTGCACTCGCTTTGAGACCCAACTAATTCACACTCACGACGAAGAGTCCCACTTTGGAGGATAAAATGTTCCCTACCAAAAAACTATATCACAACCTTTGATAGTTATTTTAGTTATTTACATGGTGTTCGATATCCATTTTGAAGTTTGAGTAATTATAATTCATGCCGAAAAGTCTCATTTTATAGTGTAACTTGCTTCATACCAAAGATTTTATATCAAGGGCTCAATTCAAAACTTCTAATTTAGAATTAAGAAGCACTTGCCATTGCACTGCAATTTTTGGTGCCAACTTTATTGGAAGACCATTTTTAATTTTACATCTTTTGGTGCCAACTTTACATCTTGTGCCAACTTACCATTGCACGATCCCAGATTCTTGATTTGATTCAAAGCATTATTATAATACTACTACTTAATTAGTAGTAGTATATAATGTTTGGAATATGTAAAGCAATAACGGGAATAGTAAATAACTATTACAGTGATCGAAAGGATAAACAACAATTAGGACAACAACAAGTTGTCGATATCTTGATCTTGAATGAAACTTCAAATATAGAACTTGTATTTGGAAATACAAGAACATGAACTACTACACTTGTGTCTTGTAGATCCGCTGAGAATACGAACGGTTAGAGTCCTTCGTCTGTTAAGTTAACACATGAAACACTTAGCAACCAATTAAATAAACACAACACCACCGACTGAGTCGAGAGATGACTCTATGTCTTTAAAACAAGATTTTCCCCGTATATAGGCTTTACGGAAGTATGGACAATAGTCTCCCAAGATGAAACAACAAACTATAGTTGACCCAATCCTCAATTTCAGAGACCAAATCTTCTTCATATTGTGAGGATGGACCGACATCTCCGTTTCGATCCTCGTCCATTCTTCTTTTTTCAAAGAGGGCAAATTTTTTTTATCTTGAGGTTCGTGCAGTTGGTGAAAGGACTTGACCAACACAGAATGACCCAGATTGGGGCTTTCACAACAATCTCATTCTGTGAAGTCGTAAGGAGAATTGTAGATCTACCCCTAATTATTGGCTGAGGTAAAATCTCAAAATTTAAATTTAATAGATTCAATTTTTAAAGTTTTTTATACTGAATTTATTATACTTTAAAAAATTTAAATTAAAAAATATTTCATCAAAATTACTTCATACACCTATATAATAAACTTTTGAAAGTTTAATGAAATTCTTGACTTCACCAATAATTTAATTGGAAATAGGTTAGACAACTTTGAGCTAATCATATGCCTATGCTAAAAGCAAAGACATGATTGCAAAGCATATAAGGCGTGAGGAGAACTGAAAAATTTCCCCCCTTTTTTTTTTCTCAATAAAGGAGTTTCAAGTGTTTGGGAAAATGATAATCATGACCCCTAAAAAGTATTTTTAGATGCATGCTTTGGAATTATTATTATTATTATATGTCATAAAAATATTTGTCTAGAAGAGAAATGACTAAAGTACTCCCTCCCTGAACTTTTCTCGAAATTTCAATTACACTCTTATTGCACGATTCCTATTAATCCCTAGACTTTTTCGAATTGAAAATAAATACTATATTCTTGAAACGTCATAATAAGACCATGTTAAGTGGTGAAATACAGTTTAATGAATGTATTTTACCTATTTTCTCCGAACCCACGAGCCATAATTCTTCTAAAGCTCTAATATGTCATGGACAAAATTGTTTTAATGAAATTGTTGAAAATAAATCAATTTTTTTTAGCAAAAGAATCCAATTTTAATTTTGTGAGAAGAAAAATACTTCAAGACTAACTAAAGCAATAAAATCACACTTTTGATACTCAATTAAACACTTTCTTTGATCTGATTTTGATTGCTGATAGTTTTATAGTCTGATGGTGGTTTTGGTTTGGTGACAATTTGATGGTGATTTAGTAATTCCATATAGAGTTTAACAGTACATTTGTACTTTTTTCCTTCTAAAAGATTAAATATTTATAAAAAGGACTAATATTTAAAATAGAAAAGTATAAATTACAGAACATGATATCTTGGATCTGTTGGTCCACATAAAGATACACCAAAAAACTACAAAAAAAAGTGCAAATATTTCAAATCTTATCTCTGGTGGAACTACACTTAAATAGTTTGCAACTTTGGCACATAAAATAATTATATAGGAATTTTACTTGCAAACTTGCTACCCCACAATTGGCTATAGAATTAAAACTCCATAGTATTTTTAAGGGATTTTCCGCACAAATACCCATATTTCGGGGTGATCTTTAATTTTTGTCTTTTAAGTTTGTGATCTTTAATTTTTATCCTTCAACACTTTTGACGTGATATAACTTCAGATTTCGGCCAGCATAGTTAGCGTTTAGCTTCAACATATGTATCATAATATTCCAAACATTTCACAAGTTATGCCGGACAAGACATAACTTTCAACATTCAACATAATCTGAAAAAAATATATAATTTCAGATTTCGATTGGCACAATTAGCGTTTAGCTTCGGTATATGTATCATCACATCCTCACAAATTATGCCAAAAAGACAACTTTCAGCACTTAACATAATCTGAAAAATGTTACATAACTTATGCCGCGTAACTTAATTCCTACCGAACTTGTGTCGAGCGAGGTAAAAGTTTAATTTTTGAAGGAAGAAAATTTACAGAACATGTGCTCAGCAAAATATAGTTAAATATTTTTATTAAATAAGCAGTAGAGACAAGGTACAACAATTAAAGACCATTGTGTTTGATCCGCTCAAAAGATTGTATTTTTAAAGAGACAAACTCAAGTTAATCAAGAAAGTTGCTTTCTTTCTTAATGTAATAAACCAATAACTGACAGTGATATTAATGACATTGACAGATAACAAAAAAGATCATGCACTTTTCACCTTTTAGATCTCTTTTTTAAGAATTAAATAAAGCAACATTTCCTTTTCAAAGCAGAAAAATGGTCCATTAAGAAATGCCTATTTGCACTATATAATTGATTAAGCCCTTGGAGATGTGTTTTAGCTATTACTTAATTCTTGTTCATAATTGAAAAATGTGGTGTGATGAATGAAATTACTTTACACTTAATTAGAATCTTATTGAAAAAAATTAGGTTCAAGCGTTGAAAATAAGGAAAAGATCTCACACAAAACAGTCGTCCGAGTTCACTTTTTACTTTCCCTAATCGTATGCATAGATTGCCCACTAATTATACATATATTATACATAAATTACATATATATTATATATCTGTCAGTTATTTTCAATTTAAATGATTAAGTAAACGATTATTTAGATTAATTCTTTAATAAGGAAGATTCCTCGATGAGGAACGCTTCCTCTTTGATGGGCCTACACGACGTAAACCTGACCTAATCGGACCACTAAGTTATGTTGTAAATGATAGAAACACTCCAACCTTAAAAAAAATCCTTAATCGAAAATCTCGAGTTCCAACAGTAAATAAGAAATTCCTAATAAGGTATGCTTCTTCTTTAATCATGTCACGTACATCTTAATTAATCGAACCCGTAAGTTCCAAATAGCACATGATGATTATAAAAAAAAAATACTTGTCCTTAAAAGAGACAGAGACATTAAGATGACCCCTTATATATGCTGATGTGGGGTTCATTTGGAGTGACCTTTTTTTATTGCTACCTGTCTACTTCTCTTGCTCTTTCTATACCTAAATAGAGCAATACTTTTATATTCCTAAAAACAGAAGATTGATAGTATTAAGATAGTGAAATCAAACAAAAAAGTACCATTCACTTTACAAAGTCACAGTGAACACAGCTCAAAAAGAAAGAGGTAAAAAAAAAGTAAAAGAGAAGTACATTCTCATATTCACAAGATCATACTGCCTCATCATCATCTTCATCTCTCAACGTAAGTACTACTATTAATCAAAGTGTCCTAACATCATTGACTCCAATTGATCTCTAAAAACTTCTAACATGTTAGCAAATGTCACAATGCCCAAAACCCTGCAATCCTCTTCAATCACCCACACATAGTTGACGCGGTGCGCTATTGCTTGAACCATAACCGCCACAAGAGAACTCCCCGGATAACACACGATTGCCTCTGCCCTCCTCACCATCCTCGCGGAATAGCTACTAGACTTATGGTACCTTCCCCCCGATGACGACCTTGAGGAGGTGGGGTAAGAGAACTCTTCATCAGATAACGATGAGTTGGAGATATCCGAGGGATCAATCTCGAATTCTTCCAACATTCCTTCAAGATTCCTTTCCTTCAACCTCTCCTTCACGACCCTCACGATGTCCTCCGGTGGGCCCCCACAATCAATATAGGCCAGGAGCTCACCGGCTGTGAGGGTCGTGATGGCTGAAGCCAGAGTCTCACCGCAATAAGCAAGCGTGAAAGGCGAGATCTCTCCTATTAGGACGCCATCGTCATCCACAATCGCCACGGATGTCTGATCCACGAGGGATCGGGAAATTGACTCAGTAGCCGATGATGCACTCGAGTGATACCTGATCGACAAAAACTCCGTGCTAATGATACCAAGGGCGTCGATTGAAGCTGTTGGAAGGGGTGAAAAGAACCCAATCGAGCTTAGGAAATATCGAATGACATCTTCTTGAGTTAGCCAACAGAATTCGTGGCCATTGTGGAGGGTACAACTCCTTGTTGATGAAGATTTCTGCAGCAATTTCCTTCTTGAGCTACCACTAAATCTGGTCTCTATAGGAACCACGAGGTTTTGAGCTCCTTGTAGAATGAGATCAATGGCTTCTAGTAAGCTGCAAAAGGAGAAAAACAAATACAGAAATCAATTTCAAACATAGATAATCTAATGGAATGTGAAGAAAGTACAAGTCTTTCACTAGTTGGTATTCTGCAATGCCGAATTGAGATCAGTATTTAACTATTTATCAATGATTTTGAAAGCTAATCTCCCTAAAATCAACAGTCAAACAAGAAATTTGGAAATGTGAAACATATTTAAGAAAGGTAAGAGTTCATAGACCAATTTAAAAAAAAATCAAGAAAAGAAAATATATGGGAAATCTTGATGTAAAATTCTAATATTTACAAATTCTTGGATCTTTGAAGTCCTCTACAAAAATGGACATTTGATGTGGAGAAATTCAACAGAGTAAATGAAGCTCATAGTCAAACAAGAACAATACAAAGAACCCCACATAAGAAATTCAAGAATTTTACACAATGAAAGACACTTCCATTACTTACAAATGCTTGGATCTTTCATTCCTCTACACCCAGAATCTTCAAAATTGATATCTGAGGTGGAGAAATTCAAGAGAGTAAATGAAGCTAAGATCCAAACAAGAACAATACAGAGAACCCCACATAAGAGAAAAAAAAACCAAGTTCAAGAATTTGACACAATGGAAAAACCCCACATAAATTTTTGTAACAAATATTGCACAGCAACACAAAAAAGACTCAATACTTTTACCTTGTAGAGGGCTGCACATGCCTAACAAGATCAATTGAAAGAACCCCACATAAGAAAATTCAAGAATTTGACACAATGGATCAACCCCACATAAAGAGGGCTGCTCATGCCTAACAAGATCAATTGAAACAACCCCACATAAGAAAAATAAGTAAAATTCAAGAATTTGACACAATGGAACAACCCCACATAACAAAATTGCACAACAACACAAAAAGACTCAATCTTTTTACCTTGTAGATGGTTGCACATGCCTAACAAGAACAGAATCTTTAGGCAACAGAACAGTAACAGGTGACTTCAAAGCCAAAGAAGGAGAATTAACATTCTCATTTCTACAAAGAAAACAGATTATATCAACCATGCAAATTTTCCCAACACAGATACACTCATCAACATTCTTGAAATGATCACAATCCCATACACTTATGCAATTTTCTTCACAAGATTTGAGTGAAGCTAAAGTTTCACCAATTGTTGAAGATACAGAGAGAGACCTAAGCGGTGGCTTGCCAAGGCATAGGTCAGCTACCTCATGAGCTAAAAGATGAGCTGCCATGCAAGAAAGACGCACAAATTTTTTCTTGAAAAATGAATCAAATGCCAAGAGAGAGAGGTTTTGGAGATTGTTGAGTTATTTTTTGAGAATTTGGGAAGTGAAAGTGGCATTTGCGAGAGTGGAAGTGTGCTGATTTATAAAGGAGGGGATGACACGTTAACCCCCTAGGGGTTGGTAGGTGGGGGTACTGTACGAGTAGAGTAAGCACGTTTGAGGGGGTCCTCTTCTTTTTTGTTGTTTGCTGGGGGAAGTGGGAAGGACAAAACATACTATAAAAGATACTTCCTCTATATTAATTTATACGATATAATTTAAATTTCGAGAATAAAGAAAACATTATCGTGATTTATTTATTATGTCATGTTTAAAAGATAGTCCGATACACTAAGTTTCCGCTATGCGCGGGGTCCGGAGAAAGGCCGAATCACAATGATATATTGTACGCAGTCTTACCTCGCATTTCTGCAAGAGGTTGTTCCCACACATTATGTCATGTTTGAGAGTAAAAAAAAATTGACCGCAATTTATTCATATGTCATATAAATATATTAAATTATTAATTATTATAATTTATAGTATTTTTTTTTATAGTTTCTAAATATGTAAATTACTTTTCAGAAAACATAAAGACTTAATGTTCAAATTCACGGTCAAAATAAAAAGTTTAACTCCCAAAATTTAAAATATGTCATATAAATCAAACAGAGGGCATATAATCTTAACAACTCTTATGTATAATAACCTCAAAATTATTATTATTATTATTGCAACTTCTAAAAAATTGATTTTGAATATGAAAAATGAATTTAAAGTAAGTGGTGTTGTTGCAAATTTTTAAGATTGATAATGTAAAATTAAAAAAACATACTCTAAATTTCAAAAAAATATATGATCCTTTATACATTTGGTAGTTCAAACTTCAAATCTACATTTTTTAAATTTGAGACTTTCAAATTTAACTTCAGATGTGTATGTCAGAAGTTTGATTTCGGCAAGTTAAACTTCTGAGGTATGTTTCAAAAGTTTGGCCTTCACAAATCAAATTTTTAACCCCTATGTTAAAAATTTGATTCCATATGAGTTTTCGTATGTGAAGGCCTCAAAAATTTTCTAAATCAAATGGACCCAAGTATAAGAAGTATTCAGATGAATCTGGTCCAATTAACATTTTTGTCTATACATAAGTTGGACTAAAAGTTGTCTCAATATTATCTATTGATCATCTTTTTTTCAACAGATTGTCTATTAATTTTAAGACTTTTTATAAATTGGACAAAAATTTTGAACAACTTTTCATCATCATCTTTTTCTTTTCAAACAACCTTTAATTCGATTGCCACATGCAATTTTTTCACTTTAATTTGTACTTACATTGCATGATTCATTTTTGAAAATAAAAAAAATGTAATATTTTTCCTTTCATAATTCTTACTAAAGATAATCGATCGGTTGATACTTAAAATAAATGATCAATACATTCTTGGTGTAATTTAATCGAATCCACCATGTTATTCATCCTTCTCTTTTCTGATTACCAAACCATTCTTAGTATATATAATAATTGGAGGAGGATTACTAAGACCGAAGTATGAAGAAATTATATCACAAAAGATTATGATGGAATATATAGGATTTTTTTATTTTTAACTAGAGCTTTCATGCTCGAAACATAAAATAGAAAAAGTTCTCATAAAGAATGTTTTCTTCTTTAATGAATTTTACGCGATGCGAATGTAAATTAATGAGTATCCTAAACCGGATACCGAATCCTGAATGGGGTGAAGCTAATTTCCTTCTTTAATGAACGTTTCCTTCTTTATAGGAGTGATTGAGTCCCCATTTCCACAAGGGACTTCATCACTATCAATAATGGTTTATGAATAATGGTTGTGGTGGAAAGATATGCTTTCTCCCTCCTTAATTAATTTTTTTGAGTTTGAATCTTAAAAATAAAAAGAATAACATTTTTCCTTTTAATTAGTCTTCTTCAATGCCAATTTAAATTAATCGAGTACTCAAAATAAATATCGAACACCAGAGAAAAGAGTAGCATAAGGGACTTTCATATTGCCCTTCATTGTGTACCATAAATTCACATCTAATAATACTGTTATCACGTTTTCAATACTAATGTACAATTTACATAGTGTACCATTATGTTACTGTTCACATCTGAATGAATCCTCCTTTCCACGGAGGTAAATCTTTGCCCGCAAAACTTTTTGCATTTTCTTTATGTGATAGGGGATAAGGAAAGAAGTTCCGCTGGGGCCTCTCTTGGGAGAGTCCTTCAAAGTCAGAGAAGTGGACAAATGCTGCTAGTCTTTTCGACGAATCACTTGTTGGAGTCGAAATGCGGCAAAAGAATAGGAAGAAAAATCCATGGACCGATCCCATCATCTCCACCCCGTAGGAACTATGAGATCACCCCAAGGACGCCTTCGGCATCCAGGGGTCACGGACCGACCATAGAACCCGGCTCAATAAGGTAGAAATGTAAGATAAAGCTGCATATAATAGACTCTTATGATTTGGTCCTTCTCCGAGTCTCGCACATAACGAGAATTTAGTGCATCGGACTGACTTTTTTAATGTCACGTTTTGTAGTAATCCTTTTATCACGTACGTTCTCAACACATGTACAATTTACGTACGAATGTAGCACCATGCTGGTGGAGGCCATCTTTAATAGTAATGGATATTATCATGTACTACTCCGTACTTCGCAATTTTTATACATACATATGTAAAAAATATGTTTTTTTAAAAGAACATATCTATATATGTTGGAACGATAATGTTTGAAAAAAAAACCATGTGTTTACTCGTAAAATGGTACATTTGAATTTGTATACGTGGTCAAGGACATGTTAGATATGAATTCTAGATGAATAATATTGAAAACAAGTAATAACGAGATAAAGTAAAGTAATAATTAGCCTAAGCCTCGTGACAACTTCTGAGCAAAGCTATGATAACTTGTATGAAAGCACATAAATTGAGAGAATATGAGCAAGTATCTTGTAATAGCTAGAATGTGATGATTTACAATGGGACAATGTGTTCTATTTATAAATGAGCTACACGGGTACACAACCCACAAAATATGTCATCATTAATACAAGAGAATGAATGTTGTAATAATTGGATAATCAATATCTCAATAAATGTCATTAAAGCTTCATTGGAAGATGTATGACCGGTTCGATAACGGCCGCTCGTTACAATTCAAACGGCTCTCAACCTTCTGTATTACCGGTACCAGTCATGCTTGTGTCGCTCCCAATACCACACGTACCTAGTTGGTAGTGCCTTAGGCTAACGTGATCATGACTTAACACCGTGCTCCACGTGCCATACTATAATTCGTACAACTGTCTCATATGAATTTTCCCTATACAAATAGTCCCCGCACTTTTTGAGTGTGACTCTTGTGCAACCGGAAAGTGGATTTGAACTCCCAACCGAATAAACCTAGTACTTCAACGGGAAATTTGAATCGTAATGGTTATAAAATTTGACAAACGTCACATTCATTCAATGCTTCTGAAATCGATGTGAACTGCAGCAATGATGGTGCACGTCTTTTCACCTTCAAAACGTTATATTTTTACCATAAATAGGAGGTCAAATCTTTCACAAAAGGCAACCATAAACTTTGCAAGATTTCTTGAAAACTTTGCCTTCTTTCTTTCTTACAAAACTTCTTCAACAATGTCTTCTACCAAATATTCTCTTTCTCACTCCTCTGAGGGTAATGACAACCCTCCAAGCCATCGCCATGCGAAGGAACTCATTCTCCTACAACTCAGAAAATCGACTTACATTCTACTATTGCCGAAATTCTTCTTTCGAGCTTTGACTTCTCAAGAGATCTCCGTGTTCAAAACAACTACGAACATGTTAAGAATTTTGAATCTAAAATAACAACCAAAGTTCTTCCTGACATCATAAAGAATTGTGGTTTTTCCTCTGACATAGTTGTCAGAACAGTCGATCCTGTCGACCGAGTGCATACTAATTGCACTTCACGCTCTAAATTTTTGATGATTCAATTTATCTTTCTTGGGCGAAACGGGGGATATCTCGATCGGGGATAGAATGTGTCACATTGAAGGGTTTTCCATGACGTATACTTATCCATTCGCCATTGATTTCAAACTCCCCATTCCAAAGACTTGTTCCTGAAACACATATTCAAGGACGACTTTGCTCTCTGAACCATCATTTCCAGATCTGCCTTGATCATTACCGGTCTCTCCATTTGCATTTGATGGAGGCACTGATTCCCATGTTGGAGTACTGTCGACATTTTTGGACATGAACTCCTTTTGAAAACGCTTCAGACGCTCCAACTCCTCACTCATTGCGACATTCTGCACCTGAAGATTGTGTATAGCTTCTTCAGGTGTTTTGTCAATGGAAACATCCTCATGCCGAGTTTGTCCGTCTCCGGATGTGACTCCGTCTGTAAACATCGAGTCTTCGAGTCTCGTGGTTCATGTCGGAAAACCATCCAACCCAAGATTGTTTGTGTTATCCCCGACGCTGTGAGAACTTTCTCCTATTTCTGTCATTTGTCTGATTTGAACAAAGAATAAGACTTAAAGAAAAAATTAGATTAGTAGAGGGGTCACTTGTGACACCATAATTGTCCAGGCCCCACGGTGGGCATCAAACTGTTTACTCGTAAAATGGTGCAATTGAATTTGTATACGTGGTCAAGGACATGTTAGATAGAAATTCTAGATGAATAATATTGAAAACAAGTAATAACGAGATAAAGTAAATTAATGATTAGTCTGAGCCTCGTGACAGCTTCTGAGCAAAGCTATGATAACTTGTATGAAAGCACATAAATCGAGAGAATATGAGCAAGTATCTTGTAATAACTAGAATGTGATGATTTACAATGGGACAACGTGTCCTATTTAAACATGAGCTACACGGGTACACAATCCACGAAATATACCCTCATTAATACAGGAGAATGAATGTTGTAATAATTGGATAATCAATATCTCAATAAATGCCATTAAAACTTCATTGGAAGACGTATGACCGGTTTGATAACGGTCGCCCGTTATAATTCAAACGACTCTCAGCCTCCTATATTACCAGTATCAACCATGCATGTGTCGGTCCCAATCGCGTATCTAATCGGTAGTGTCTTAGTTTGACGTGGTCCTGATTCAGCACCATGCTCCACGTATCATACTATAATTCGTACGGCTATCTTATACGAATTTTGCCTATACACAAAATAATTACTAATTTTGGGCATGAAGTAAATCATTGAAACCAACACATTTTTACTAAAGGTGGATCAGTAAAGAAAGTTTAGTTTAGAGCCTTGTCTTAGAAGAAGGGTCCATGTAAAATATTCCCCAAAACCTCATACATATTTTTGGCTTAAATACATTTTGCGCACGTTCATGTGAGCTTTGAGTTATATGTATTGACGTTAAACATAGTTACACAACTAAGTTGATTATAAGGTAGTTAATTATACGTAAACATCTTGATAAGTTTTATTAATTTGTAATCAGATAAATATGATAAATTTACATGTTATCATACATTAGAATTTAATTAAATCTCTTGATAAGCGCCATTAATTTACATATAATATTTCTTTTAGAATTTGTGTATATACCTTAATTCCTTTGAATTATACTTCTCTTTGATCACGTTATTTGGGTCATTTTCTTTTGCGTATTATGAAAGCTTAGTTACGGCAGTAAAATATATATTATTATTGCACTTAATCTCACAAGGCTGTGATTCTATTGGAGGAAAATATATTATTACAAAAAGATTGTAGATTATGTCATTTTCCTATTGTTTGGTAAGATTTTTTACTAGGTCAATTCTCCTGCAACTTGAATATAAAATTAAAATCCTAAAAAGTAAAGGATTTATATAGAATCATTTTATTATATTTTAGTGTAACAAACATTAATTTCTGGAGGGTAAGCATATATGAAAAAATTATATTTTTGGTTGAATTCAGTGCATGTACCAAACTAATAAGTACATTTCATATATCTTTCACATGTGATTTATCTCAATTTATCGCTTAATTATAATAAATTAACACCACTTGATGCATACACATTGTAATTACTAAAATCGCTTGGTTAATAAAAGAGATCTAATCCATTAAATGTTAAAGGTAACAAATATCAAAATATACAGCACAAGGAAAAAATGGTACTAATACGTGAAAGGAGCTGACTCCGTCTTTTACGTATGCTCAATTTATCAAATATTATCATCCCAAAAGATCAAACTATGCCTTAGATAAAGTTGCCATGAGAAAAAATAATTTCTGAATTTGGAATCACCGTTTATATATTTAATATTGGCCATACTTCACAAGATTATTTTGTAGTCATAGTAAGAAGAAGAAGGATTGGATTTACTCTGTGTGAGATTACATTCGAGAAATTCTAGATATTATCAAAGTAGGAATCGTCAACAAGGAAGTTCTAGTGCGTTATAAATTCTTATTCAAGATTTGTATTATTTGATGATGCTATATGAATTTGTATTATTTGAAGGGGAAAAGATATGATATGAAATATAACAAAAAGTAAAATTGCTGAATTTCATATAGTACAAAGACAATTTTAACATTGTGAGTGAATCGCTTATTTGCCTCACAGCTGCCTCTCGTCCCATAATAGAGATTTTTGTCAACATTGGCTAATTAACTAACTGAATAATCTTGATTTTAAAGAATAATTAATATGCTCTTTACGTTTAGGCCCCAGATTCATCCTCTGATTTCAACTGCAAGTTTCATGCTATATTTCACTGTTGACTGCTAATAATGTTGAGAATATAATTAAATATTAAAAGTGTGTTCTATCTAACAACTTAAGTTTTTAGATCAGATGGTCACACACTTCAATATGGTATCAAAGCAGGCCAAAGGTCCTGGTTCGAACCTCATCGCCACCCATTATCAAAAAGAATTTCCATGTGCTTGGACCATGAAAAAAAATCAGGTCAACACGTGAGGGGGCGTGTTGAGAATATAATCAAATATTAAAAGTGCTTTTAGAATCAGATGGTCACACACTTCAATAAATAATAACACACATGATTTTATTTTTGGCTTTAAACATATTTAGCCGTTCAGCCAAAATAATTATAATAGCTAGCGAAATATATATTATTTATTTATAAAATATATGCATATATATATATATATATATATATATATATATATATATATATATATATATAAGAGATATATAATACTTGGTTTACCTGATGTTATTAGAATTCTATGTTATACTGTTCGCACTTCAAACAATGGCATAGTAAAAAATTGGAACATGAAATTCTTTTAAGAAAAAATCTTATGTCAATGAATTTCAACAACTTATATTATATATGCCAAAAAATATTTTTATTTATAATTAAATATTTTCTTAATATAGGAGGTTCGCTCTGACTCCAGATATCCATTCTTGAACATGTGGAGGGGAGAGGATGTCAGTGTCCAATCGGTATTGTATGGAGTAATGTGTTTCATTTTATGGTTTTGAATAATACTTATCTCGTGAGCTAGCTTATGAGGTTGACTAGTTAACCCAAAGTTCATTTTTAAAATATTTTTTAGGTTTTAGATCTTGCTTCATTTTAGGACGATCAATAGATTTAAGATTATTTTAATCTGTGCATGTGTGTGTCTTGAGATCAGATTAAAGCACGAAATAAAGAATTTGAGTGAGTTCATGAAATTAATTGAGCTAGGCAATATGGGGCACCTTATTCTAATTATGCATATATATCAGAATCATCTAAAACATATAACATGTCAATTAATTAATACTGCGTCCAATTATGGCGATCGAGCTAATTAAATCACAAGTATTCAACCAGAAGGATATTCAAGGCATCTCCTAATTGGTGTTGCATTATTTTCTTCGATAGTGCCTTACTTACCTACTTTATTTTGTTATTAGAATATCCCTCTTTTAGGTCTCTTTCACCCAGTAATATAATGCATTTTTTTCTTCATATTTGTACAATTATATATTACTCGTAATAATGCATGAAACACTATCGTTGAATATATAGTATAATATATATTAATTGTTAAATCTCATTAATTAACACAAGAATATTAAGCCTCAGACAAGATTGGTTTATTGGTAAGGTCACTTATTTAGCCCCCCAAAGATTGTGGAGGCCCTAAAAGTACAAGGCAGATTGTATAATTATCATTAATATAAATCTTTTAAATTTTATGCTTTGGTTGTTGAGATAGTTCGAATAAGCGAGTAAATTACTATAAATTTCCTTCTATTATTAATTACGTAGTACATTAATTTCCCTCTTCAATTTTGATATTTCCTCCACTCCATATACTTATTTCTTGTTTATGTTTCTAATTAATTTAACTTTGTTTTCATCCGGTTTTCTTAAACTAGTTAATTTTATCTCGTTAAATTGGTCCATACATCAAGAAAGTCTTTTTTTCTCATTATAAGTATATGAATTTTATAAAATAAATAAGCTTATTATAATTTGGCTTTGAAACACTAATTTCATTAAATCACCCTGACTTTCAGTACAGTGAGAAAGTTCAAAAATTATTTTAAGTCAAACATCACATTAAAGAGCAGTGCTAGATATCAATTTAAAAACAAATATGAGGGGTCTGTCAACAACATGCTTTTGCCCCAGAAAACATAAGCATATATAGTATATACTATATACTAATATTGGAAGTTTCATACATTCCACTCTTTCTTTTTATTTTTTTATTCAGAGAGTAGGTGAAGGGTTAGTCAGCAATCTGTTGAGCTTTCTATTTTTTTTTAATATAATTTTTGGTTCCCTTACTTTTTGAGCTTAATAAACATTACTTTATGCCCCACATGATATCGCTTGCTTCTCTTTCGTCAATATTTTGTTTTTAGATGATTTAATTTATATACACTCAGTCTAAAGAGTTTTTACATAATATAAGTATAATATTTTCTCCTATAACAAGTCTCCTTTTTTAATTTATTTTTTAAGTAATTAGTTTCACTTGATATGAATAATTATTTATAGTTTTTTCTATCCCCATTTTATAGGATTACATTGTGTATATTGGTGTTGTAGTTTTTTTTAGGTGATTTGATATTATAAAAAAGAAATTCACTATCAATATAATGGTGTGCAAACGGGGGTGAGCGTGAGATCCTAGTTACATACTTTTTGTCTTTTGAGTGTCATTCCGATCTAAGCATAATATTGACTGGCCAAAGAACGTACTTTTTAATCTTCTAAAAGTTGCAACTTGTGTTATCTTTCAATATTAGACAAATAACCTTGCAACTTGTAAAGAGTAAACCTTAGAAGAGGTCAAACTTAATTTATTATACTCTCACCGTTCCATAATAAATGATGTTTTTAAATTATGCATGCCTCTTAAGAAATTGCTCACTCCTAAAAAATTATGATTATTTTTACTAACTTACTCCTAATTAATGCCTAGAAAAGAAAACTACTTAATGATTCTTGATTATATAAATAAGGGTAATTTTGGAAGAATAAGGTAGAGGACAGTGTGCATTATTCGGATTAAACCGGAAAAAAAATCGAACCAAACCAAATTTTAGTTCGAATTGGTTTTTAAGTTTGGTTTCGGATTGGAAAATTAAAATTTTTGGATATTTGGTTTGATTTCGGATTTAGAAAAATAAAAATTGAAAAACCAAAAAAAATGAATTATATATTAGAATATTATATGACTTATTCTGAATCTTTAGGTTATGGACATGTATTAATATACTTTTAAATATTATATTCTTAAAATTTTACCTTATAATTTATATTAGAAAATATATTTAAGGGATCTGACATGATTACTTCTCATTCTCTATAATATTTCTTCTTTTTCGCCATTTTGATTATGTTAATTATCTTATATGACGCAACCGAATAACCAAACCGAAAAAAGATCGAACCGAAGAGAAAAACCGAACCAAACCAAACTTATTTTGGTTCGGATTGGATTGTAGTTTTTAGAAATCGAACACCGAAAATCCAAATCGAATAATGTAAAACCAAACCGAAAAACTGAATGCACACCCCTAAAATAAGGTCAATTTCTTCTTAAAATCCTTAAACACCACTTATTATGAAACGGAGAGAGTACTATATAATTTTTACAAATAATTAAACTAGAGGTTTTGAAAATATAAAAAGAAGGGTGATCCTCTTCATTTTTAATGTTTTTGTAAATTTTTATGTCTAATATCGATAAAAAAAATGGTATTGCTCGACCTATTAGAGAACACATAACTTTTATTTATTCAACTGTGTGTCTAAGACGCCCCTAACGTGGGAGCTTATTTCTTTTTTATGAGCTAAACACGTAGAATTTTTATTGATAACGGGTTGTTGCAAGACTCGATCACAAGACTTTATTGCTTGATTTGATACAATGTTAATGTGTGATCATCTCATTTAAAAATTATAATTAAATAATTAGAGAGAATATATTTTTATTTGCTTAATTATGTATTTAAGTAGGTATAAAGGACAAGAAAAAAAGTTAGAGCTTATATATGAATTGCAGTTTTCTTTTTCTATTTTTCCTTTGAATTTGGATGGAGCCCTTTAGATTCTTCTTTAGTAAGTCAAAATAAAAAAACTACTTCCTCCGTCCCGAATAAAAAAACTACTCTCTCCGTCGTAACTTGTTATGTAAGATGTTTGAATTGTTAACTTACTAAATTTAAAAAGAGACACTGTTTTGGGGGAACAGACCAAAAAAGAAAATAAGACACTTAAATTCGGACGGAGAAAGTATAATAAATGAAATTGTCGATAGCTTATCAATTTTATACTCCATAAAAGAGAACAAAAACTATATATAAGTTGATCAATCTACCAATTAAACACAGAAAAGATTCCATTGCTAATTAAGCCTATTTGTAACAGCTCAAGGTGAAGGTACTATTCTTAAAAACTGTATTAGTATAATTTATTTAAGAAGGATAACTGAAATTAGACGGCTCTTAATTAATCTTGGCTCATTTCCTTAATTTGTCTTGATGTGGATCAAGTGGACAAGGTCACGCATAATGTACAGTTCAAAGTGTTATTATTAGTAAGTATGGAAAGTCATGTCTTTGTCCTTTCTAGTATAGCAATGGTATACAAGTTTTCAAGATTGGTACTCCTAATCAGATGGTTTGAGTTTAAATTCTGAGCATAGAATTTATCTGGTAAGGAGTGCTTTGTTTAGCAATGAAATGCGTGATCGAGCGGCAGTGAAACGGGAGCGTGAATACGAGATGCCTGCGAAATAATCGGCTAAATATATAGTCTGTTCCACACAGAATGATACATTTCTATATTTAGAAACAATTTAATTTGAAATTTTCTCTTTTACGTTAATGAAATTATCTATAGCCACACAAATATCTATAACTTATTTTAGACCACAAATTTTTAAAAAAAAATATTTCTTTCTTAAATTCTATGTCTAGTGAAACTATATCATATAATTTAGGACAAAAAAATATTATTTTATATATATATATTTAATATAAACATCGAATATAAGTAAATTTATCGGTAGATATAGCGGCACATATGAAAGAGAAAAAAGCTGCTTGCACTAAGACTGTCTCTGAGTATGTCCAAGAGAAAACGCCCGTACTTCTCACATGTGATCAGCTGATTAGTCTGTGAGATAAGCAGGCTAAAGTTTCAGAGAGTATGGGATCGATGACAATGGATATGAGTGGCATAATTTTGGTAATCGAAGTTTTCGAATTTTTGGTTTCGCTTTTGAATTACAAATTAGATTTCGACTTTCATTTCAAAATTTTGGATTGAATTCGACTTTGGGACTTTGAGATATAGTTTTTGTACCTTATATTATCTCCATTTCAATTTATATGACATTATTTGTCCGGACATAAAATTTAAGAAATAAGGAAAGACTTTGTTATATTTATCAAATTGTCCTTACTTTAGAGGTTTGTTGGATTGACTTATTTTAAGTATTTTTTCAAGCTTTTTAAGGTGTTTGAGTGAGATAAAAAGTGCTTTTAAGCACTTATTTTTAAGCTAAAAAAATAAAAAATAAAAAAACCAAAAGTCAAATGTTTGGTAGGACCAATTTATGACTTTTAACTTTTAGCTTATAAGTCACTTTTAAAAAGTCAATCCAAACACCATCTTAGTGTCTACTTTTATTAACTTTTCTTCACAATAAATATATTTTTAAAATTAAGTGGACCGATAAGAGTAAAATAGAGATGATGTTATAAATAGTTGACAAATAAGGAAAAGTGACATTTATTTTTTGGAACGGACTAAAAAAGAAATGATATCAAATAAATTGAAACGGAGGAAGTGTGTGTATATATATATATATATACCAATTAGACATACGCTCATATACCCAATAATAAGTCTCATACCTTACTAATTCACTCAATAGACAATGTATGGTCCAGAGTGAGATGCATTCACAATGATCGTGTTCTTCGTTGTCATGATTTAAGGAGTTATGACCACCGTATCCTTAAGGCAACTTATTAATTGTAGTTTAAGTTGCAGAGTCTATAAAAATTCAGTAGTGATTGCCTTCAATATGAACTATTAGTAGTATGATTTATTTGGACATAGTTTTACTATATTTGGACTTGTTAACATCCAATAATAACATTTTCAAAGAGAAAACTTTTCTTTTGCAACGCATAGTTTGCAGTAATCAGGGGTGGATCTAGAGTACCGGGTGCGGATTCCCAGGAATCAGTATTTTTTATGCAAATTCTATATTTATATTATGAGTCTATTAAATATATAAGAAATATTTGTTGGAAACTCATTAACAAAGTAGTCTCTCTTCTGTGGCTGTAATTAGGGGTGTTAATGGTACGGTTCGGTCGGTTATTTGTTAAAAAATATCAATTTTCGGTTAATCTAAAAGTATAACCAAAATTAGACTTTTTGAAACCGTCCCAATCCTCTCGGTTTTTCTTCGGTATGATGCGGTTCAGTTAATTTTCGGTTATTTATTTGACGTCACCTAATATAAAATAACAATAAATTTTAAAATAACATATAAAGTATACAATTCTTTATTTGAATGCCTGATATAAAGCTCCCTCAAAATTTTGATCTTGCGTGGTATGTGGTAGATCTGATGCCTCTTCTTTTGAGTATAAACTCGCCTGATTATTTGATATTTGTTGATTCATATACAATAGAAATAACTTTTGGCCTCAGAATATCAATCCTTAACTTTTTAAACATTTGAACATGATTGACTACTTCTATTAATTTTTTGAATTAACAAAATTTAAAGGGGTAGAAAAAGAAGAAGACAAAGTCTCAAAACATACTTTCGCGCAGTTGTTTTTGTTGAATAAGTATCATTGAGAATCAATACTGAATCTTAGACTTTAAGTAGTAAACAGTAAACAGTAAGCCCCTGTAAATCCTTTATTTAATGTAGATTTTGATATTACTTGTAATTTCCCCAAAGCTCATGTCCAAGGTTAAGTTTTTAATGTTTTATAAATTTTAAATTGACATAATAAATTTTATAAATTTTGACCTGGTTCGATATTTTTTATGAAATAAAAAACCTACCTAATTATTCGGTACGGTTTTAGTTTATATTCGAACCCTTCGGTTTTACTAAAAAAAACCCCTAAAAATCGATTTGGTCGGTTCGGTCGATTTTTGGAATAGTTTTGACACACATAATTGTAATGAAATTTGCTTAAGCTTAACTGGCCTTCTATATGAGGGTTTGATACCCCTTGGCTACATCTAAAAAAGTTCTTTTTGTTAGGTGGACTGATTTGGGGGACTCTTTTACTTGTTCCGATTTGTCACGGTGGTTGTCCTCCATGGGTTTCATTTAAACCCCTAAACCTGCTCAAAACGGGTATTTTAAACCTGTATTCCTGCCAAGCCATTTAAGATTATTGGGGATCATAAGCTTTAAATCCTCGATTGGTGGTAAATTGATTTTTTCAGGTTGATTCTAATGTCAAACTCCAGCAACTTTCGTGATAATCAAAGCTTATCAAACCTAAAGCATATTTAAGGCATCTTCTTAGCACATTATTTCCTTCTTTGTGCCATACCTATTTTGTGATGTTTTTAGGCTCTTTTCGACCTAAGTTTCTATTTTATGTGTATGATAGATGCTAATTATAAAAATGGATTATTACATTAATCAGTACATGAATTTAGCTATTAGATCTGCTTATAATTAATAAGCTATTAGTATTACATTCGTAGATCAGAAACACTACCTATAATTAATTTAATTACTTGATTCAGATTAATTAACGAGGAATTCTCAACGAAAAAGTGCTCTATGAACCGAACGTGAAAGTAGTTTAAATCGTGGCTCAATCATAAGACTATTAATGATTAATGTTTTAATCAATCTTGTTCATGCATGGAAGTTTTGGAATAACTCTATTAAATTGAAAAAACTGCACGAAGCATTGTACACATAAAAAAAAGTGTTAGAGAATATAATCAAATATTAAAAGTGTGTTCTTTCTAATAGTTTAAGCTTTTAAATGAGATGGTTACACACTTCAATATGGTATCAGAGCAGGCCAAAGGTCATGGGATCGAACATCACCGCCACCCATTATCAAAAAGAATTTCCACGTGCTTGGATCATGAAAAAAATCAGGCCAGCACGTGAGGGATCGTGTTGACAATATAATCAAATATTAAAAGTGTACTCTCTCTAACAACTTAAGTTTTTAGATGAGATGATTACATACTTCAACAAAAATGACCTATAGTAGGTGATGGTTCAATTTAATTAACAAAATGACAAAGATGTCCCGTATATATATATATATATATATATATATTAAGTTTTAAAGTAATCTCTAGACATTTAAAATAGCTGGAAGTAGGCACTTTTGGTTTCACAAACTCCATCCGTTAGATTTGTCGGAAATGGTGAAATAATTTTACCCAGAAACGTCAAGAACCCATCAAATTCTAATCGTATCACAGAAATTGAACTATAGATGCCAAAAATTGTCAAAAAAAAAAAAAGAAGTTATACAGTACTCTAAAAATAGATCAAAAATAGCAAACAGTGCACATCTGAATGTGAGTGTGCACTAATTAATTTCATTTTTTTCACTGTTTCCGTCAAATATAAAGGATAAATTAAGTTTGTTTAATATTTGAACACTAAAATTGCTCATTTTGAACAAGCTAAAACTGCTTAGGATTATATTTAAGGGACTACTTCAAATGTACCTTCAAACACAAGTGATAATTTTTGTTATTTTCTTCAATTTAATTAACCCATCATTTTTTACATAAAACAATATTTTCTTCGTTTCAAAATGTTGTCTTACTTTATTTTTTAGTCTATTTCAAAATGAATACCTCTTTTTTTTTGCAACTCTTTAATTTCAACTTCCACATGACATGTTTAAGATCACAAGATTTATGGACATTTTGGTATATTCTACACATATTTAATTTAACACCACAAGATTCAAAAATCTTCTTTACTTTCTTGAACTTTATTCTAAGATAAAACCAGACAAATATTTTGAAACGAGTCAGTATTAGTTTAGAAACAAATATGAGGCATATGTGAACAGAAGCCTCATAAAAAGTAGTACCTCCCTCTTAATTTATGTGTCATCATTTGATTAGACATGTCGTTTAAGGAAGATAGAAAGACTTTTCAAATTTGTGGTCTAAAATAAGTTTTAAAAATTTGTGTGGCTTTAAATTATTTTTAAATATAAAAATATAACATTATTTTAGGAATAAATTAAAAAGAAAATTATGGCACATAAATTGAGACAGAGGGAGATTAACTTTATATACTAGTACTATTCTTGGAAGCTTCATATTCCCTTTTTAATGATTATTATCTTTGGTTCCCTTGATTTTTTAGCTTTAAACATTATTTTGGTTGTACTTTATTGCATCCAAGGATATAGGCCACGCCAATCTCATATCACTTGTTTTCTTTCATCTATGTATTGTTTTTTAAATATTTTCGTTCTACAAAATGTTTTTGTGGGGGGAGGGTGGGGGGTCAGAGGTGTTTCACTTTTGACTTTTGAGTGTCATCGTGATCTAAGCGTAACAATGACAGATCAAAGAAAGTAATTAACGTTTTAATGCTCTTAATTAAATATTGCAACTTGTTTAAGTTTGTCCTTTCAATATTATACAACTAAGCAACTTCTAATTTGTCAAACTCAGTTTTGCTACCTTATTTTTCAAAGTAATTAAACTAAAGGTTGTTGCAGGTTCCATAATTTAAAATCCCGAATTCATAAGTTTCAAATTCGAACTTCGAACTTTGGATGTGCATGTTAGTAGCTCGGCATTGCAGCCAAAAAGCATACCATACTGCACATGAAAAATTATTTACCTCTTAATTTTCCGATTTTGAATAGAGCTTCTGCGTCTGAACGTTTTGCATGTATTGTTGGAAACAAAAATAGAACTGAAACGGAATCAAAAGGCTTTAAAACGTGAAATCGACTTTTTTAAAGAGATCGTCGGTCTTTACACATTAGAAAAAACACAAAATGATTCTCTTTAGAATACAATAAAGCGAACACCTGCATGTTTGCCTCCTCCATAAAAAAAGAAAAAGTTGCTACTATCAAGGGATATGGTGAATGAATAACATCTCTTCACTCTTAATCAAATGCTTTGGTTCGACTTGTGGAATATAATTTTTTTTAGGGAGTTGTTCTCCCTCAATAAGCATTACGTGGTACAAATTTGGAATAGTGGATTAGTGAGTTTTTAATATCAAATGACAGACGAAAAATAAGCTCTACCTTGGCTAATCTAGAATATGATATTCTCATGTTCTAATTTATGTGATATTTTTTGCTTTCAGATATTCAAACTGTATGTTTTTTGACCAACATCTTAAGATGTATTTTTTCACTAAATTGATATGAGAAAAGTTGCAACTTATAGTACTTTTAATATAGTTTTCACATATAAGTTTTAATATTAAAATATAGAGTTAATCTAATCCAATTTAGCTTTAAAGTTTAGTTAAATCGACTCTCAAAAAATGTAAAATATCACATAAATCGAGATAGAGTGAGTATAACCATTTACGAGAATTCAATTGCTTTTGTCTAGGCCATATATATATGTATTTATTAAAAAAATCACTAAAAAATTATAAATATATAGTTATGAACTCAGTTATTATTATATATTAATTTGAAGTGATTTACAAATTCATAAAATTTAAATTTTGAATCCTACACTAATTATTAAGACTGCTAATCATGTGGTTAATTACCTTTCAATAATTTGGTGAATGTGGGTAAGCTGTCACTTGTCAGTGTGTCAGTGTTGTGTCCAAAAAAATACCGTACGTTTCACATGTGAGAGATAAGCAGTTCAATGTTTCGGGCAGTATTATGAGAGTATGAGATGCCAATATTAATTAATTAATAAATGTTGGCAGAAGATAAAGGTAAGTACTACTCTTGTGTACTTCCATGTTGTAGCTCTTACTTTGATCTAGAGCCAACAGCACATAGAAATGCGCACCAACTTATCTATATTTTTTATTCTCATATGATGATATTAGCTTTGAAATCCGATTAATCTGAATTTTAGAAAGATATTTTATATTTTATTAATTTTAGAATTTAAATTCGAGACATATACATCTCATAGCAATTTCTAGCTCCTTTACTGTTTTCAATATTATATAAAACCAAACTAGCAAGCAACACTATAAGGTAGATCAAGAATTTTCAGAATATTACTCCCTCATATATAATTGTAAGAATAATGTTTTCCTCAATATTCATCTTTCATAAATGTGGTAAATATATAACTATTACAAGCTTAATGAAAGGAGAGTATCGTGCTAATCTAATCTCCTAAGTCAATGCTAGGGGATCTGATGAAGAGGGTATCATGCTAATCTAATCTCCTAAGTCAATGCTAGAGGATATGATGGAGAGAGTATCATGCTAATCTAATCTCCTAAGTTAATGCTAGAGTATCGTCTACCATATACAGTAATTATTAATTATTCTATCACTCCCCCACAGTTGAGGCGAGAGGCAACCGTATGCTGAAGTTATCCCGAAAATCTTCAAATAATACTAGCGGAAGACCTTTAGTGAAGATATCGGCAATTTGATGGCGCTACGGGACATGTAGCACCCGCACTTGGATTGCGTGATACTTTTTCACGGACAAAGTGAATATCCAGCTCAATATGTTTTGTTCGTTGATGATTAACTGGATTGCCAGACAGGTAGATAGCACTAATATTATCACAATGTACTAAAATGGGTTTCGGAATCGGGCAGTGTAGCTCAAGAAGCATATTTCGATGCCAACATGATTCAGATACTACATTGGCAACCCCTCGGTACTCTGCTTCGGCACTGGATCTTGATAATGTGGCTTGTCTTTTTTAGGACCAAGAAACCAAGTTATCACCCAGAAATATACCATAACCTGAGGTTGAGCGTCGTGTGTCTGGGCAGCCTCCCCAGTCTGCATCTGTGTAGGAGACACGTGTGGATGTGGATAATGGATATAAGTGCAAGCCATATTCAAGGGTACCCTGTATATATCGCACAATGCGTTTCAGAGCATGCATATATTCATCCATCAGATTATGCATGAAAAGGCACACTTGTTGTACAACATAAGATATATCCGATCTGGTGAAGGTTAGTTACTGCAAGGCTCCTGTCAGGCTGCGGTAGAGTGTCGGGTCGACAAAAGGCTTGCTGGAAGATGCACTCAATTTGGATTTAGTGTCCACCGGAGTTGTTGAAGGTTTACATGAGGACATATCAGGTCGTTCCACAATCTCTGATGCATACTTATTTTGGGAGAGAAATAAATCACATGTATGTTGTGTCACTACAATGCCCAAAATATAGTGGAGTAGGCCCAGGTCCTTCATTGCAAATTCAGAGCCAAGCTGTGATATGATGGACTTTCGAAAAGCATCTAATGAGGTAGTTAATATAACATCATCCACATATAAGAGAATATAAGCAATATTATTACCCTGACGATAAATAAACAGAGAGTGATCGGAACGACTGTTAGAAAATTCAATATGTGAAACAAAGTATGCAAACCGCTTATACCATGCTCTGGGAGCTTGTTTTAGCCCATATAATGATTTTTTGAGAAGGCGCACATGATTTGGGTATTTGGAGTCCATGTACCCCAAAGGTTGGTACATGTATACCGTTTCATTTAGATGTCCATGGAGAAATGCATTTTTGACATCCAATTGATGAAGCGGCCAACCCTTTGAAAGAGCCAAGCTAAGTACTGTTCGGATAGTCGCCGGTTTGACTATCAGACTGAATGTCTCACCGCAATCCACACCAACACGTTGTATTTTTTCATCACATACAAGACGGGCTTTATGCCGCTCAAAAAAACCATCAGAGTTTTCTTTGTGACTAAATATCCACATAGATCGAATTATATTAGCATGAGGTGGACGAGGTACTAATTCTCACGTCCTATTTTTAATAAGAGTATTAAATTCATCGTCCATAGCCATTTTCCAATTCGGGTCATGAAGAGCAGTCATAGGATTACGGGGTAATGGTAATTTTGAGAGTTGAGTGTGTAGGCTATATTTGGTGTTGGGTTGACAATACCGTGTTGGCTTCGGGTAATGGGTCGGCTGACTGAATTTTGGGCCGAGGAGATAGTACTGTTTGGCATGACATAGGGTGCTGGCCTCGGCCCAAGTCACTGCCCGAAGGCTGGTCCGTGACATTGGGCTGGGAAATCACTGGGGGCCTGGCAGTAGGCAGTGTCAGAGCACTAGGCCTTGGGGCTGGAGACCCAGTCCGCTGAAATGAATTATCATGCGGTTGGGCCACTATTTCGGGGCCCAGTTGGCCCACATCGGCATGGTTACCTAAAACAGTGGGTTCGGGATTCGTAAAAAAATTGGGTTAAGTACGGGAGTCGGCTATCATCAAGAAAATCATAGGTGTGAGGTCTAGACGTGTGTATTTTGGAACATGGGGAATTCGTTTCATAAAAAATGACATGACGACTTATAATTATTTTATTTGAAGATAAGTCATAACATTTGTAACCTCGATGATTTGACGGATAACCCAAGAAAACACACGGAGTAGATCGGGGTTGAAGTTTGGTGATTGTAGTTGATGGAAAAAGAGGATAGCATAAACACTCGAATACCCGTAAATGAGAGTAAGAAGGATCTCGTAAGTAAAGGATTTTAGTAGAGCTTGGTAAGACAAGTTCTTTTGAGGGAGTATGTTTAATAAGTATGTGGCCATTTGTAGTGCATGGTGCCAAAACGAGGGGGTAGGGTGGCATGGACAAGGGATGTTCGAACAATATTGTTGATGGTTCGTATTTTGCGTTCCGCCTTCCCATTCTGGGAAGATGTGTGTGGACATGAAAGACGGAAATTCAAACCATTAGTATTGCAAAAATCCCAAAACTATTTATTATCAAACTCCCTACCATTATCACAATGAATATCTTGATTTCCCGTTCAAATTGGTTTTTGATGAAAGCTCTAAATTTTAGAAAAGCGGAAAACACTTGTGATTTTTGAGATAAGGGATATGTCCATAAAAAATTAGAGTAGTCATGTAACAGTAGCAAATAATATCTATGGCCCGAAGATCTCAAAACAGGGAAAGTCCATATATCACAATGGATAATATCAAATGGCATAAATATGCATGAATTAGAGGAAACAAATGACAATTTAACTTGTTTACCAAGCGGACATGAAAGGCATTTATTTAACTGTTGAGTACAGGAAATAAATTTATTTTGCTTTAGGGAGGCTAAAACAGGTGCCCCGGATGACTCAACCTTTCATGCCAAAAAGAAGAGGTTAATCCTGCAAAAGCACATGGTAACTTGAACTGTTGGATATGTGATGTTATTGGATAGAGCTCGCTTTTGCTATCACATCTCATGATAAGCTTCCCCGTCTGAAAATCCTTCACGAAAAATCTAAAAGGGTAAAAAACAACAGACACCCAATTGTTAGTGGTAAACTTTCTAACATATATCAAGTTTTTAATTAATTGTGGAGCATGGAGGACATTTTTTAAGGATAGTGGGGGGTTTGGTGGTGACAAATTAGTAGAACCATAACCCCGAATTGGAATAGAATGGTCATTTCTGACAATTATACCATTATTTTTGCTCAAACTAAAATAGGACGAGAGATTACCTTGGGAGGACATCATGTGAAACGTCGCTCCGGTGTCCATATACCAATTTGCATCGGGTGGATTAAGTCCAAGAGTGTGCATGACAGACTCAATGTCGGTTGGACTCGTCATAGTAGAATGGGCCTCATGCCATTGGTTTGTCACTGGCCCAACACCGATTGGGTCGTTACTGTTGCTGCCTGAAGCCTGCATGGGCCCAAAACTGCCAGGCCCAACATTGTTTGGACCGGCAGTGGCCATTCCAGTGGGGCGGTAATTGGGCCTGGCCCAGTTCCCCGTTGGGTAGGGGCATGGTGGCACAACCCATGGCCACTGCCAGGCCCACTGGGCTGGTTCGCCGCGGGTCTGCCACTGCTGCTGTCCGTCGGTGGTGTTTCTGCCGGAGTTGCTGCCGCCGCCACCGAAATTCCGGTGGCCTCCATTTTTATTATTTCCGCGATTTCCACCCCGATTTTTATTACCATTCTTTCCTTTTTTGTCCCCGATTTTATTGTGTGGGTTCAAAATGGATAGTACCGTAATTCGAAGGGGTAGCCATCATGGCGGAATTAGAGACAGTGGCGACCTTGTTGACAAATCCTGCCTCTTCAAGTATAAGCATCGAACGTGCTTGATAAAACAAAGGAAGATGATTACTTTGTCGGATGAGACCGCTATAGGCGTCGATAAGACCGACAACCATTTGTAAAACCAAGCGATTGTTGGTAACCGGCGAACTAACATTTTAAAGTTGATCTAACAAGACTTTAACGCGTTGACAATATGCCGACGCATTTGGAAAATCCGCCATATCAATGGTGGAGAATTCTTGTTCTAAAGTAACGACGCGAGAGTTTTTATTGTCTTGAAAAATGTCCCGCAACCGATTCCAAGCCTCCATGACAGTAGAATCAGGTTCCATTATTGTGTGTAACAAATCCGAAGAGATTGTTGCATAAATCCAAGAGAGAACTCTGGCATCAAGAGTTTCCCAGAGTTCTTTGTCATCATCGATCGTTAACTCCTTTCCTTTCCCGTTTTCAGGCGGAATTATATGATGAATAACCCGGTGGGAACGACAATAAATCTTAAAAAGTTCTGCCCAAGTTGCATAGTGGACATTTTCCATCTCAAGAGTGATGGAAACATGTGTTTTAATGTTTGAAACGGTAAGGGCGGGATGGAAATTATTCTTGGAGTCAGACATTGTTGATAAACTTGGACCAAAAAAATATGAAGAACAATAATGAAAGTGAAAGAAAGACTAGCAAGAAAGAACAAAAACACAAAAAAAATCGGCAGGGTGGGATGGTGTTTGGCCGATTGGAGGGTGTATTTTTAGGGTAGGATCTTTTAGTCTCTTGATACCATGTAAGAATAATATTTTCCTCAATATTCATCTTCCACAAATGTGGTAAATATACAACTATTACAAGCTTAATAAAAGGAGAGTATCATGCTAATCTAATCTCCTAAGTTAATGTTAGGGGATATGATGAAGAGGGTATCCTGCTAATCTAATCTCCTAAGTCAATGCTAGAGAATATGATGGAGAGAGTATCATGCTAATCTAATCTCCTAAGTTAATGCTAGAGTATCATCTACCATATACATGAGATGCTACAATCAATAATTAATAATTACAATAATAATTATTAATTATTCTATCAATAATTTATGTCGAGGTGTTTGATTTGTCACGAAATTCAAGAAAATAAAATGAAAACTTTTGAAACTTCGTATTTTAAACACATCATGAGATTTCTATAACTATAAAAGAATGTCACTTAAGGGTAAACTGAATGTTAATAATTAACAGTTATATTATTTTCGATTATAGAAATGTATGTTCTTCTTTAAACAAACTAATACTAATCCTAACAGAGTGATTCAACTGTTAGGACATGGGCCCATACATATAATATCCACTTTTTCCATCTCCCTCTTACAACTGGGCCTGTAGAGGCTGCATTTGAAGCTTTATATGGCCTTCGGTTAGAGAATGACTATGGTTTTGGTGTGATTTTAGGAGAATTGGTTTGGATTTTTTGAAGAAAAAAAATGAGCATGTTTAGATTTAGTTTTGGAAGAATTGAGTATATTAAGAATGTAAAAGCTTGAAAAAAAACTCTAGGTCCCTTGTCATTGTTTTAAGCATAGAAAATTGTTCATCCGGCTATAATCAACAATAGGGTATAGACTATAATGAACCACTTAGTCCGGTTATCAAGATACAGGGGCGAATGTAGTGTAAAGTTATGGGTTCTTCCGAATCCAGTAGCTTTAGCCCATGCCCTGAATGTGCATTTAAAATCTACTGAACAAATATAAGGCAATAATAGATTTCGAACCAATAAATCAAATGGATTGTGGTAAAATTTAGAACTTGAATCCGTAAAGCTCAAATGTTGAATCGGCCTCTGTCAAGATTGGCACTAAGATCCATGAAGATGATTTCCGACATTCACCATCAGACTCATCACTTGGTGATTTCAATTGATGATAGAGATATGAGCAAAGCTCCAATCCCTTCATCGGAAAATTATATTGTGTATATAAAGTCAAATATTACTTCGCCACTCATTGAGGCTTAAGTTGATTGATTCCTAATCAAGGCATGCTGTTTAATATAAGTGAGGAGACTTAACAAGAAAAGTTTAATACTATCTCCATGCTCTTGCTGAATCAAACAATACTGATGAACTATCACTTCATTTAACATCAAAGCAAATTAGTGACATTTTCCATCAGAAAGTAAAAAACAAGGTGAGCGATATTTATTTTTCAAAACCTAACTAAACTGACAGTTCTCTTTACAACAGCCTAGAATTCCGACTCAAATTCTTACTTGTGAAGTCATTTTCCTGTTTGCTTAGGCGATGGCTAAGGTTAGTCCCAAAATTTAAGCCAAACCGACGAGCTTCTCACTGACTTCCCATACTTTACGCGCTTTCTCTGCATCGCTTGCTTCTTCTGATAACTGGTTCTCGAAAGAAGCCGAATCTTTGTTCCAGCTCCAGTAGATACCTGACTTTGTCAAGCTTGGATCACTCACAACCTGCCATAAGATAAATAAAACAACAGCTTAAGTTAAAATACAAACCAAGAGTTAGATATCGATCGATCAACTATGTCTCAATCCCATGCTAGTCAGCCTTAGCTACAGTTACAAAGTCAAGAATTTCGGGACAGGGCCCCGCCATGTCATTTATGACACTCTTAGAGGCTTGTAGACCTATGTCTTATGGATAGATGTTTTATATGGCCTTGTCGGCCCATGTTTGTTGTACACTCTTCCATGGTGGCCTTGTCGGCACTTATATATATATATATGCATGTCTTGTTGGAATCGTTAGCGGTATCTAGTTCCTTGATTTCATTCAGATTATGGTTTCAGATGTGATAAGCTCGGGCCAGTAAGGCACCGGCGCTAAAGGTGTTCAAGATTTAATCATCTACTGTTTGAGTCCGTATATAGCCCTGTAAAAATGAAAAAATGATTTTTTTTTTGTATAATCTTCATTTCTTCATTGTTATTTCTTGCTTGTAATTAACTAGCCGAAGAAATCTCATACTAGCTACTTCCACTACTGTCACCCCTAAGTATTGCATCGTGAGAGTTCGGCCATTTGAAGAAAAGACATCGGATTATACGAAGTGTCTAGTATCTCGTTCAACAAAAAGACAGGAGTATGATTCTTTTATTCCTAATATTCTTCGACTTCTTATTATAAGATAGTGTCGATAAATCTCATAAAAATTATCTGAAGATTCATAGTGAACTTCGACGGGATTATATGCGCAAAAAGTAGTATTTGACCTATATACACAGTACAATTTTCTGATGAATGGTGTTTAACTGAATACCATTTTGCAGTTGTAGCTCTGCCCTTGCATAGCTATACGAATCATCTATATTCTTTCAGTTCTATTTAGGCCTAAAACCTATGTTGCTCAGACACTTCAAAAATGTTGCCACTCCCGTGTCGGATCCTCCAAAAATTTACTACTTTTGGAGGATAGCACAAGCACCCGGACGACATTTTTGAAGAGTCCAAGCAACACCGTTGCCAAAACTAAGAGTTAGATAAATGCATATTTTATCTTTCTAATCAGTACTAGTAACCTATTACCTGAGCAAGTCTTTTTCCAGCTTCAGTCTCAGAGACATATCCCTTTGTAATATACTTCTGGAATGGTGGGAAAAGGATCCTAAACAAGGGGATATGTTCTCTGAATAGCCCTGTTGTTGCAACGCAGCCAGGGTAAAGAGAAGCAAATGTGATGCCGGTTTCCTCGTGGTATCGATGATGGAATTCTTGCATCGTGAGCATGTTGCAGACCTTGCTGTCTTTGTACGCTTTTGCACCGTCAAATTCCCCACCATCGATCATCGCTGAACTGTTGATACCGTTTAAACCCCCTGCCATATCCCTCAAGTCGCCGAGATTGGCCTTTGGAGGTACATTTCCGGCCAGAACTCGTGTTCCCTGTCATGCAATTTTAGTCGAGAAAATGTTTAGTCTCCCACAAAAGTCTATGTACAAGAAAGATCCTTAAATATCCATTTGAGGCAATAGATGAATACACAAGAAAACCTAACTAAAGGCTATGTTGCTCGGACCTCCAAAAAGGATGTTGCGCTCTTGCCAGATCTTCCAAAAATGCACTATTTTCAAAGGATCCAACACGCATCCATCGCCATTTTTCAAGAGCCCGAGCAATATAGGTTAAAGGTAGCATCCCTTATTGCATTAAAGCAAGAAGGGAGAAGTTTGCTTTGAGAAAGAAGGGCTTCTATTTAGCTATGTTGCTCGGACTCTCTAAACATATTGTCGCACCATTGTCAGATCCTCCAAAAATGCACTACTTTTGGAGGATCCGGTGGCATTTTTGAAGAGTCAGAGCAATATAGCTATTTAGATTAGTTCCTTAATAAAGGATAAGGGAAGAAGCAAAGGGCGTAGTAGCTGGGCAAAAGCCGTTTAGCGTAGGAAAGCTTTTGTAATTTCAATTCAATTAGTTTTTATGCATTACCTGTAATTGAACCAACAATAATGAGTCTCTTTGAAGGATAATCAGATTGCTTCAAGTCATCAAGCAACAATCTTGAAAGTAGAAAATGTCCAAGGTGGTTAGTTCCAACACTAAGCTCAAAGCCCTCAGCTGTAAATGAAGGCTCTTTAGCAGTTGGCTGAGACATAGAAGCATTAGCAACCAACACGTCGAGGGCCCGGCCCGATCTCCGGAAGTTATCGACGAATTGTCGGACGCTGTCTAGCGATGCTAAGTCCAAATGCATGATGGTGTAATTCTCCTTAGGCATCCCAACTGATTTTGCTGCTTTTTCAGCTTTTAAAAAGACCCTACATGCCATTTTCCTGTTTCTGATAGTGCGCTGTTGCTAGGCCTAATCCTGATGAGGCTCCAGTGACTATTACACAACCTTTTCTTAGTGTTTTTTCCCCTGATGGAGAGTTGGTGGTTACACCTGGTGAAGCAACCATTGTAGCCCTTATAGCTCCATTGGACAGTCTTCTTTGGCTCTGTAAGAAATCAAATCTCAGTATAATTCAACTTTTAACATGGAAAAATAGTAATACAAAGTCAGACGTCTCTAAATAGTCATCATCTATAACAACATTTCACTATAACATCAAGTTTTTCTGGAACTGATTTTCATGTTATGTATATTATGATCTCTATAACAGTTTTTAGCTATAGCAACCAAAAAATTTTAATGACAACAACACCGTTATAGAGAGGTTTGACTGCACTCTCTTAATTCCAATCTTTATGACACCTTTTTCCTATGTTGCTCGGACTCTCCTAAATGATGCATCACCCGTGTCGGATCCTTCAAAAATGTACTACTCGGTGGATTTCAAAATATGTGACAATTCGTTCCTTTTTATAACCGACAAATCACCAAAGGGGAAGTGCCCACGATTTGAAACTCGGTGGATAATGGGTCCACCTCTCCACCCTTCACTTAAATACTAGTAGAATTTTGTCTCTGGCAGGATTTAAACCGTGACATGTGCCGAATCATACATCACACATTACGCTATTACTATTAGACCAAAGCCGTGAGGGCAAAACATTTGACAGTTTTACTCCTACACAATTTCAATTCAACATTCACTAAACTGCTCACATTTAGCCATAATTCACTAAACTGCTCACATTTAGCCATAATTGTGATGTTTGCTCTGTCAAACTAACTTTTCAATCACTATGTTAATATCTTGTTCCACTATCACTATTATAAAGTATAAGCCAAATTTATTTACTACATTTGGTACCTTGACTTTGAATGAGGAGGAGCAAGAATCAGATTTAGTATAGTCTGCGAGAGAAGCTCCAAAGATACTAGAACTCTTCAAAGTTGCACTAGCTTTGCCCTGCAATGTTAACAAAATGAGCAAAAAGAAAGAATCAATATTTGCTTCACATTTCAATTGCAGACTAAAAATACTACTCCTTATGTTCCGGTTTATATGACCCTATTTCCTTTTTAATCTATTTAACAAAGAACGACACTTTCTAAATTAGAAAAGAATTTAACTTAAGAAGATTTTACAGTCACACAAATGTTACGACATGTGTAAGACAACAAGTTTCAAAAATCTTTCTTTATTTCTTTCTTAAATTTTATGCTCAGTCAAACAGTTAACATAAAATGAAACTACAAAATAGTAATAGTGCACGCATCTACTTGAAATTCTGGATCCGATGTACACGCAAAATAATGAAATGGGAAGGAAAGAATCACCTCTTTGGAAATGGAGAAAGTAGAAGGAAGCAGAGCAGCAGCCTGAAGAGCCATGAAGATTGCTCAAGAAAGAAATTGAGGTTGGCCTGAAGTCAGCTGAAGATATTAAAAAAAAAAGGAGGAGAGTTTGAACTACTGGTACTGGCAAAGGTTTGGTCACTTATATATACAAGTGGGAATGATGGCCGTAAAGATTGGATATTTGTTTTTTTACTGATTGGAGTATCTGGTATCCGGAATTTACTGGTCTGACTAATCCAACTTTGAGTGGGATAAGTCCACTAAGGGAGAAGGCTCCATGCAACAAAGTTTCACTATGAAGATTTAAACACGAGACCTTTAGTTAAGGACCGAGGGATCCCAACTGTTCCAACACACCCTTTAGTTGTGACAAAATAATGAGTGTTATTTTGGATATTTTTTGTTTATTCATCTGCCGGAAATCACTGGCCGATTAATTTGGGTTCGAGCTGAGTAGGCCTGCAATGGTGGTAAATGACTAAAGGCTCCCTGGTTAAGTTTTTTACTACCATAACTCAAATCCGAGACCTCCAATTAAGAACTAAGAATATGTCATCACAGTGTTGGTTGAGAGTTGAGACAAAATAATAAGTGTGATTTTGGATATGAAAGCAAGGGGTAGGATAAGATAGTTTTTGGTGGACGTATCTGCCACATCAATTCTTAGCCACCAATGAGAATTCAAGGTTTAGATTTCCTCTGATATTTTGGAACTTTTTGCATAAATGGCCAACCATTGGATGGATACAGAAAAAGGATATTTGGCTCCCTGGCCGATGCAATCCACTTCCCATAGGTATGGGTTTTAATGTGAAACATCCATCAAAGACCGAGCACAGCCTAACTCCTATAACTTTGGATAAATTCTTAGGAATTTTTGTTTTAAATCGAGAAATTTTCAAGGGTCATTAACTCACAGTCAAGGGCGGAGCCATTAAGGCCCGAGGGGTTCATCCGACCCCTTTCGGCGAAAAATTACACTATATATATAAGGTTTAAATTATTTTATATATATATATATATAGTAGAAGTTGAACCCCCTTGGCGTCTTCGTGTATTACTTATTTATATTTTTGAACCCCTTGGTAAAAATCCTAGCTCTGCCACTACTCACAGTTCAAAACTATTTTATTTGAAGAAGCGTTCGAACCCGTAATATGCACATAACTCACACATCACGTGTTGCACTCTTATCACTGAATTAAAACCTTTGAGCTAATCCCTTATTATTTTTTAGCATTAAGCTCAGGTTGTTTGTTAATATGATGGTCGATCATAGTTCATTAAGTTTTAAGTACTACTAAATGTTATGTTGAAATGATTAGTATTTTTTCATCCTTAATATGAGATTTTGAATTTGAGCTCTTGGAATAGAGTCACCTTTTGTAGAAAGGGCTTTACCCTTCAAAGTGAAACTTTCCCGTAGAAAGGGTTTTACCTTTCAAAGTGAAACTTTCCCGTGCGAATTCATATTAGACGAACCTAAGTAGATATAGGACACCGGATGGAGAGAAAACTTCAATGTAAGTCCCTTTCTTAGAAAAAAACTATAATGTTTCTCCTTTTTTTTTTTCAGGAGTGCTTTTGGAGACAATTTTTTCTTGAATTGGATTTTTCAAGATAAAAAGCTGAATGTGTAACCTATACTTCATAAAATTTTCAGTCGATCTTCCATATTATCAAATCCACCTCCATTATTTAATGCACTTCAACGATATCCTCTAAATGCTTTAGCTTTAAACAATGAATCCGTTACTATATTTATCAAAGTGAAGTCAATTACAATGTTATACTTTCAATTAAATCACTCAAGATGAAATGAATTAGAGAGAAAATTGAATGAAATATGGAAGAATCTCGATCATCCCATCATACTCCTTGATGAAGGAACCAGAAACTATGACATATCAATGTTGAAGAAACCATTATACAGATACATTTTCCGTATCTACTAACAGATTAACTTCAAATACTACAAAATCCATCCACTCTTTAGCTCCACTGGACCTTATAATGCATACAAAGCCTGCTTGAAATTTGAATGAATTATCAAAAACTTTTGTTTCAATTGCAATGAAATTACAAGATTTTCAACTCTACAATTGCTGATTACAGAAAAAACTATTTCTAACAAAGGGTGTACCTTCTTTTTCTCCTTTTCATCATCATACTATCCTCAGATCGTTATAGATCTTTTTCTTCTTTTTTCCCCTACTTTTCCCTTCACAACGCCTAGTCAGGCAAGGTCCTTATCCGAGTCTTTGATACAAAAGAAAGAAAAAATCACTTATATTACAAATCTATCTGTACAAACTTTGACAACACTCCGGAGACTTTCTTTTTCGCCCTCTAAATCCGGATTGGCAAGCCGAAATTTTGGAAAGTTCTGATTTCCCCTCGGTGGCTTGCCGTTACAATGACCAAACCCCAGCAGAACTTTGTTTGAGTTAAGCCACTGGAGAAGTCAATACTAGCATCTGTACTCACTCGAGGACTACGATATTTAGTAGCTAAGAGAAGTTCTTCCTCGGGCCATGTTGCTGAGATTCTATCAAAAAAGTAGTTGTTTGTGGCACTAGATATGGTTCCATGAAGAGGACTGTTACCACAACCAGAAGTCAATGGAGAGCTCTCGTTGCCAATCTCTTCAACAGGTGAAGGTGGATGGTTAGCAGTGGAGACCTCGTCGAGACCAACATGACCACTTTGTTCATCGGAAGATGAAGTTTGATATCTCCAAGTATCCGACATGCCAGGCCAAGGAATGGCCACTGAAACATCTTGAGAATGAAAATGCTCGTAAGACTGTAACGGTAACACCTTTATTTCTGCTTGGTCGAGAGTCATTTTCATGTTTCCAGATGTAGACATGTGAATCCTCACTGGCACAGACTACGTATCTACCATCAGCGGTCATAGAAGCTGATATTTGCCTACTTGTATTGCGGAAACCTATCATAGTTGGTGCTAACTATGAATAGGAAGAATACATGAAAATAAAACTGAAAATTGTGCACAATAGTATAACATGCCTACCATTTCTAAATATCTAATAGTTCCAGGAAAACAACCAGTCTATGCAGTGAACAGAGGAAAAAACTATTTAGCAACACAAAGAAAGGAGAAATAGCAAAAAGATCAGACCTCAGGAAAGATGAGTCACACAGTAGAGCAAAAGAGAAAAATGACAGTTTCTTTCCTTCTAACTTCACAATAGCAACTCAAAAACTAATTTTTTTCTTTTGACAAAAAAGAACAATGAAATGACTTTTAAAGACCCCATACCAAATAAATGACTAGACTTACAAAATACCCATATTCTAAGTTGTAAGATAGGCCCAAAAGCTAGCTCATGAGGGGACGATTAGTCCAATTCTCTAACCAATGTGCGACTCTTCCCACTTTAACAGCCACCCGCACAGCCAAAACCTCAACTGGAGCGAGGACCGGGAGCTCAAAGAGGGACGGACCTGGCTCTGATACCATGTAACATATGACCCTTGGACTTGGCTCAACCCCAAAAGCTAGCTCATGAGGGGAGGATTGTGCAAGTCCTTACAAGGAGACCACTAGTCCATTACCCAATGAATGTGGAACTCTCCCACTCTAAGATAAGTCGAAAAGGGTGCTAACGTTCCCCAACCTTAAAGACAACAAAATAACACTCCAATATATTAATAAAACTATTAATACTACTATTATACCCAAGGGTTCCAGACCCCACTTGTGGAATTACACCGGGTATATTGCATTATACCCAAGGGTGTGACCAAATGGCCAATGAAGTTAGAGCAGAACCATGAGGTCTCAGTTCGTCTCCCATCGGAGGCAAAAAACCCTAGGTGATTCTTCCTATACACCTGAGCTTTGGTGGCAAAGTTATCACAAGTAGTGGAAATAGCTGGTACAAGTTGGACCGGATACCACCGTCATAAAGGAGGCCACAACTTATTCCCTTAACCAAGGTGGGAGTTAGCGCCCCCATACCCCAAGACTGGACAACTGGAGCGTGGATAACATAACTTGGGGTCAACACTGAGAAATTCAAAAATAGAGATTGGTGGGTCTAGCTCTTATACCATGTTAAGAAAATGGACACAGAGTAAAGGCACTTCTTGGTCAGTAGTTGCTACAAGTTCCTAAAGATCTCCACTACATCGTAACAGAATCACAGCTTGTGGCCTTGGAGGCAGATATGGAGGTCCAGGGCACCATACCAAGGTGGCATGTTTTTGTTGGACTGTCACATATGAAGCAGTTCTTACACAACAGTCCTTACAGAGAAGCTATTTGCAGTAGATGTCTACTGTGCAAAAAGAATGAGGAGGATGCTAATCATCTATATTTGCATTGTAGCTTCACAACTCAAATGTGGAATCTGTTTAGCAACATTTTAGAGCTATCAAACAATTACTGCACTGTTAGACTGGTAAGGGAAGAGTCTGGGAGACCACTCCTTCTTGCATATGGTGGGTGTTGGAAGAAAAGGAATCAACAACATTTTGAAAGCAAATATGAAAGTAAACATACATTCAATTATAGATGTATAGCTTTTTTGGCTTATCAATGTAGACTAGAAGATGTTAATACAGCAGATAGGATGTTAGATTTCCTCAGCTTCCTACTGTGATGTGAAGGATCTGAATTGCGTGTAACTTGGCACAAACGTTGTGCTTCAGTTTATAAAATCTTAAAAAGAAAGAGACAGTCCGGTGCACTAAGCTCCCGCTATGCGCGGGTCCGGGGAAGGGCTGGACCACAAGGGTCTATTGTACGCAGCCTTACCTTGCATTTCTGCAAGACGCTGTTTCCATGGCTTGAACTCATGACCTCCTGGTCACATGGCAACAACTTTACCAGTTACTCCAAGGCTCCCCTTCAAAGTTTATAAAATCTTACTTTTCTCAAAAAAAAAATCTGTTGAGAGGCCAACAGCCTCTACAAACCAAAAGCTGGTCCCAGGGCAGACCAATAACATAAAGAAAGGAACTCATTTTGAGTAGCTCACGTGATAAAAATTGTGTCCATCTTTATCATGAAAAAAAAGGTATTTGTGAAATTAAATGCTGGAAAAGGACAAATAGCCTCCAGCTTAGGTCTGTCATATACTAGTGGTCAAGTCGAGCAAATTTGAAGCTTTAATTAGTTCTAACAAAGCAATATCAATGCAACCTACAAAGCTTCATATGTTTATATAGAAGTTAATGTACCTTTGAACTTGTGAACAAGATCAGTATCATTAACAACCCAAATTCTCGAGTCTGCAGATGTTATAAGCACTTGTGACATACTCCCTGGCACAAACTGTTCATTAAGAAATATCAGTTACTAATTAATTCACAAGGTGAGACACAAATTTACTTGGATTGCTTTGCTTCATCCATTACAAATGTTGCCCTACTTCCCATTTGGATTGTGCCAAAATTATGTTCAATTTCCTAAAAGGAAAAGTTCATCCTATACTTTTCAATATTTAGTATGCCACATGTATGTCAAACTCAACTCACTTCTAGTCTACATCAATAATATACGACTTCAACTTTACATCAATAATTAAGCCAAGTAAAATTGGATTACGTATTAAATAGCAAGATCAAAAGCGTACATCTTTTTGCAATGAATGATTACTTTTTGCCGTCTCACTTTCCCTTCTCTCTCTGTGAATTTAGCCTTAATCAACACCACTAGAAGGTGCATACACCTCTCTGTTTAATCCATTATTTAACATTTTCTTTTCTTTTATTTAGCTTGAAAAAAACCTTGACAAATTATTTACTTGACCTTCTAGAATTATAAAACAGTAAACAATTAAAAGTTACTGTAAAAGTTACTGTACCTGGAAACCAGTAATTTTCCTTTGGTGAGTCTTCTTCTTCTTATTCTGCAGATTGATTTGAGCTTTTTGCTGCAATTTATTATCTGAAAGCAAAGAAGCATATTAAGTATCAACATGTGAAGAACATAACTTTCCTCTACAGAAGAAAATGGGAATAAGAGAGACAGGAAAGGCACAATAAATCAAACCTGATATGTTGTACGAATGACAGCTCCCCTTGTATGACCCAACAAGTGCCCCCTTGAAAAAGAAGAAACAAAACCGCATTAGAAACTTAACTGTGAAATATGCAGATCCAGGATATTTGGTTTTCACCTCTCAATAGGATTGGCATAACATCAGAGCGAACTCTATGTTTAGCACTCTCACCTGACCATCTGGTGTGTAGCAAGCAGCAGTGACCATCTCATGCAGATCATTCCAATCAACAACTATCCGCTCAGGAATGCTCCATATGCGAACCTTAGAATCTAGGGAGCCACTGATGAAGTATCTATCATCAACAGGGTTAAACTGGATGCAGGTTACTGAATCAAGGCAAGGAAATCAAGAAAACAGTGTGATCATCCAATTAGTGAAAATGTTCCAATCCATGTATTCATCTATAATCTATCAACGCACCCAAATAGAAGTGGATTGATAACCATGAGGTCTCCGGTTCAAATCCCAGCGGAGGCAAAAATACTACTCCCTCCGTTTCCATTTGTTTGTCTTAAGGTTGACTTGGCACAAAGTTTAAGAAAATAAAGAAGACTTTTGAATCTTGTGGTCTTAAATTAAAGATGTGGGAAATGTACCAAAATGCCCTTTGAATCTTGTGGTCTTATTTATGCCATATAGGATGTTGTGTGTAAAGAGTTGATAAAAATAAAAAGTGGCATTCTTTTTTAAACAGACTAAAGAGGAAAGTAAGACAAACAAATAGAAAAGAAGGGAGTAGGTGATATCTTCCAAGTGGGTGGATAGGTTATCTGGTACCTGTACTGGTGTTGAGGCAAGCTGGCCCAGACACCACGGTTACAAGAAAGATGTATTCATATATTAACAAACTAATTTCTATGCCATACACTATATCGTTCTTCCTGTTCACAGAATCTTACGACTGAAGCTAAGAAATATTGAACTCTAAAACTGGGTGAACAGAAAAGATCAGGTACACAAACCATAATCACTGTGCGAGAAGATCTTCAAACAAGATTTGCTAGACAGTTCCCAAAGCCGCACTGTCTTGTCCATTGATGATGAGAGCAATTGCTGGTGAAGAAAAGTGGGAGGAAGACACAGATGTTAACGAGATTTACCCAGGAAAATTTCTCAAAAAAACAGTGCTTGCGTATTTAATAGAGGAACTTATTGGGCATCTGGAACAAACTTCTGAAGAGCTATTAAAATAAAATTTCTTAGGGGTTACCACTCGTCAGTTTCTTTTTTTCCTCAAAATTTTATTAGAGAAAAGCACCCAGCAACTGCTATGGATGAGTAATACAACCCTATCAATATGTATCTTAGTACACTAACTGCATGTAAAAAGAAACTAAGGGAAATTAACCATATCCTATCTACTTCCTGTACATTTTCATTTTTACATCAAAAGGCTAAAAGAGCTAAACATCTATGCTTTAAGGTACAATTTTTTTCCCTTTTGCCTTCAAGAAATCCATAATTTCTTTCCGTCTACACAATCCACCACATAGCCGCTAGTATAGTGCTCCACAACTTTTTGATGTCTTCTTGTAGTCCTCTTGTATTCCAACAATGTAGTAGGTCTTTCGGAGATTCTGGCATGCACCATTTAACTTCGAGCAAATTCAAAAACATGAACCACATCTATTTGGTGATTCTACAGTGGATGAATAAGTAATCGATTCGCATCTTCATAATCTTTTTTACACATTACACCGTCTGTTGCTAGAGACATATCTCTTCTTTGAATAGTGTGTTAGGTCAAGCAAGCCTCTCTGGCTACTAGCCATGAAAACACTCTACCTTGTAAAGTAGTTTGTTTCTCCATATTAATTTCCATGGCCATACATGTTCTTATTGTCTACTTTTGAGACAATACTTTACACCCATACTTTACTTAGAAAATCTCATCCTTACTTTCCTTCCATACTATCCTATATGGTATTGGCTGCTGCCTTCGGAAGCTATCTATCATCTGCATAAAGCTGTTCACCTCCTCCATTTCTTTTTCTTATATATATACCCGTGGTTTTCAGGTCAGCTTGCACGCACCTCAACTAATTCCACGGGATACCTGCCACCTCTAAACAGTAACAAGTATCAAGTAACTATGTCCACCAAGGTTAGGACAGATGGGAAGAAATCACCTAGTGTTTTTGGTCTTTTGCTGTGATTTGAACTTGAGTCTTCATGGTTCTCAACCCACTTCATTGACCATTAGGCCACACCCTTGGGTACTCTTGGACCATAAAACTGCATCCTGAAAATACATTAGAAACCAAGAATGGCATAGAAGCTGGTGATTTTGTTGTAACAACTTAAATCTGCCAGATTATAATGAACAATCCAGCTAAAAGCTGCATCAGTCTTGTTTTTTCTAATTCTTCCTCTCCTACCAGCCTCGAACTTTTGACCTAAGGTGTGGAAAGGAATCCCCATTCGTGGGATTACATTGGGTATGTTGTTGTTGTTAAGTCTATAAGCTGCATCAGTCTTGGGCAACAGAAAAGAACAAGACTCCAGAAGCATGAAACAGCCATTTGAAATTAAGAATCCGCTATCATCATCAGACCCTATATTCTGTGACTTGTACTGCACCACTTGTTCCAGCAATAACACATAAAACAGGGGGGAAACTGGCACAGTGTTAAGAAGGACAACCAGACTGTAGGGTAATGCTAATCTCAATTCTTCTAGAATCTTTAGTACGGATTTTTTTTTATCTAGTATAAGCAATTTATTGGAAAAACTCCTGCGTACAAGCACTATAAAAAAGTAGAGAGCCTACACAAAATATGGTTCTCTACAAATGACGCACCAATGTAGAAACTTTAGTATCTATAAGGAACTGTGATAATTCATTCATAATCCAACAAAACTAGGACCACTTTTTTCCGAACCAGAAGGGCTAGATCGCACAGCCAACTTACTTGCCACCCAACTTAGATGACAGCTCCAGAAAAATAGAGTGGTACCGATGTCAGGCTCGGCATCCTCTCATGTTACAAAAGATTATATGTTTCATCAATTCATTTCCTTGCTGTGTACTCCCTTAAAAAAGTAATTCTATGATATCGTACTCCCATAAATCATAAAAGTACCAATCTTCACCTACCCTCAGCATTCTTTACAGAAACGCAAGGATTGATGCATAGCTACTGGGCTCACCATAACAATGAAATCTATTATTCCTCTGTTCTAATTTATGTGAAGGTGTTTTATTGAGCATGGAGTTTAAGAATGAAAAACTTGTGGTCTAAAACAGCTTATCGGAAACAGCTTCGCTACCTTCACAAGATAGGGGTAAGGTTTGCGTACGCTCTACCATTTTCAAACTCCATTTGTGGGATTACACTGGGTTATTGACTTTTCCTTATTTTGACTTTTCTTCTTATTTAATAATCTTATTTATCCTTTACCCTACCTTTTTTATAATAACTCTATCTTGAATCCTACTTTTCTTTAAAATATTGTAAGTTTATTCTTCCGATTGTTGATGTGTAGCATTATGTAACGACGAGAAATAATATAATCTATCCAAATGTTGCATCATCAAAACAATACAATATAATCGATACATTATGAAATTATGTGAAACAACCATCCAAACAAGCTTAAATTTAAGAAGGATAAAATTAGAATACCAGCTCAAGCAATTAGATATTAAGATAAAAATTAAGAATTCCAGCTAACCTGAGACTTGGACCATGAGAGGTCAAGCACATCATCCAGATGGCCCTCAAATGAACAAACGGGCTTTTCTGAAAGTGCAAAAACTGTATCTGGCACCAAAATATGGTCAAAGCCCATTGATTTTTGACTTATAGATGACCTTCCTCTTCTTTTCTTCTCCAAGTGGTCATCAAAATTTGGTGACATAGTAGTAGCTGGCTCTGGAGAAGCATTTGCTGATAACAATAGATTCAAATTCCCATCTTCCGGTTTATCCAGCAATAGATCACCTTTTCTCTCCGATGACATAACCTCCCAAACATGTATTACACGGTCCTCACCGGCACTAGCAAGATATTTTCTGTCCAAACTAAATTGTATAGTCCAAATAGACCCATTGTATGCATGTATCTCTTGACTCTTGTAAAGCCCCGTAAGTTCTTTACTTGACTTTCCATATTGTTGAACCCGAACTCTTTCAGGTCCGTTAAGTGAAACATCCTGACTATCATCCGTAGCCGAGCTTGACCTTCTACCACCCTTCTTGGAAGACGTGTCCCTCTCATCACTACTCCGCCTCTCCTTATGACGACTAGCCACATTTCTAATGCTCTTCAACCAACTTCCCCTCTTCTTACTCTTAAGCCCGGCCCCGTCATTCTTATTGTTACAATCCAAATTATTGTTATTATTCCCGTCTTTCACATCCTGTCTTCTCATTAATTCCTGAACTATTGGTGATGTTCCAACACACATATCGAATTCTTCTATAGTCAACTGTTTTCCAGTACTAACTTCCTTAAGTTTGCTCCACATCTCGTCTTCCCTCACTTCATTAACCACAAACTCCTTCCCGTTATCAAGATTCTTTATCGTACACACGCTCTCTTCAATTTCAACATCTCTACTCGATTCCAACAAATCATCCTCTACCTCACCATTTTCCACCACCGGCAACAAATTACAACTCTCATTGTGTAATTGATCATCAATGAGACTTTGACTCGGGTTTTCGTTATTATTTACAACTATACAGTTACTAGCATTGGCTACATTGACGGATACTGATGATGACGGGGAAATAGAATTAACACAAAGAATTTGGTCACTTTCATGAACTGAAGAACAACAATAACAAGAAACACTACACATATTATCATTACAATTAGATAATAATAAACCCTCACCACCAGAAGGAGCTTGACACTTCAAATGAATCCGAGTCGGGTCACGGGTGAGACCCATTTGACGAAAGAGACGGAGCCGGCGTTCTTGAATAGAGGAAGGTTCAGAGATCCACAAATCATAGTTATTCGAAACTCCCACGGTGTCCCAAATGGCATAATTGCAAAGAGTAGGATCTCTACTATCCTTTTGGTCTTTTTCGTCTTCGTCTTCGGATGAGGAGGAGCAACAAGTGTTGTTTGAAGAGAGTAAACGATCGAGAGAATCGTGAAAATACACATTGTGATCGTCTTCTTGTTCTTCGATTGTTTTGCTCATTATTTTCCTTCCCATGAAAATGCTACCAATCACCTCAACACTCTTCAAGAGTAGTGAGATCCAGCTCTTAAATGGTTGAATATTTAACACCCACTTCAGTGAAATTTGTGGGGTGTGGAGAAATGGGGGAGAAGGAACAATATCAGTGGGGGAGAGGGGATAGCTTTGGGAACTCCGGTTTACTGTGTGTTGTGTTGAAGGAAGTGAAGAAGAAAACAAAAGATGTTCCATTGAAATGGGGGAGTTGGGTGAATACCTTACGAGTTGAAAAATCTATGACTTTTAAGTCAATAAGTAATGTTATAAGTACTAATTACTCCCTCCGGATAAAAAATAGTATCTACTTAACTTTTTTTTCTTGCGTTAAAAAGAATATATATTTATCAAAAAAAATTTTATTTTATTTTTTTAAATTTATTCCTATTAAATGTTATGTGATCGAATTTCAATAACTATTTAATTAGAGATAATTTAATTAAATTATCTATTTTTATCTAGGAGTTAGCATTTTCTTAAAGGGTGTACAAATAACTAATATATTTTTTTTATTGAAAGAGAGTACTAAATTTGGAGTACTACCTTTTTTCATCTCTAATTAAGGAAGGATCATCGCATCATATCCTTTGATGATTTTTCGAGTAGCATTTATTTTTTTAATTCAAAATAAATAAATTTTCAAAGTCCAAAGAGATATTAGTAAATATCTTTTTCCAAAGTGACACTTCTTTCAAATGATGACTTTTTCAAATTCCAACATTGAATTATTTCGACTTTTAAAAGAATATTTGGAGAAAGTGAAAGGATATATAATCAAATGATTAACTTTCTTAGGAAGTATGACGCACCTCAAAAACTTAATGTATTTTGGACAGGAAAGGATACTATGTGTGTTTGGTTATTTTGATTAAGCTTTTGAGTATTAAAAATTGATGATACATTTAAAATACTAGTTGAAGTAGTGATATTAAGTTGAATACAATATTGACTTTAGAGATATAGTAGTTTGGAGGAGATAAAATTACTTCAAAGACAGAATTGAAATGAGGTGATTTAAAAGAAAATAACTTGCGTACAAAAGTGAGGTAAATTATTTTCTCGCTTTTGATAGAAAATATTTTGGAACAACCAAATATAAGAACAATAAAAGTCCTCCATTCAAACACACTAAGGACATGTTTGGTATTGAGGAAAATGGTCTAAATACGTGTAACATTTTAAAAATATTTTTTCTAGAGAAATAAGTTTTTTAAAGATCAGAAAAATGACTTCCTTGATGGGTTAGAGAAATCAAGTCTCATGAATGGCATTTTAAGCTCATTGTTGTGATGTAAGTCTATTATTCCTTGCATAATATTTGCGCTTATCCACTCACCGTAAACGATACTAAGGGTCTCCATCCTCCAACGCCCACAATCGGCCCGTCACTCCAACCCTCAACCCCGCTCTTCAACCCATAATATTTTTCTAGATTACATATAAATATTTTTAGGACGATATATTTTTATGTACTTATCAAAAATATTTTCCTCTATACCAATCACACCTAAATGTATCTTTAAAATGTATATACAACACAAATTAAGGACACCAACCAAAATTATTTTATATTTAGGCTACCTAAACTTTTAATGAGCGAAATTATCCAATATATTTACTGATGAATCAGAAAGTAATAGATATTCGATGAAATAGTAAAGATGCGGACAATCTAACTCGATCAATACGCTATTAAAAAAAGTTAAAGACACCAACTAACTTTGTATCCGTTACCAACATTTATGAAGTGTTGAATTTAATATTTTAAGTCAGTAACTAAGGGGTGCATTCACTATTCGTAAAAGCTACATTTGCCATTTGGTGATCTATAAGGGAAAGCAGACACTGTCGTGTTGTGAGTTGTGGCTGTTTTAGAAGAAATGCAAAAATAATAAATTAGTATTGGAGGAATAAATGGAATTTAATAATGGAAATTAATTTTTCGAATAGCCAATGGACAACTTATTGATTTTAATGGGTGTGGGCACGGAGGAGTAACATTAAATTGATAAATTATCTAATAAAAAAATCATACTGCTATAATTTTGGACGACTAACACCCTTTAGTGAGTCATAGATGATAGAAGTATATTACTCCCTCCGTTTCAAAAAATGTGTTCATTTAATCTTTTTATTTTGATTTTAAAAATGTGTTCACTTATCAAATATGACGGATTGGTGAATTATTGGGCTGAGCTGGATTTCTTTGTACCTAGACAACAAAAAAATTAGGACATTCTCTTCTTTTCTTTTGATTTATGTTGCATCATTTTTTCAGATTTACCCTTAATAAGTGTTAAGTGATCAAATTTCAATATCTATTTAATGAGGTATAGTTTAGTCAAATTATCTATTTTTATTTAAGAATTAGCATTTTCTTAAGTGTGTGCAAATGACTAAGTGAACACTCTTTTATAATTGAATTGAAGGAAATAGTAATTTTGAGTTGTGAGCATGAAATTGCTTTCATTATGGGGGTGATTTACCCCTAATATGAGACTTTCATCACGAATCCTATCAGGCCGCAATAGTAAATATTTTCCCGGAAAGTATTATGATGGACGATGTTTCCTTTCTGATAACTAAACACCACAAAAATGACTTTCTCACGGAAAATATTTCACTGAAAAATAACGTCTGTCATATCAATCCACACTTATATATATATATGTGTGTGTTTTTAAATTCTGTGAATTGATGATTTAAAAGATATTCACACAATTAGGTCATTAAAACGGTAATTACAAAACATGTACTCCTATAATCTATTTAATACCATTGATTGGTAACTTAACATAAATAGTAAATAACATATTAAATATATGAAATTACACTGTCGATATATGTAATTTATATTTATATAGTAGTACTATTTTACATTCATTTAATTACTTGGGTTTTGAAGGTAGGAAACAGGATATGAGGAAAAGGCCTATATGTTAAACATGACTTTCAACTTTACCAAGAGTGGACAGATTGTATAGAACCCCAAATTTCAACCTTACCACATGGTGGCCCACAGCCCATCACTGTTAAAATTTGATTGTGACATGAGTTTCCCCTCTCAAATCTCTTGCTTTTGGGATCATCTAGCAACCCTTTTGTGTACGGATTCAATTGAAGTAATATTTTTTATATTAAGTATAAAAATATATATAAAAATACACTAAAACATAGGGGTGAGCACGGGTACATGGTACCCAGATATCCGACCGAAACTGACACTAACGGGTAGGTTCCGGGTAGATATATTATAATAACGGGTAGGGTCCGGGTAGTAAAATTAGGAACCGATCAATGTCGGGTCCGATTTCGGTTCCGACAAATAGAGATGTGGTACCCTAATTCTAATCGATACTGGAACCTATAAAATATTAAATATTTTTATTTTTTTTAGAAACATTTGGACCACTTTTAACTTTCTCCAAAATTATTTGTTGCACGCCTAGACATTGATTTTCCCCACCCCAAGACGTAAATATTTTAGTTTTTTCATCCCTTTATTCTAGAATGTTCTTTGTGCCCTAAGAGAAAACACCCAAAACTCTCTCAATAACAATGGCGTTTTAGCTACACCACCGAGCTTCATCGTCGTTGTTGTTGAAGCTTTCTCTCAGGTTTCGTTGTCGTCATTGAAGCTTCACCTTTGCCTCTTTCTCTCCCTTGGTTGTGTTCACGTCATTCCTAAAATGCATATGAGTTCATATCTAACTCTTCAATTTCTTTTTAATATCATATGCTTCTGTTCTATTTCAGGCGATACTCATCTTCAATTTGTATTACTTTTTTATTTAAAATGTAAATCTATTTTTAAAATTTGTGTATATTTTTGTAGTTGTGAAGATGAAATTTAGGGATTTACTAGTATAATAAAGCTTTTCTTTTGTATCGAAGACCTTATGAACACGAAAATAAGTTTAATTCAGATATTTTCAAATTTATTTTGAAATCAACACGTTCAATTAATTGAGTGTCAAATTTGGCTTGCAATTTTAAGTTTTTGTTACAGAATTGGCTTTTCTACAATGAATAAGTTTTCTAAAACTTCTTATAAGGGTACTAAAAACTCCGATTGCAGGCTAAAAACTACTTGATGAAATATTTTAGGACTCTTTTTTATTCTCATAGGCTTAAAAATTGTTGCTTAATTTGTGTTTTTTATTTATTAGAGTACTGGGAACCTACGGACTCAAGTGGTCCGGTAGGTTCCGGATAATGATTGCTACGGGTAGATTCCGGGTAGTAAATTTAGGAACCGATCTTTTACCGGGTAGGGTCCAGGTAGTTAAAAAATGTTAGGGTACCCGGACCCGCTCACCCCTACTAAAACACTACTTTCTTCGTTTCTAAAATATTTATTTGATTTTGACTTGACACGGAGTTTAAGAAAATAAAAAATATTTTTGAATCTTGAGGTTGTTAACTAACTATATGTAGAATGTACTAAAATATCTTCTAATCTTGTGGTCCTAAATGTAGAATTGTATTAATCTCTTTTGAGGAGTCTTTCTCATTAATACAATATATATAGTGTGTACAATGTGGAATCCTAATACAAAAGGAATCCTATAATTACCATAATTTTACAACACTAATAATTACAAAATATATGGTGAATATTCTATTAATATTCACTAATACACCCCCTCAGTCGGAGCGGGAGGAGGCCGGCCGCTTAGATTGGATCTGAAGTCGAGGAATAGTCGTCTAGATAGTCCTTTAGTGAATATATATGTATACTGATATGAAGAGGGCACATGCAATACATTGACATGCCGATAGCAACCTTCTCACGAACAAAATGTATATTCATCTCAATGTGTTTGGTTCACTGTTTTCGAACCGGATTGTGAGATAAATAACAACATATATGTTATCACAATAGACTATAAACGTCTTACGCAAAGGACACTGAAGCTCCAAAAGTAGATTTCGGTGCCAACATATCTCAGCAATAACATTGGCAACGCCTCTGTACTCTGCTTCTACACTCTAACGGTAAAGTGTGGCTTGTCTCTTGGCAGACCATGAAACTATATTATCCCCCCTAAGAATACACAATAGCCGGATGAGGAGCGCCGCGTGCCTGGACAACCTTCCCAATCTGCATCCATATATGATAGTAACCTGATAGGTGCAAAGGGCTATATATATAATTCATGATCAAGTGTGCCCTTAATGTATCGGATGATACGCTTAAGGGAAGTAAAATAAGGCTCCTTGAGGGCATGCATAAACATATACACATGCTGAACAACATAAGTAATATCAGGCTTGGTGAAGGTGAGCAACTGTAGTGCACCTGCAAGACTCCAGTAAAGTGTGGGATCGGACACCGGATTATCATCAACATCACTAAGCTTTGATTTAGTGTCAACTAGAGTGGACATAATCTTACAGTTTGTCATTTTAGCCATGTGTACTATCTCCTCTGCATATTTACGCTGACATAGAAACATAGAGTCTGCAGATCTAGTCATTGATATCCCCAAAAAATAACTCAGCTCTCCCAGGTCGGTCATGGCAAATTCGGTTTTAAGCAATGCAATTATCTCATTTTTCAACAAATCAGATGAGGCAGTAAGCACAATGTCATCCACATATAACAATAAATAAGTGATGTTGTTACCTCGATGAAAAATGAAGAGAGAATTATCACACTTGCTACATACAAACCAATATGCATAAGATACTGTGCAAAACGATCATACCATGCTCCAGGGACCTGTTTCAAACCATAAAGTGACTTACGAAGACGACATGCATACTGAGGGATTGTTGGATGGACAAAACCAGACAGTTGGTGCATGTAAACAGTTTCTTTTAAATCCACATGTAAGAACGCATTTTTCACATCAAACTGATGAATGAGCCAATGCTTACCCATAGCAATATTCAGAACGGTGCGAATGGTAGCCGGTTTAACAACCGGACTGAATATCTCACCACAATCAATACCCTCCTACTGATTAGTGCCATTAGACACAAGTCTCGCCTTATATCTCTCTAGGTCACCACTGTCTCTGAATTTGTGACGAAAAGCCACTTGCATCGGATCACATTCACCCCCTCCGGTCTAGGAACCAAATCCCAAGTATGTTGTTTCATTAAAGCATTAAATTCATCACACATGACCGCATTCTAATTAGGGTCTTGTTTGGCTAATTTTGAGTTTTTATGAATTGGGGATATGGTTTAGGTAGATAGGTTGAAGGTTCTGTGATGGGGCGAGAATGTTTTGGGCCCGGGAACTATGTTGGGTCGGGGTGGCATGTACATTGGTTGGGTGAGGGTGTCCGATTGGACTGCTAATGGCCGGTGGTGACGCTATTGGGTTTACTAGGGGAGAATGCCAGTGGGGAGGAGATGAGACACCGGGATGGGAAAGAGAGGTGGTGGCCAACCTTCATACTTGCTTTTTTTCCCCCATTTTCTCTAATCTATTTTCTTTGGTGAGAACAACATTTTAGCTGATAAATACATGGAGTTTTCACTTATTTCGTTTGCCTATGTTGACATAGTCTGACTGCCTTCTTTGAGCTAAAGGATTTGAGTTGAGCAATTCGACAAACAGAGCAAGAGTTTACTTGAAATGGAATATTTGGCCCCAATGCATTGAGAATGATGACGTAGATGAAGCAAACTGCAAGGGATTGGGAAATAACGACACTAAGACGACCCATAATAACATGTCAAAATTAGAGATTTTTTAGGTGTCAAGTGCATAACTGACACATAATGACATGTCAAAGCATTTTAAATCCCTTTTTATATTTTCTAACCCACAACCCGTTTTATTTTTCCTCGCCCAAAATAATATCAATCCACCACAACAAATTCAGACCAACCCCTCACCCGAAATCAGCCCAAAATCAGCCAGCCCCAACCCACAAAGAATCAGGCCCAACCGGCCACCATCGGCCCAAACCCATTTTAGCCCAATCCCTTTATTCCCCCTAAAACCCAAAATCTAAACAAAAATCCTAAAACTTTTTCCCTCTCTTTCACCTCATCAGCCGCGTCGCTCATACCCCATACCCCCGAAAACCCGCCGACCACCCACCTCACCTGACACCACCTACGCCGGTCATCAACCCCTGACACCACCCATATCCTATTCCCCCAAAATCTGCAACCTATCCCCTAAAATACGCTCCAAAAAATCAGTCTTTTACCCTCTATTTTGAATTCAAAACTCGAATGTTATGGGGGAGAATCGATATGTAAAATCCCCATTTGTTCTTCATTTTAGGTGGGGTGGAAAAATAACAAATCGAGGTCGGTTTTTTAGAGGTTCGAAGTCTATTTTTGGGTTCAAAAAATAGGTCCCGAAAATTAAAAAAAAATCAAAGAAAATAAGTCCGAAAATCAGAAAAGAAAAGGGTCACTTGTTCCTAATTTTTATTAGAAATACTCATTTTAGATTCCTAATCAAGTCCGAAAATACACTTTTTTTTAGTTCTTAATTTCCAATCCGAAAATACTCTCTTTTTAGTTCATAGTTTTCAAATATGAAATTCCTGTATTTTCTTCGCATTCCGGGTTGGGTCAAAACAACAAGCTGGGTCTATTTCGAGTCAGAATTCGAAATCCTAAATCCACTCTAAAAATTGCAAAATCAACATTCTAAAAAATCGCAAAAATCAGCATTTTCAAATAACTTCTCCGAGAGGGGTTGACGATTCGAAACATGCCTCGGTTCGCTGTCCGGAGAAGGGTCGTTAGTTCGTTGGAAAGAAAGTAAATGACTTTCTTGAGGGATTGAAGATCAAGAAGATAGTATAGACCCCGTATAACCCGAGTGAAAATGGGCAAGTAGAGTCAACAAATAAAATTATCACTCAAAATTTGAGAAAGAGACTAAAAGAGTCGAAAGGCAAGTAGAGAGAAATTCTACCAGAGGTGTTATGGGTATATAGAACGACGCCAAAGTCTAGCATCGGGAGGCACCGTTCTCTTTGGTTTACAGTGCAAAAGCACTAATTCTGATTGAAGTTGGCGAGCGGAGCTTAAGATTCAGCCTTGCAATCGAAGGATCAAACAATAAAGCTATATCTATCAAACTTGATTTAACGGATGAACACCGTGAGTTAGCATTGATATAATTAGTGGCTCAAAAGTAAAAGATGAGAAGATACTACAATCGAAGGATAACCTTAGACACTTTCAAGTAGGGGACTTGGTTCTACGAAAAGTAACACTCAACACCAAAAATCCTAGCGAATGGAAATTGGGCCCGAATTGGGAAAGCCCCTACAAAGTGTTAGGAATAACCGGTAATGGCTCATACAAGTTGGAAGCCGAAGATGGTCAAAAGTTGTCAAACAACTGGTTGCACACTTGAAGCGGTATTACTGCTAAGGTATGTGATCGATTACTTTTTTAAACTTTATTTGTGTCGATATTGCTAACTTTTGCAGGAACAAAGACTGAATAATCATTCAGATACTGAAAAGTTAGAATTAGGTCTGAAAACACGTGTTGCACTCTTTTTCCCTTAGCATGGGTTTTATCCTGAAAAAGGTTTTTCTGGTATGGTTTTTAATGAGGCAACAATGTAAAACGTGTTACTAAGTAGTTGAAGACTGGAGTTGAAGATCGGACAAACACTAGGGACATATGACTACCCGGTAATGAAGAGCAAATAATGTTTGAATTCTCATGCTTTGAATACAAACACTAGGGGACTTCCATACCCTATGTAAATAAGTTTGGAAAGAAGAAATTCGAAGTTATGAAGAAAGTCAAAGTTTTTTAAAGTTTTTTAGGATTATTGTAAGGGTTAAAAGATTGAATAAATCTTGCTCAAGTAGTGTTAATGTTCTGACAAATCACGTAAAGGCAAAAAAATTGAATGAATCATGCACAATTGTTTGACCGAAGCAAAGTCTGAATGAAACTGTAGTTTATCCAAAATTTGCCTCGAAAACTTATCTACATATGCTTGTCTCCGAACAATTGGTAAAATCATTAGGCTTACGAGCTTACAAATTTGTTAAAGTTCTTAATTGGGGACTGTCATCATAAAAGCATCCGGAGCAAAAAATAAGTAATGTTCCAAAAGCATGCTTCTAAGGCACCGGATCAAATGGATTTATCCTATTCTTAAGACACTTGAATTGTCTGAAAGTTGGAATAAATGAAGCTCCAACATTCATGCCCGAAATGAATGAGAGATGTCTTATTCATAAGCATAAGAATAAAGTTCTTATGTTTAGTCATTAAATGACATAAAACCGGAAGGAATTGCCCGGCAAGAAGCAAACCAAAGTGAAGGTTTGTATTTAAAAATTGTTTAAGTTATTTTTAAGATCGAAATTTTTTTCATCTGGCTCGACACAAACTAAGTGATGATTTATTTAAGTAAAACTCCGAAATCGGAGGCAACTAGCCTGAATTGGGTTAAAGTTTATTTAGCTAAGTTATTAAAAAACAAGAAAGAAATAACAGATGCTAAGAGTTAGAAAGAAATTATGATCAAGTCAAAAAGATATTCATTTCATAAACAAGGCCGGAAAATGGCTAGAGCAAAATATGCGAAAAAATAAAATACAAAGGCATGTAAACCTGAAGTTTAGTCGGACTCAGATTCGGAGTCCTCAAGGTCATCTTCGGAACTATGGCCATTCAACTTGCGGTAGGCTTTGAGCTCGAGGTCCTTTGCCTCAGCATCTTGTCATCAATCTCCGAGATCCCATCTCGAGCCTATTCCAAAGTACACCTCCGGACACTCCAAGTTATGTACTCAGTCCTTAGCACTGTCCAGGATATCTCAATCTCCACATCAGCTCGAGCTTGGTATCTTTCAGCCAAGGCTTGGTTAAGTTGGGCTGAAATCTCGACATTCCTCTGGTTAGAGGCCTCGAGCTCATTTCTCAACCCTTCGTTGGTTTGGGCTTGTTGGTTGCCTTGATCTTGAGCCGCCTTCAATGCAGCTTGTTCAATAGCTCTCCCCGTTTTTATATCGACAAGCTCGGTGTCGAGGCGATCGATCTCGGTATTGAGGAAGTCTTCATTTTTCATAAGATAGTGCTGGACCTCATCTTGATCCTCGAGCTTTTGGGTGAGGACCTGGACATCATTGTAAAGATCATCATTTTCTTTGTCTAATGTTTTGTTTTCCTCGTTGACAAGATTGAGATTGTTTATTGCCCAGAGGTAGTCACTTTTAACCAGATCCAATTTAGCTCGAATGATGGGCATGTCACCAACCTACTACAATTGGACATCTCTTTGCTGGAGGATTCCTTTGAGATGTCGAATCACTTTTTCTTGGGCGTCAAGTTTCCCCCTGAGGTCTTAATTCTTCCCCATACATCGGAGGAAGCCTTCACTAACTAGAACAAATGACTGGAAAAATATGAGCTGGACCGAAGTTAGAATATTAAAGAAGAAAGACAAATATATAGCTTGAAGTAAGCAAAAGAGATACATACTCGATTCGATGCATGCATGCCTTCGTTAAAGAGGCATTGCCACGAGACATTTTTCATCTTTTCCTTATCAGACTCTGAGATCAGAGGCCTAAAGTATCTCTCAACCCCGACTAGTCGAGACAGGAAGTTCGTCTCATCGGGGAAGGAGAGAGTGACAGTTCTTACTCTCATCGGATCCTCACTCAGGGCCCGGAAGAAACTCACGAGTTTGGATCGGGAGCTAGCATGGTTCTTTGGAGTTCGGGATGATTTGGAGAATTTTCTAGGGAATGGTTAAATGAGCAAACCTGGAGGTGTTCGCCCGTGGCACCGGGTTTGCAGAGGTTTCAGCTTCACTAAAGAGGTAGTCAAAATCTTCTTGCCCAAAATGTTAGGTCGGTTGTGTTGATGGATGAGGAGTTGAAATTCTTACTTTTTTAGCCAACGACTCCTCATCGTAGCTTCATTGTCATCCTCGATGATGATGGGAACTAGCTTGGTGGCCGATGACAGAAATTGATGCGGCATCGGATGATGGCACAACCGCTTCAACAGTAATATTTTCTTCAACTATGGTAGAAATGTCTCCTACCAGAATAGTGGTATTCTTTCTCACCCAAACATCTTTTGGAGAGATGCCGATGTCTTGAGCTCTGGAAGGGTCACCTGCTTCCGAAGCTCTTTTCCTTTTTTAAGCGACCGAGGGTGACTTCATAGGCTTTGAGAATTTAGATTTGATGGGTTTCTTTTTCTTTGGCACCTCAGCGATACGGCGGGCAGATGCAGCCAGATCAAGTACCAAATTGAGGACAGTAGGAGCAGCCGAAGGGTTGGTCCTTGGGGTCGAAGTACCCTTCGGTAAACCTGGATGTTTGAAAAAAAGAAGAAGTTGATAATATGAACGAGAGGTAAGGTTCGGTATATACTAACCGTGGTTTTGGGCAACCCATCAATTTTTGGAGAGCACTTTACATGTCCGCTCTCTATGCGGATAAGTGCTAATAATTTTCTCGACCCATGTGTGGAGGTTGTCAACATGAGTCTAAATTCGGCAGATGGCTAAAATCGGAGGCAGGTTACAACCCTCCAAATAGATGGACCATTTTGTGCAAGACATAAATTGTAAGTCCTGCACATCTCGAGGATCACGTTGTCGATTGGAGAGACAAGATTGAAGGTGAAGGGGTAGGTGTATACATAGGAGTATTCGGATGTGAAAATGGTAATATCTTCGTTCGGGCCGAGTACAACAATCTCGGAGAGATCGGTCCAACACAGTCATTTCAGACTGTGTTGAGGTCGAAAGCACTGATAGAGGATAACCAGTTTTTAGCCTCTTCTCATTGGTCGGATTTCTTATAGGCAGTCTGAATGGAGAATTTGTTGTCAAAATGAAAAGAGCACGGGAGCATGTCGAAGGCCCTGGGCTCAATGGCAGCCTGAGCCTCAGGAGATTCACCAACGTCGACGACGTCATTGGTGGCCGCGACAGAGGTGAAGGAGCTGGAGAAGAATTTCTTGAAGAAGAACGGGAAGTTTGGGACATCGTGATGAAGATATGAAGACATAAAGATAAGGAGAAATGAAGATTTGAAGGTTGAATGTTCGGTGGATTGAAGGAAATTTGGCAGAAAGTAAAAATTGTGAAAGAAAAAGAATTGGGGTTTATAGGGGCGACGGTTCAATCAGAGGTTGACACGTGTCCGAAGTTGCAGAGAATGAGGTGTAATTATTATTATTATTGTTGTTATGTATGATCTAAAGCAAAATTATCGAGTTTGAACAAAATCCATAACATTAACCCCTGCGAAACATGCTCTTAATTGTCTTAATTTACCTATTACGTGCAAGGCAAATTTGGTGTAATGATTATGGTTCACGTGAACCTTATAGATCATATATTTGCATTTAAAAATTTATTAAATGTATAAATATATTTAACTTGGAACTGAGACTGTTAATTCAATTATTATTATATATTAACTTGAAATTATATTAGAAATCTAAATTTAAAGTTCTGATTCTGCCTCTAATAACGCATTGCACTTCTTTTTCCCTTCAGCAACTAGAATAAACTATAAAGAAGAAAAAGGTACGGATGGCTGTTAAGTATTATAGTACTCTTTTATTTCAATCTCACATTTTTTTAGTTTAATAATTGAAACATCCAACAAATTTAGCTAGGCAGCCAGCATATATGCTGAGATGAATGAAGGTTGAAATTAAAGTAGATATTAATGAGGAAACATAAGCATGTAGAAGATCCAATCAGCGTAACCAGCATTTTTGTAGCTTCAATAAGCCATGCATGTGTTTTGTACAATATAACTAAGTAATGTAATTCAACTCGTATACGGTAAAAACCGACACGACACGTGACATGGTTTAGATGTGGGAATTGAAGGAGGCGACGAAATTCTGCACCGGATGAAGGTTGCATCGGAATGAGTCCGGGTATTAAATCAAGACCGGGTAGCGACCGGACCAAGTAACACCGGATGGAGGACCGGAGAAGCTCAACGCGTACCCGTTCCGAATATGGCACCAACCTTACTTTTTGCTCATTAAGTGACCATTATTCTCATTTAATTGCATTTAATTGGAGACTGATTATCGAGCATAAGTGCCTTGTATTCTTAACACTAGCCCAACCTTCATGTTGGAATGACATGCCATTCTCATTTGACATTTGCATGATTTTGTTCATTATAATCATAATCTTTAAGCTCTCATTGTTGGCTCGGAACCGAAGCAGTTAAGCTAAGACTCATATCAATTTTGCTGAAGGAATTCATCTTGGTTCACGACAATTCAGGCTATATTTCTTACTTGTTATTTTCATTTACTTATTTACTGCTAATCGCTTATCACTTTATATAACAAATTCATTCACGTATCTTTAAAACTACTTACAAATTCAACTGTACTTTTTTTGGGTAAACACAACTTGTAATTAAGAAAAATAACAAACACACATGAAAAATAAAAGAATAAAGCAATTAATGAGAACATGATGAAGAAATGGAGCTACATTAAGCTACTTAATCATACATAATGCTACTTAATAATACTTTATTTTACTTTTCTTCTTGTACTTACTGTTAAATATACCGCTACTTAAATAATCCTACTTAACGCTAATTAAGGAAACTTAATGAATTTAATAATACTTCATCATATTTTTCTTCTTTTACTTATTAATACTACTTAATAATACTTAATGCGATTATCTTCTTACTTAACGTTACTTAACATTACTTAACGTAACTTAATACTATATAAGATATTTAGTGATACTTAACTAACGCTACTTAATGTTACTCTCCTCTTCTTTAATGCTATATAATAATATTTAATCCTATTTTTCTTCTTTTACTAAATGCTAATTAGCGCTACTTAATGCTACTTAATAATACCTAATCTTGTTAAATACATGGCTAAAGTTAAATACCGGTCTTTAAAAAGGACACATATATATATGAATATTCTTGGAGTAATTAGTTACTTTAGGGTGATTTACACAAATAGGATCTTTTGGTTTCAATATTTAAGTTTTGATCCCGGCACGTTAAGAAAAATTGTGCAAGAATATATTCGTGGTCAGCATTACGTAGCAAAGTCCTGATGAATCATTATAATTTGGCCACAAAAATATATCGCCAAAATTTGGCTACAAATCCTAAAGAATTTTAAATTGATAACTTGCCTTGTTATAAATCGTGATTGGTCACCAGGTTTTTACTTTTTTTTACCATGTTGTTTAAGAGATTTCAAAATGTTAATCATACAATATTGAAAATGAATGGATGAACAAAATCATTCTTGGATTGCTAAGTTGAAGTCATATCTACTAAATTCGTATTTTCTAGATTAGACTACTAAATCCTCATGTTGATGATGAAGTTGTGGAAACTAACACATCAAAAGACACAAAAATATTCTTTTCTCAACAATTTCTGGCTTTTTGTCTAACTAGTGTTCATATCAATTCACATCTTCACTAGTAAGACATTACTTCTTTGGGCAAAACAATTCGATAGTCTTTGCTATGCCTTTTTAAAGTCCTACAAGAGACCTGACTCTAGTCCATTTTGTCTAAGTTAACTTTAATCTTATTGTTATTCTTCATGATCTACCCCATCGTAAAAGCTAAAAAACTATTGGTCGGGTCCAGTCATAAGGGTGCTAGTTAGCTCATTTGTCCATTAGAACACTATTAAACAATCTCTATTTTTCATTCAATTTCCTACTGAAAAATGTTTAGTGGCTATTTTCCACTGAATATTGATTGGAAAAAAACCTAAATAGTAGTATTTTCACACGAAAAAATTAAGAAGTTTTTCAGCGTTTCAATGAGAACCTGTTTCCCACAATTTATTTTCCCAGTGAGCTAGTTCGGTTGAAATGAGGTGAGAAAATCATATTTTATAGCACACACTCCCTATCGAATATCGGTGGAAAAAACCTCTGTTTTTAGTAGTGGAATGTCCTGCTCTTAAATCATATAGGCTAACGTATAAATACACCATTACGAGTGTTGGAGTAGAGACGAGGTTTCCACCATAATATGACGGCTAGAGTTTGCAAAGAGAAAAACGCTTCTTCTAGAGGATATCTAGACTGTGGACAAAGAGAATTAATCCGCTTCGTGAGGAATCTCAATGACCTATGACTCAAGTCGTGGTCACCACAAACCGCTTTCGCACGAAAAAATGCATAAGTTTCCTAACTATAGTATTTTCGGTCTAACATTAATTGATAATCTGATAAAAATATTGATAACGGACATGACTATCTATCACATGTTAAATTTCACTGATGATATAAAATTCTATACGTTATCAATGTATATAACTTAAATCCTTTTCAAACTTATTACTAAAATCATTTTCATGAACAGAATATATGCCAAGTGATATGTATCTGTGAAGAGTCTATCCATTAGTTTTTCTCCAAATATAAGTGAATGGATATGAAAAAGAAGATGAGTTGTTTATTTTTGGCTAAATTTGGTTAAGCAGTGAGATCAATATGAAATTAAGGTGCTGAATTATCAGTTCATATTTAATTAAATGAAAGCTTATTAATATCGTTATTGTCCACTACGTGCTAGAATATGTGCACCAAAAGAAGTTCTTAATAAAGTGGCACAAACTTACTTCTATAATCTTTCAAGTTTCAACTATAAATATACATATACATATCGTATGTATACCATAACGATAAATTTCACGTCAAGAAAATAATTAAGTCAAGAAATAGTGTAACAAGTTGTATTATTTAATTTTTCAAGTACAAGTAAAATCTCTAGAATTTCTCTATTTCTCTAGAAAGTATCATATGATCCTTGATCTCTTCAATAATTGGCTCAAGAACTTGATAGCTTGTTACTATACGTTCTTGAGTTGATCGATTTGTATTTGAATTTTTTGTAGCTTGATCTTGAATTCAATTTTGAATTTGATTATCCGTCATGAATGCTTTTACGACCGTCACGAATATTAATTATGTCACAAAGAAGTGATTTTGATCTTGAACACATTGATATATATTTGATTTATTGTCGTTCTCGATCTTGACTACTTTTTTTTTGTTGACGAAGGAACCCGCAACACATTGATATATATTTGATTTATTGTCGTTCTCGATCTTGACTACTTTTTTTTTGTTGACGAAGGAACCCGCAGCCGCTACTCTTTCGAGTGCGCACAGGGTAAACCCCGGACTGACGCAATAGCCTGCAAACCACGTCAGCCGATTAACCACACTTGGCAAGCCATGTGTGACAGGCTCAACCAAGAAGATTTATGCAGGGGATCGAACTCGTGACCTTGCGGTCCCGCGCTCTACTGCTACACCAACTTGGCTATCCTTGCGGGTTTCGATCTTGACTACTTGTAACTTATATAGAAGCGCTACAACTTGTAGAGATATTCTTGAATCCTTAATACTTCTGGTTTTTGGTTCTCTCGAATGAGTAATGACCCGTTTATATAGGTGTGCTCTATGATCTTGGGTGGAGTAATGGGCTCTTGCCTCCTAGACTTGAAGCCCAGTGATAGGCTTATTTGGGCTGGCCTTGAATTTAGACTTTTCTACTACATAGAACCGCTGGTTAGACATGTATGTTTTTTTATCTTAAATTTCAAGTTATGGAAATTTTAGTCATTATAAAATACTAGTGAATTTGAATTTGACCGCACATATTTTAGTAAATTTAAAAATGATTTTTTATAAATTACGTTGAAATAAATGAGATAATTTATTTTGCTTAAATCGGAACTTCTTTTCTTTATTAACAAATTATATAATTATAAGATGTAACGCCATTGAAAACTATTAGAAAGAAATATATACAGATAAATGATCTTTTTGGATTGATTGTGCCAAGTCAAGAAGGAAAATACAATTTCATAAAAGAGGAGATAAAATAGTTGAAAGCTGTAACTTTCTTATTTCTGAAATCTAAATAGTATTCTCTTTAATTACACACAAATAAATAATATTAAGCTTATTATTGACTCTCAATTATATGTAATTAAAATTAGAACATTGTAGCACCTAAATGACTATGATACCATACATAATTCTATATGATATAATATATCTATTGTAAATTTAGCTGAATTTCTAAACTTGTAGAGATGAATAATGCATTGAACACATTTAAAAGATGAGGAAGTCAATCTTCTTTCTTCATATTTGTCAATTGTCATGTAGAATCCAGTTTCAAATACGTTGTAGTTGTTGTTATGCAATTCTGTGTTCATCTTCTTCTTATATAGAATTAAATATGAACGAATTGCAAGAAGACAAAAAATTAAAAAATATGTAACGTTAAATTTATCTTTTTCACTTTAATTTTGAAAGTTATTGTGTGTAAACACCTTAAATAGGGAAAGAGAACCTTCTGATCATTCATTTTCCTAAACGTCTTACTCATTTAATATTTTTAAACATAGCGCAATTAATCATAATTAAGAGAGTTAAGAAGTGACTTTTGAGTTTTTTAATATAGCACATATATAAATGGGGAAAATAAAAAATACCAAAAAAATAAAGAAAAAATAATTGTTCTTGGTCAGAGAGGGGAAAAGATCTACCACCATAGTTGTTTTTCGCAAATATTGAAAAAAGAAAGTTCATAAATCAGTAATATTCTAGCAATTTCTATATAAACTAAGGAGTATTATACAGAGAATAAAGGAGAACAAAAATAGCAACATACCTTGTATCAAATGTCATTTTCAATGAAAAGCGGAGGCTTGGCGTAAGAGACAAACATGATTATTTTTTGTGGAGCACCTAAATTAAGAATTTTGAAGGTAAAAGTGTAAAATCTAAGAAAAAAAGAAAAATCAAAATCCTGATCAATAAATGATGACACATCATCTTCCCCAAAACATCACTTATTCTTATTAAAAAAATTAGGACGTTAATGCAACATTAAGATAAATAGAAAATATGAGAAAAAAATTTAAAAAGGAGAAAAAAGATAATTGTATTTTTTGATCAAAGAAAAATGTAATGTCACTCTCTAAGGAAGGCAACAACAGTAAATTAGAAAACCCAATATCTTAACCGCTGCTATTATTCAACAAAATTATGGACTGTCAATATATATGTGTGTGTGTGTGTGTGTGTAGATGGTAGTAGATTTTACTAGAATTATTTAGCTTGCCAATCAAAATTATCTAAGCAACAAAGTTTATATATTTAAATTTTCATATATTAAAGAGTATAGATATAATAAATTTAGACTAAACTAAAAGGTCTGATTACCCTTCTCAACAATTTTGTGTCGTGAAAAAATTGAAAAAGAAGATCAACAATAAAAGTTTTATCACATAATAATTTAAAGGGTGAAAAAATTTAAACATTCTAAAAAATATTCATATAATAAAAGTACCAAGACACTCACTCACTTGCTAAAATAAATGTTTGAGTACCCGACATGGGAACAGTTCCTTTTCTATCAATATTTTCTTCATTTTGTCCTTTTGATCTCCTCCTTAGTTCTACAATTTTGTGTTTTTGATCTCCTCATATATTCTACAATACTCTCCATTTATTGAAATGTGAATACCATATTGGTGTGATTTTAATATGGTGTCATAAGTTGTACATTAGATTAGGAATTATGAATTAATTACTAATACTAATTAAGAATAGAAGTTATGAAGACGAAGGAGTGTGAGTTATGAAGATGACTTTTAGATTAAAATAAAATAAATAAAAAGTAAAAAAACAGAGAAAAAAGTCAATCTCCTCATCTATTCTACATTACTCTCCATTTAGTGGAATGAGAATACCATGTTGGTGTAATTTTAATAAGGTATCATAAGTTGTACATTAAATTAGAAATTATAAAATTAATTTCTAATACTAATTAAGAGTAGAAGTTGTGAAGATGAAGGGTTGTGAGTGACGGAGATGACTTTGTAAATTAAAACAAAATAATTTAAAATGATATTAAAAGTAAAAAAAATGAGAATAAAAGATAAATAGAATCATTGGCGATACCACATGAGATTCTCTATTTCTAGCTTTATATTATAAATAGATATAGATATATATATAGATTTTCATATACTAAAGAGTATAAATATAAACATTCTACACTAAACTAAAAGATATAATGACCATTCTCAATAATTTTGTGTCATGAACAAACTGAAAAAGAAGATCAACAATAGAAGTTCTATAACATAATAATTTAAAGGGTGAAAAAAATTAAACATTATATGTTGCTGCTAAGGGGGGATGGACTGTGTATCAATTAGATGTTAATAATGCTTTCCTCCATGGTGATTTGGATGAGGAAGTGTTTATGAAGAAGATTCCTAAAGGTTTATCAGTCTCTTCTTCTTTAGTCCCAGTCCCATCTCTAGCATACAAGCTCAACAAATCTCTTTATGGCCTTAGACATGCTTCTAAGCAATGGTATGCCATGTTATCCTCTGCCCTTCAGTCCAAAGGTTTTCAACCCAATCTCAATGATTATTCTCTATTCCGGAAGGCGGTTGGTTCCTCACTCACAGTGGTAGTTATTTATGTAGATGATATATTGTTGGTTGGTTATGACTTTATTAGAATATGTAAAATAGAATAGGTAAGAATCTGTTTATTTTTAGAAAATGAATATTTAGTGTATATTTTTGTGATTTGATAGAGCACAATTTCAACATAATTTCAGCCAAGATTATGGCTTGTAATCCTGTATATATTGTTAATCAAGTAATGAAGGCAACACCGATTTCTATCATGGTATTAAGAGCTTAGGTTAATTTTTACCTCAAGTCGTTGACCACCCTTCCTCTTCAAAGCCTTCTCTCTGTTCCGCCTACTGCCACCATGCCTGGTGACCAAATCATCGACCCAAAAATCTCTTATCCTCCTCACCATGCTCTTGTAGTTTCTAACATCAACAACTTTATCAAAGTCACTCTTGACATTGAAAATGGTCAATACATTACATGGTCAGAACAATTCAAAATTCATGCTAGAGCTTATAAAGTTCTAGACCACATCATTCCTCCATCGAAGGAAGCAGTGAAACCGGGTTCCCCAATCTCTTAAGGACAAGGATCCCGAACTTTGGTCACGCATTGACGCTATTGTTTTACAATGGATTTACAGTACAATCTCCGAAGACCTCCTTAATACCATTCTTGAATAAGATTCCACGGTCGAAATCGCATGGAATCGGCTAAAGGACATCTTCTCCGATAACAAGAATTCTCGGGCTCTCTAACTCAAACAAGAATTCTCAGGGAAAACTTTTCGGATGCATCTTCATATTGTCAACATCTCAAGTCACTAGCGGGTCAATTATCCAACGTCGGCGCAACCGTGTCTAATGAAAGGTTGGTACTTCAACATGTTTTGGGTTTAACGGATGCTTACTCCACTGTTGGATCTCAGATCCGCCATGGAGACTCTTTTTCCCCCTTTTACAAAGCCCGTTCTGTGCTCATTTTGGAAGAAACGACAAGGGCGAAAAAGGCTGCAAACTCCACCGACAACTTTGCCCTGCATGTGTCTCATGATGATTTGGGTGGATATTCGGGTGGAAATCAGGGTAGAAATCGCAAGAACAACAACCGTATCTCCACCAATCGCGGCGGCAGAGGTGGTGGAGGCGTACATTATGGCGGCAAAGGGAAAAACAGAAGCGGTGGCGGTGGTCGTGGAAGCCAACTGCAACACCAACAGATGGGAGTAGGTCAACAGACCGTAGTAGGCCAACAACTCTTATTTCAGCCCACGAACTGGGCTTATCCATATGGGCCATGGAAAAATTGGGCCAACCCACCTTGCCCTTATCCAACCACACAAGCCCACTGGCAGAAACAAAATGGGGCCCCACGTCAGTCAATAATGGGCCCAGACCACCTCAGGCCTAGTCGGCCTAGTCTACATATGCACCAACCAACATTCAACAAGCCATGCATACTCTCTCGATTGCTCCTCCGGATGATCAATGGTACATGGATACCGAAGCTACATCTCACATGACTACAAATGAAGGTAATCTTACGTCTTATTTAAATAAGAGCAATAATCGTAATATTACCATTGGTAGTGGCCATACAATTCCGATTATTGGTTGTGAAAATGCATTGTTGCCCAAACCCCACCCTCCCTTAACTTTAAAAAACGTGTTGCATGCCCCACAATTAATTAAAAATCTTTTTTCCGTGAGGAATTTACTATTGATAACTATGTTTCTGTTGAATTTGACCCTTTCGAGTTTTCTGTGAAGGATTTTCAGACGGTGTAGCATTTAATGAGGTGTGACAGCGTGGGTGACCTATATCCAATAACCACAAGACCTTATTTTGGACTATCAACACCTTCTACCTTTGCAACTTTATCTCCTGAATTATTGCATAATCGTTTAGGACATCCAGGAGCTCTTGCTTTAAGCTCCCTTCGCCGGAACAATTTTATTGCTTATAATAAATTTTGGGATAATTTTTTTTTGTCATTCCTGTCCCCTTGGAAAACAAGTTAAACAACCATTTTATGACTCGTTTTCATAACTTCTTTGCCATTTGATATTGTGCATAGTGATCTTTGGACGTCACATGTCCGTAGTTCATGCAATCATCATTATTATGCATTGTTTCTTGATGATTTTACAAATTTCCTATGGACTTTTCCGATTGCTAATAAATCTCAAGTACATTCCATATTCCTATCTTTTCGTAATTATATCAAAACACAATTTGAAAGGGAGATTAAGTGTTTTCAATGTGACAATGGGAGGGAATACAATAATGAGCCCTTTCAAAAGTTTTGTGAAATACATGGAATGAGCTTTCGATTTTCTTGTCCTCGTACATCTTCCTAAAATGGAAAAGCCGAAAGAAAAATCCGGACCATAAATAATATCTCCCGAACTCTTCTTACTCATGCCCATCTACCTCCTTCGATTTGGCATCATGCACTACAAATGACTACCTATTTACTCAACATATTTCCCAACAAAAAAACTTGCATATAAAACACCCACAAAAATTCTCTATAAAAAAGATTCATCTTATTCTCATCTTTGGGTCTTTGAGTGTTTATGCTATCTGTTAATTCCCTCCACTTCTCAAAATAAATTGCAAGCCAGATCAACACCTTGTATTTTTTGGGGATATCCAACAAATCATAGAGGTTATAAATGTTATGATTTATCGAGTCAAAAAATAATTTTTTTGAGACATGTAATTTTTTATGAGAATACCTTTCCTTTTTCCAAATTACATGCTACTAATTCCTCAACTTCTGAGTTTCTGGATGCATGCCTATCTTTTACTCCCTCCTTTACACAACCTACGTCCACATCTCAAAGTCTAAATCCTCCTCTAGGAGACCATACAAGGCCAACAAATACCCCCACACAGGCCCAGCAAATACCGACCCATTCTCCATTTCATGAGTCGGCTCAGCAACAGGAAACTACCGTTCCTATCTCTCCTTCTCATGCCTCCTCTACTCCACCAAGACTGGCCCAATCACCCGAAGGCCCAATATGCAATAATTCAGCGCTGCCTCGCCTCAGCCCAATTTAGCCCACTACCTCATCTCAGTCTACTGAAAATCAACCCACACCGCAAATTTTGACACCCGCCCAACAATCTACCCAAGTCAGTCCACATATAAATCCTCCCCATTCTCCTCAATGGCCACAAGAGCCCAACATGGAATTTTTAGGCCCAGAAGACTTCTTAATCTTCACACTACTACTAAAAATTCCATTTCTCCATTGCCCACAAATTCCATTCATGCATTAGACGATCATAATTGGAAAATGGCCATGAAAGATGAATACGATGCTCTTATTAAAAAAAGACGTGGGACTTGGTGCCACGACCGTCTAATGCTAATATTATTCAAAGATTGTGGATTTTCAGGCATAAAAAGAAATCTGACGGTTCATTTGAGAGCATAAAGCTCACCTTATAGGTAATGGTGCAGGACAACAACCTGGTGTAGATTGCGGTGAAACTTTCAGCCCGGTGGTCAAACCAACAACTATTTGGACAGTACTTAGCATTGCATTATCAAAATCTTGGTGTCTTACTCATCTTGATGTAAAAAATGCTTTCTTACATGGAAACCTAAATGAAACTGTCTATATGTATCAACCACCGGGTTTTCGTGATCCTCAACACCCTGATTATGTGTGCTTGCTCAAGAAATTTCTATATGGGCTTAAGCAAGCCCCTCGTGCTTGGTACCAGCATTTTGCGGATTATGTGGCTGCATTGGGTTTCTCTCACAACATTTCAGATCATTCTTTATTCATTAAGTGTGCTTATTTATGCACGATCCAAGAACCCAACACATGTCCTCATTGAAATGAATAATTCGCTATGTTCAGGGCACTCTCGAATTCGGCCTTCACATTTACCCCTCTTCGATTAGTAAGCTCACACTGACGCAGACTGCGGTGGATGTCCGGATACTAGACGATCAACGTCTGGTTATTGTGTTTATCTTGGAGATAACTTGATATCTTGGTCTGCGAAAATGCAGCCTACCTTATCTCGATCTAGCGCTGAGGCTGAATACCGTGGGGTGGCTAATGTCGTCTCTGAAACTTGTTGGATTCGGAACTTACTTTTGGAACTTCATTGTCCAGTTACGAAAGCCACGTGGGTCTATTGTGACAATGTTAGTGCGGTTTATCTTTCAGGCAACCCAGTTCAACATCAACGCACTAAACATATTGAAATGGATATACACTTCATACGTGAGAAAGTCGCTCGTGGTCAAGTACGAGTCCTACATGTACCTTCACAATATCAAATTGCCGATATTTTTACTAAAGGACTCCCGCTGCAACTCTTTGATGATTTTTGAGATAGTCTCAACGTACGTAAACCTCCCGTTTCGACTAAAGGGGTGTATTAGAATATGTAAAATATAATAGGTAAGAATCTGTTTATTTTTAGAAAATGTATATTTCTGTGATTTGATAGAGCACAATTTCAGTATAATTTCAGCCAAGATTATGGCTTGTAATCCTGTATATATTGTTAATCAAGTAATGAAGGCAACACCGATTTCTATCAGACTTGTCCGGAGTTTTTGCCCTAAAACAGTTTCTGGATGATGAATTTAAAATCAAGGATCTAGGGGAAATTCACTATTTTCTTGTACTGGAAATTACCAAACATTCTCGGGGGTTCTAATTGGCCAACATAAATTCACTTTGGATTTGCTTTCTGAGTTCCATTGTGCTTCAGTTACTCCTGTGGTTTCTTCTTTGGACCTTTATCTCACACTAGCTGCTGATATTGGTGATTTGCTTCCTGATCCTTTTGTCTACAGAAAATTGGTGGGTAAACTTAATTTCCTACAACATACTAGATGTTAAGGGGGGATGGACTGTGTATTAATTAGATTTTATCATCTAGACCGACGTAAGGTGCGTAGCGATGTAGAGTCCAACTAAGACTTCCATGAAAGGTCTCATTTATCTTGATTGAGGAGTTTCTTACTGACCGCTAAACCTTCTCTACTTTTGAAGATAGACTGGAAAGCAAGCTCAGAGAATAGCTAAGTGGAAGACAAAAAAGGTGAAAGCCTAGCGCGAAAGGTTACTTTACTAAGTAAGATAAGGAAAGAAGTCGAGAGAGATATTGGTTTTGTTGGTGAAAGTGTATATATATATCGCGCGCACCCCTTATCAAACTCTAGAAGTGATCTAGATGTATGCAAGAGGTTAAATTGAGTTGAATAACAACTCCCCCCCCAAACCTCCCCCCCCCCCCCCCAAAAAAAAAGGTATAGTTTTAATTTATTCCCGGCTTGAAAAGAGTGTCAATGGACATGTGTTTGTGTTTGTTAACTGCTTAAATCAATGGAAAAAAGCAAACCATTCGTTTTCATGTACAAAAATGGGAAATGGATGGAACCCTTTCAACATTGAGACATTGAGACATGATTAAGCACAGCTAATTAGTGAAAGCAACAACCAACAAGGGATGTGGTGGAATTGTAAGTATTTCTTCATTCTTAACCAGGGTTATAGTGAAGTGTTGAAATCTCGGATTCGAGCCCTGGGTATAAAATCGTCTTTATTAATCAGGAATCGTTTTACTCCTAGTTTGGGGCTTTTCAACGCGAAGTCGAACTTAATCGGGTTCAGTGCGAATACCGAACATAGAGTGGAAAACCAGAAGAATTAGTAAAAACAACCAATGGACCATCACATTAGCTGAAAAATTATCTTCTCAAAGTATTATTTGGTTGGTGTCTGACGTAATTGCTTTACTCAAACTCCACTTAGGCTTCAATAATTAGAGACTTAATAAGCTCATCTTTAGCTAATTTCCTCCATGAATATTGCACGATCCCTGCCCTTCCGCACAATTTTCGTACGAGGAGTATACGGAATTGGATTTAATATTTTTAATACGGAGCACACAAAAAATATATAAAAAATACTAAATTTAAACCAATATTAAAGTTTGAAATTATAATTTAAACGTATAAGGGGTTTAGTTTAAGAGTCTAAAGATTGAACCTTTCAAACATTGAACCATGAGTTCGCCTTTGTTTACATTATGCCACTTGCCATCTTTTATGGATTGCCAATCTATTCTTACTATAAAAGATTTAAAAGGGTATTTCAAATGCACGAAATAGCTCGTGTTCACGTAAGGTTTGGAAAAGAATCCCACTTTTATAAGAGGGTGAAATCAGAAGTGGAGTCAGGATTTAATTTTTTTTGGTTCTGAATTCAAATATTTTTAAATTATTGGTTCTAAATTAATAATATGTACAATATTCAAATAATTTTTTAAGACAAATACATGATTTGAATCAAAGTTACTAGGTTCGATTGAACCTGTAGCTGACACTCTAGCTCCGCCTCTGGTGTAACATAGACAACCTACTTTGACGCAAGTATCAGTAACTAATTTTACGACTCCAACTCTTGACCTATATAATACACAGAGATAACTTTACTAGATGTTTCGTATATGTAATTAACTCTAACGTGACCTGATATCGTAAAAAATAAGGTACATTATAAGTATACATGCATTAGTTAAAGTCAATACAATTTGCTTTCCATTAAACCATGAGCAATATCTCGCTTTCTAATAATCGCGTGTTTAAGAAACAATAAGAAATTGTAGAAACGTACGGAACTTTTTCGAAAATATATGATCAGTTGATTATATCGTAGGAATATCATTTTCAAACACTTAATCTGGCCACTCCTTAATTAGTCATATATCAGTTATATGCAGAGGCGGATAAGAATTTGAACATTATCTTGCGTACGAAATTCTATCATGATCCGTTTGATTTATTAGGTTTGAAATATATTATTTGTATTTATTTAATTACTTTATTAAATATATGTAATACACTACTAAGAAATTACTATTTTCTAACTTAAAAATGTTCAGTGGCTCACAAATATTTGAATGAATCATTGAGAACCTGTGTTCCTACCATGCGTTTTTCCAGTGAATTGGTTCGGTCGAAATAAGATGGGAAACTCATGTTATATAACACATATTTTCCGCTGATCGTCGGTGAGAAAAACCTCTGTTTCTAATAGTGATACGATTTGAATTTGATAGAATATAGCACGGTACCGTGCTTAAATAGGATTAGGATTATAATTACACTAGTGTTCAAACTTACCATAGCTGTAGAATTCTTGTACAAGTATGATTATGATTTAGAAGTATAGTCTGAATAAGATTTTTCATATTTGAAAATTGTAACTTGTATATATATCACATTCATTAATGAAAATAATCAAGGAATAATTTTTTCAGAATTAAAATTACTGAATTCAAATGAATCTTATTAACAGGGAAAGCCAACATAAGTTGAGTAGCCTAATCTAGCTATGAGTTATTTATGGTATATGTATTTAGATATAAAGTGTAAAAAAATATACTCTTATTATTTGTTAAATAGGGTAATTGAGAGGTCATGCAAATGTGATTTTTGTGACATCTGTCAATAAGGGAATATAATGAGTTGAAGTATGCTTTTGTTGTGGCGTAATATCTGCAAGAGAAAATGGCATTGTGTTTTGAAACTTCTGCCTAACTCCCTCCTTTCTCTCTAACAACTAATTAGAATTTCAAGTAAAAAAAATTATACCATGAGTATTTTAACTTATAGTAGTAGGTTCATTATTATTTCCATATGGGTACATGATAGTTACTAGTTGAGAATAAGTTTTTAGACCATTATGAAATTTTTATTATCATTATTAGTATGATTTTTATATATTTTAAAGTATTTTTCACTTTTATTTTATTTATTACAATGATTATTATTTAAATGAAGAAATGAGGATTCATATAGCCGATTTCAATTTTTTGGGACTGAGGCGTGGTTATTGCTATTATTGTTGTACTAATTATTTTTATTCGAATGAATATCATATGCCTAACGACAACATTTTTCTATATACCCTTCTATGATTACATTGCTGTCATTTTACATTTTACTAGAAATTAAACACTATAATGACAAGTGTGACTTCAAGAATATTATCCAATTAGGACTTCGAGAGTTTTATGGTACACACACTTTAGATTTGTATACACTTATAATAGCGTGTCAAAATGTTATAAATTTATCCATACTTGACCTAAACAATTACCACTACAAAGTACAAACCAAGAATGTTATAGCAAAAAAACTTGCTCACACAAGAAAGTTACATTAAATCAATAAAAATATATGTTTAATTAGGGGAGAGAAAAGCTAACGATCTACGGAGAATGCCAATAGTCAAAGGAGGAGCTATGGTCGTCCTTTCGTCAGAAATTATACTATATGTAGAGATAAAAAATATTACTTTTATAAATATATGTGAAATCTTGACTAATTTTAAAAAACTTTTAATTCCGCCTCACCTAAAATAAACATAATATTTCACGTACAAGCCACGCTAAAAATAAACACCCTTATAATTATACAATAAAATTTTAGTTTGCGTTGATATGTATGTGTGTGTGTGTTTTGTGTGTGTGTATTAGGGGGAGGGGAGACGGAGGGTATTATTTTCAGCAGTTACGGAGGTAGGATTTTCACCAAAGGAGTTCATCCAATATATATGAATTATGATCTTGTATAGATGTATAGTAAGATAAAATTTTCACGAACCAAATTCAGATGAACCCCGTCCCCTTCCTCCCTTCTAATTCCGCCATTGGTTACTCGGTGGGAAACAGACTCTCACTAACGAGATGGAAGGTTATCCATTTATAAAATAAAAATAGTTCATGTTGATATAGCATGTACAAAAAGAACTTAAACAGAGAAACGATAACTATCTAGAGTTATTCATGTTTCTATCTTTTTTTCTTTTTCCCACTATTAATTAAAGGTTAAAAGTCACTGTAGGAATATGTTCCTTGTCTTTCATTGATTATTGTGTACAATATATATAGCGTTACATAATTATTATATGGTAACTAAATCTTCCTAATTACAATTGGAATATAAATTTACCTAATATAAAAGATATACAAAATATGGTAATATACAAGATATGATAATATTCTATCACACCCCCGCAGTTGAAGCGGGAGGTTCTCATATGCTGAGACTGGCTCAGAAATCATCAAAGAGTATGCGCGGAAGTTCTTTAGTGAATATGTCAACAATCTGATATCGGGAAGGAACATGAAGAACACGAACTTGTCCACGAGTAACTTTCTCACGTACAAAGTGATATCCATTTCAATGTGCTTAGTACGCTGATGTTGAACGTGATTGCCGGAAAGATATATCGCACTTACATTATCACAGTATACCATTGTAGACTTATGAATTGGGCAGTGAAGCTCAAGTAGAAGGTTGTGTATCCAACAAGACTCAGAAACAACATTCGCTACACCTCTGTACTCAGCTTCGGCACTGGATCGAGACAAAGTAGGTTGTCTTTTAGAAGACCAAGAAAGAAAGTTATCTCTGAGGAACACAAAGTAACCCGACGTGGATCGATGAGTGTCAGGACATCCACCCCAGCATAAGAATAAGATGTGAGACCAAAGAGTGAGGACTTGTACATGTGTAGGCCGAAATGAAAAGTACCTTGTACATAGCACAAAATACGTTTGAGGGCATTAATATGTTCATCCGTCGGGTTGTGCATATTTGTTGCACGACATAGGATATATCTGGTCTCATGAAAGTGAGATACTGCAACGCTCCTGCTAAACTGCGATAGTGAGTCGGGTCGGAATACAGAGAACCCGAAGAGGCACTGAGTTTGGAATTAGTGTCCACCGGTGTGTGGGCCGGTTTGCAAGACGTCATGTCTGCTCGGTCAATGATCTATTCGACGTACTTCCTTTGACAAAGAAATAAACCACATGCATGTCTTGTAACAACAATGCCCAAAAAATAGCTTAGGGGGCCCAAATCCTTCATAGCAAACTCAGAGGCAAGGAGTGACATAATGGATCGGCGAAGTGCATTAGAAGATGTGGTGAGGATAATATCATCAACATATAGTAGGATGTATGCTATGTCATTACCATTGCTATAGATGAATATTGAATGATCATATTTGCTATGTGAAAACCTGATAGAGGAGAAAAAATTAGCAAACCGTTAGTACCATGCACGAGGAGCATGTTTCAGTCCATAGAGTGATTTCTTCAAAAGACACACATAATCTAGATGAATCGGATCCTTGAATCCCATAAGTTGATGCATATATATGGTTTCATAATGGTCTCCATGCAATAAAGCATTTTTGACGTCAAGATGATGAATAGGCCAAGACTTGGACAAAGCAATACTAAGAACGATCCAAATAGTCGTTGATTTCACCACCGGGCTGAAAGTTTCATCACAATCCACTCCCACATATTGAGACCTGCTATCACCTACAAGACGTGTCTTGTGCCTCTCAAAAGAACCATCGAATTTCTTTTATATTGAAAAATTCACATGGAACGAATAATATTAGTATTATGAGGATGAGGTACTAGATCCCACGTCTTATTTTTAATAAGAGCATTATATTTGTAAATAATTGCATTTTTCCAATTAGGATCGGACAAGGCATCTTTCAGATTACGAGAAACAGGGGAAGGGGAAACTGAAGTGGACAAGTTAAATAGTCGTTTGGGTTTGGAAATGCCATGCATAGCACATGTTTCCAATGTCTATGGTGGGAGGTTGGACAAGATTGTGATGGAATGGCCGAGAAGTGAAGGCGGGACTGGGTAGATTGTTGGGAGTAGGGGTTGGAGCCGAGAGGGGCAGTGGCATCGGGGAGAGGGGGCTGGCTGAGAGGCAGCCAAGACGGAAGGTCGTGACGGGCTGTTCTGAGGCTCTCATTGTGGGGCTAGGTAGACTGCCCGCCTTGGGACGGTAGTGATGGGGACGACTGCCGGTGTCGGTGATGACTGATTTTGCAAGTGATGAATTAGAAGGGCATTTAGATCATCATTTAGGAATTTATAGGAATTTGGGGATGGAGAATTGAGTTTGGCAAAGGAAATTGTGACTCATCGAATATGACATGTCGAGAAATGATTATTTTTCGGCTTTACAAGTTGTAACAATTGTAACCTCGATGATTGGGGGGTAGCCAAGAAAGATGCACGGGGATGGCCGAGGTTGCAGCTTGTTGATTTGTGTGGATGGATGAATGGCGTAGCACAGACATCCGAAAGTTCATAAATGCTTATAGGAAGGATCCTAAAGATAGAGAACTTGAGTGGGAGACTTGTGCTTGAGAGACTTGTTTAGGAGAATGTTCAAGAGATAGGTTGTCATTTATAGAACGTAATGCCAAAAATAGGGAGCAAGGAGGGCAGGAACTAAGTTGTTTATGGTTCTAATTTTCCGTTTGGCTTTGCCATTTTGTGGAGAGGTGTGGGGACATGAAAAATGAAAAACAAGGTCGTGTTTGGCGCATAAAAGTTTGAATTGATTATTATCGAATTCCCTTCCATTGGAAATATTTAATATTCTTTTCAAATTGTGTCTTAATGAAAGTGATGAATGACAAAAAAATAGAATAGACTTTAGACTTATTACCAATGGGAAACGTCCATAGGAAGTTTGAATAGTTGTCTAAAAATAACATATAGTATTGATGCCCGACCTTGCTTAAGATAGGAGAAGTCCATAAATCACTATGTATTATGTCAAAAGGCATTAAAGTACAAGTGGAAGAAGAATAAAATGGCAACTTGACATGTTTCTCAAAAATGCAAGATTCACAAACAGAAGGAGAAGGGACATGTTTGTAATCAATAATTTATTTTTACTAAGGGAGTGTAAAACAGAGTCTCCCGGATGTCCTAATCTATTATGCCATAAAGGAGACAAAATTATTGTAAAGGTTGATGGAGAGGAGGCTGGATGGCTGACGGAGGTGGTGATAGGATAAATGTCCCCGGTGCTATCACATCTCAGTATTCGCATCCATGTCATAAGGTCATTCACAAAAAAACCAAAAGGATAAAATTCAGGGGAAACATTATTATTGGTTGTGAAACGACGCATATAGATTAGATTTTTGATACGTTTCGGGGCATGAAGGACATTTTTATGGCTAACAGAGGGTGTGGTGGGGAAATAGATGATTGTCCATAACCTCGAATGGGAATGTCTTGTCCACTACCTACAATAATATTATGATTTAAATTGCTCATATTGAAATAAGATGAGAGAGTACCTTGGGATGCCGTCATATGAGATGTGGCGCCAGTGTCCATGTATCAAATGTTGTCAGAAACGTTGAGAGACATAGTGTTCATAACTGCCTCAATATCCGTCGGTGCGTAGGTTGAAGGGGGAGAAACCTATGCATGTTGTAGACGTGCACCGAGGATGTTGGACTGGGCCTGTCGGGATGAAGGTTGGTCCTAGGAGGACGTCGGGTATGGGGCAAGGTGGAGTAACCCATGGGGCCTATGCAACCCATGATAGGTAGGCAACCCACAATGGAGGTTGCTGCCACTGTTGCTGCTGTTGTTGGTTGCTGCCAGCCTACGGGGGATGCCTTCTACCGCTACTGTCAATATTTTCAGCTCTGACGTTGTTGCCGCGGCTGTTTCCGATGCTCATGTCGTGGATGTTCCCGAAATTTCTTCCTATGTTGTTATTCCGGGAACGTGAGCCATGTGTTAGATCGTTGGCTTTCCTATGGGATGGGGCGGGAGCCGAGCCTCACGGGTCAGCATGATTGCCGCCGGTGGTTATGAGAGCGATGTCAGCTGTGTTGGCATTAGTTGTTGCCCGCTTTTTTTTTCGAGTTTCTTCAAGAATGAGTCTCGAACGAGCCTCATAGAACGGAGGCAATGTCGCACTTTGTTGGAGGATGGTAGCGACGCCGTCATAATTTTCATTCAAACCCGCAATAAGTTGCATCACCAATCTTTGATTAGTGACTGATGTACCGACATTGGAGAGTTGATAGGAAATCATCTTAAGTTCTTGACAATATGCGGACACATTAGGAAAATCTTCCTACTGAATGGCCTAAAATTGATTTTCCAGATACAAGGCACATTGTGCCTTGTTGTCATGAAAAATACTTTCCAAGCGCTCTCACGTTTGTCGTGTAGTGGAATTGGTTTCAATGATTGTATGCAATAGATCGTTCGAGATCATATCGTAGATCCATTGTAGGACAACCACATTTAAGCGGGATCAAAGTTCATCATCATAATCATTAGGTCTTTCTAGGGGCTTTGATTTTGGAGGGATGATATGGTCAATGACTTTGTATACACGACAATGAATCTTAAATAATTTCGCCCAAGATGAATACTGAACCTTTTCCATCTCAAGAGTTATGAGAATGAAATTCTTGATGTTGTTAACTACAAAAGCATGATGTAATTTAGGTTGTTCAGCCATTGAAAATTGAAGAGGAAGAAAGGAAAGTCGAAGAAAGGAGGGAGAGGCTTGCCGAGGGGGCAAGGGCAGCGGCTTAGGGAGCAAAAGAAATTAGGATTTGGCTTCTGTGACCCGCCTTTATCAGCCCGGTCATGGGTGTCAAACCAAAAGTCACGAGGAAAACGTAGGAAGTAAAATACGGAGATGAGCACATGCATTTTTACACTTGTCTATTCCCCATTGAGAACAAAAAATAGCAAGTTATGTTTTCCTTTTAGATAGAAATCGATTGATAACCATATAGTTTCATAAGGTAGTACTATATAAATGTTTGACTTAGAGCTAAGATACAACTCACATGGAATGCTTAACGAAACACGTTTCAAAGCTTACACTTTCTTTTTTTTATGATATTGTTGCCTTTAACTTTATAAAAACTATGACGCATATATATCAATTCAGGATTTCACTTATGTACATCGATAACGTAGTTTTAATTTACACTATCACCATAATTAAACAAGTTGTAGGTTTTGGGTTAAATCTTATAGTGAATATATGAAAGAAATAATTCCTTAATTATTTTCATTAATGAAGAGGTATATATACAATTTACAATCTCCAAATATGGAAAATTCTATTCCAACTATACTTCTAAAATCCAAATTATACTTGTACAAGAATTCTACAACTATGGTAAGTTTGTGTACAACTTTGATTACAATTTCAGTAACTTATTTGTTTTGGATTCCGTGTATACAATTTGTGTATACACGGTATATTTGTCACACCCCCGCAGTCATAGCGGGTGGTTGTCGTACGCTGAGACTGTCCCTAAAATTTTCAAATAAGCCGAGGGAAGGCCCTTAGTAAAGATGTCTGCAATTTGGTACCTGAAAGGGACATGCAAGACGCGTACTTGTCCACGAGCTACCTTTTCGCGACCAAAATTAATATCCATCTCGATATGTTTAGTGCGCTGATATTGGACCAGAATTCCAGAAAGATAGATTGCACTAACATTATCATAGTAGACCAAGGTAGCTTTCAAAATAGGAAACTGAAGTTCTAATAGAAGATTACGCAGCTAACATGATTCAGATACCACATTGGCTACCTCTCGATACTCGGCCTCCGCACTGGATCACGATAATGTAGCCTATCGTTTTGCAGACCACAAGACCAAGTTATCACCAAGAAACATACAATAACCAGATGTCGAGCGTCTGGTATCAGGACAGCCACCCCAATCAACATCAATATATGACACGAGATTAGAGACGGGGGATGGATATAAATGCAATCCACAATCAAGTGTGCCATGTATGTATCGTACAATGCGTTTGAGCACATGCATGTGCTTAATCTGTGGGTCATGCATAAATAAACACACCTGGTGAACTGCATAAGTAATATCAGGTCGTGTGAAAGTCAGTTACTGAAGTGTCTCTGCAAGTCTGCGGTAGTGCGTGGAATCCTCGTATGGTGTTCCAGACGTAGCACTCATCTTCAATTTGGTATCAACTGGAGCGGAAATAGACTTACAAGATGACATACCAACTCTCTCATTGATCTCAGCCGCATACTTCTTCTGTGATAAAAATAGACCACATGCATGACGAGTGACAGCTATACCCAAGAAATAACTCAAGGGCCCCAAGTCTTTCATAGCAAACTCTGAACTAAGAAGTGACATGATAGACTTGCACAGATTATCAGCAGAAGTAGTCAATATAATATTATCCACATACAATAAAATGTATGCCAGAGAAGTACCACGACGATATATGAACATAGAATGATCAGACATGCTGTGAGAAAACCCAATAGTAGATACATAATATGCAAACCTTTTATACCAAGCTCGTTGAGCTTGCTTAAGCCCAAACAAGGACTTCTTCAGCAAACAGACATGCTGAGGATAATTGGGGTCTCTAAAACCCAAGGGATGATGAATGTATAATGTCTCATTAAGATCACCGTGTAAAAAGATATTCTTCACATCCAACTGATAAATGGGCCATGCTTTTAAGAGAGCCAAATTGAGAACAATGCGAATGGTAGCCGGTTTGACCACCGAACTAAACGACTCAACACAATCCACGCCAACATGTTGAGTTTTACCATCACCTACAAGATAAGCCTTATGCCTCTCAAAAGAACCGCCAGAATTTTCATATAAGTAAAAATCCACATAGACCGAATAATATTAACACCAAACGAACGGGGCACTAACTCTCATGTCTTAATTTCAATAAGAGCATTATATTCGTCATTTATAGCCAATTTCCAATTCGGATCTTGTAGGACAGACACATGGTTACGTGGTAGTGGGGATTTAAGGACATTAGAATTGAGATTAAAATGTTGTTTTGGTTTAAAAATACCCCTTTGGCTACGAGTAATGGGCCCTTAACTCGAGATAGAATCGGGTGGATTTTGGGCAATAGACGGGTTAGTGACGGACTGGACAATAGGCATTGGGCCTGCTGGCCCAAAAATTGGACCTGAAACTAGTACCGACGCAGAAACAAAAGTGGGCTGGGGTTGGGAAACAGTACCAAAATCGGTATTGGGCCGTGAAATAGACCCCATGTGTAGGCTATTTGTGCATTGACGGACTGGACCAGTGGGGACGGGAATCTGTGAGACAGCAGGCAGTGGGCCTGCTGGCGGATTTTGGTCACGGGATAATTAGGATAAATGGTGGATAATATATGGTGAGACCCCGTCATCCAAAAAATTATATGAACTAGGCACGGAACTACACACTTTAGCAAACAAAAATTGACTTTCATCAAAAATAACATGGCGACTAATTATGATTTTATTAGAGGATAAATCAAAATACTTGTAACCACGATGATTAGATGGATAACCCAAAAACACACAAACGGTAGAACAGGCTTGAAGTTTGTTAATTGTAGTGGATGGAAAAAGAGGATAGCATAAACACCCAAACACCCTAAGATAAGAATACGAAGGATCTTTATTGTAAAAAAATTTAAGTGGGGAATAATATGCTAGGTTTTTGTTAGGGGGGATGTTAAGGAGATATGTAGTCATTTGTAACGCATGATGCCAAAATGAAGGGGGTAAGGAAGCATGGGCTAACAGGGTTTGGACAATATTATTAATGGTACGAACTTTTCTTTCAGCTTTTCCATTTTGTGAGGACGTATGAGGACAAAAAAAGCGAAATGCTATGCCATTAATGTCATAAAACTCTCGAAATGGCCCATTATCATATTCCCTGCCATTATCACATTGAATATTTTTAATTTCCCGCTCGAATTGGGTACGGATGAATGCTCTAAATTTTACGAAAGTGGAAAAAACTTGAGACTTCTTGGATAAAGGAAAGGTCCACAAAAAGTTAGAATAATCATCCAAAAATAATACATAATAATGATGGCCCAAAGAACTTAAAACGGGAGATGTCCATAAATCACTATGAATAATATCAAAAGACATCAAAGTACGAGAGGTAGAGGCTACAAACGGTAATTTAACATGTTTTCCTAACGGACAAGAAGGACAAAGTGGAGTACTTCGCGTACCCTTACAAGAAATAAAATTATTTTTATGCACAGAAGAAATAATAGACGATCCCGGATGACCCAAAGGTGCATGCTACAAGAAAGGAGCAAGAGCAGCAAAAGTAGACGGCATGACTTGACTCGTGGAAGTGGTGGTGGTTGTGATAGGATAAAGCTCTCCCATACTATTGCATCTTATTAGAGGTATCCCCGTCTTGAAATCCTTCACAGAAAATCCACAAGGATCAAAATTAAATGAAACCCAATTATCATTGGTGAATTTTAGGACATACACCAAATTTTTAATTAAGTTAGGGGCATGAAGAATATTTTTCAAAACTAGAGGTGGATGTGGGGGAGACAAAGTGGTATGTCCATAACCGCGAATTGGAGTTGAGTTGTCATTACCAACAATAATGCCATGATTTTTGCACAAATTGAAATAAGACGAGAGAGTACCTTGGTCGGACGTCATGTGAGAAGTGGTATCGGTGTCTATGTACCAAATTCGTGTTAGGAGGATTTAATCCAAATGTATGCATGACGGCCTCAATATTTGTAGGTGTCGAGATCCGATATGGACCCACAACATGAAAGGTCTGGGGAGGCAGAGGCCCACACAGGCCTGCCTGCTGCCCCAGCCCAGAACTATATTTGTCACCACTGTGTTGGACCGAGAAACTGGGCCTAGAATTTTGTTGGAATTGAGCCCAGTTTCTCGGATTCAGACAAGGTGGGAAATAGGGGATATTGGGCCAATGGCCACTGGACCAGCCCCACTGTCATGGGGCCCACAACTGGGGTCAGTTGGCCAGCGGCCCACTACTCCAACGCCCACTGTTGCTGCCTCCACTATTTTGTCCTCCCCCACTGCCGTCTTTACCACGTTGATTGCCACTGTGGTTTTTGCTATTATCTTTACAATTTTGACCTTTTGCCGCCACCGTTGTTACTGTTTTGGCTCAAATTTTTGAAGAATGAGTGAGGGTCGTCAGACGTGGTCATCATCACGATGGAAATTGCTATGGTAGTTGCCTTTTTATCCAAACCAGCCTCTTCCAACGTGAGCATGAAACGAACCTGATAAAATGGTGGTAAAGGATTACTCTGATGAAGTAGTGTTCCAATGCCATTATAAGCCTCAGATAGGCCTGCAACCATTCGAAGAACAAGACGATCATTGGTAACGGGCACACCAACGTTGCGGAGTTAGTCCGTCAATTCTTTCATCCTTTTACAATAAGTCGAGACGTTAGAAAAATCTTCCATGTTAACATGGGAAAATTCCTGCTCAAGAGTGACAACACAGGAATTCTTGTTATCTTGGAATATATCACGCACCCTATTCTAAGTGTCTATCGTCGTAGCGTCGGGTTCAATAATCGTCTATAAGAGGTCTGTAGAGATAGTGGAATAAAGCCACTGGAGAACGGTAGCATCAAGGGTTGTCCATAACGTAGGATTATCTTCGGGGGTAGGCACCTTCTCTACGTCAGGTACCGTGGGGATTATGTGATGGAGGACTTGATGCAAGCGTGCGTGAACTTTGAATAATTCCGCCCACATCGCGTATTGGACATTTTCCATTTCAACAACAATACAGATATGGTTCTTGATGTTGGAAACTGTAAGGGCAGGATGAAACATGTTCTTTGACATAGACATAACGAAAGAACAATAGGTGCATTAGGGATTTGGAAGAAAATTTGGAAATAGAGGATGAGAAAAAAAATCACGGAATCCGAGAGTAGGTCACGGAAACCGAGAAAAGAAGGGGTCAACGAAAGTGTTGGAGAGAATGTATTTTAGCCCTAGACTTCTAATACCATGAAAGAAATAATTCCTTGCTTATTTTCATTAATGAAGAGGTATATATACAATTTACAATCTCCAAATATGGAAAATCCTATTCCTACTACTAAAATTCTAATTATACTTGTACAAGAATTCTACAACTATAGTAAGTTTGTGTACAACTTTGATTACAATTTCGGTAACTTATTTGTTTCGGATTCCATGTATACAATTTGTGTATACACGGTATATTTGTCAATATATTCCATATATATTCATAATATATTCTATAATTAATATAAAATAGAGATCCTAATTCTATTAGGACTATAATTGTATACTCTCTCTCTATATATATTATATTAATAAGAGAACTCCATCAAGGAGATTTACACTATTCTACATGATATCAAGAGCCTAAAAACCCTAACCATATTCGCCCCCATTCTTCTTCTCTTCTGATGCCAATTATTACCGGAAATAGCCGATGTACACACTGTATACGGTTGATATACAATGTATGCCACTCATATATTGCTCGTATACAGTGATATACAACATATATATAATGATGATATACAACCACCCGTAAGTCATATACGACTGATATACCCTCTCTGCCATCATATACCAGGCCCGTATACCTCTGGTATACTACTGAAATACATCAGTTTTACACACTTTTATTTCCCTATCTCTCCAGCAGGACGTATACCCCTGGTATACAATACTTATACACCTTTTTACTTCTCTACCAAATTTCGGATACCCTCATGGCGTCACCCGCGACCCACATATCTTTTTCCGCTTCCTCTTCCTCAACACCTGACGTCACAAATCCTCCTCGTGGAAATTGGGACAACAATACATACAGTCCACAACAAGCCCAACGATCACAATAGTGGACTGACCACCATCGCCTCTAGCCATCGTCCCAGAATCGCCCTACCCTTCCAAAGGCTGCCTGCAGGCCCAAAATAATACCAGCTGGCTCAGCCGAGGCCCAACAACCTGGGAGCCCATCCAGCGGCTCGCCAGGCAGGCCCAAGCCATCAAGCCCATTACACATCAGCCCAATGATGCATGGTATATGGATACGAGCGCCACGTCTCACCTCACCAACAATTGTTGTAATCTTCTTCAACTGCGTAATTTTAATATTCATATATCTATTATGGTCATCGCATTCCAATTCAAGGGTTTGATCACACACTAACTCCACCACCGCAACCCCACTACTCCCTTAAACACATCCTATATGCCCCTAACATTATCAAGAACATAATCTCTGTTCAAAAATTTGCCACTGATAATTCCGTATCCATTGATTTCAACCCGTTTGATTTTTCTGTAAAGGACATACGTACGGGGAGAGTTTTTACGATATGCAATAGTGTGGGGGACCTCTATCATTTCCTATCCATGTCCGCTGCCCATGTCACTCCACCCACCGCTTTAGCTGCCATATCTCCATCGACGTGACATAGTAGACTTGGTCATCCGAGAGCTCATGTTTTTTATTCTCTTGGAAACCACAAATTAATTCAATTTAATAAAGGGAAACTTTCCCATAGTTTCTCCTCTGGTCATCTAGGAAAACATGTTAGACTTCCGTTTACGTCTTCTTTAAGTATTACTTTATCTCCCTTTGATATTATTCATGCTGATTTATGGACATCTCCTATAACTAGCAACCTAGATCATAAATATTATTTGGTATTTTTGGATGAATTTTCTCACTTCCTTTGGGTCTATCCGGTTAAACTTATGTCTCAAGTTTACTCCAAATTCATTGAATTTCGTACATTGGTTAAAACACAATTTAAAAAATACATTAAAACGTTTCAATGTGATAATGGTCGTGAGTTCAATAACTCCCCTTTTCATAATTTTTGTGCGGCTAATGGCATGGTTTTTCATTTCTCCTGTCCCCATACTTCCCCTCAAAATGGTAAAGCCGAAAGAATTCTCCGCACTATTAACAATATGATTCATAACTTTCTTTTTCATGCGTCTCTCCCCCTACCTTTTGCGTATATGTATTAAAAATGGTAGAACACATTCTTAACAGAACCTACCCGTGCGATCCAAAATAGGGCACCTACCAAAATTCTCTTCCGTCAGATCTCTTCCTATGATCACCTTTGAATTTTCGGTTGTCTTTGTTAGCCAAATCTTGTCTCTCAGCGGTCCCTCACAAATTAGCACCTCGCTCCACTCCTTGTGTCTTTCTAAGTTTCCCGTCGAACATAGGGGGTACTTGTGCTATGAATTATCCAAAAGACAAAATCCTAGTCTCACGCCATGTCACTTTTGATGAGTACGTTTTCCCGTTTGCCAACATCCAAAATTATTGAGTCACTGATTATGATTTTCTTGATGACTCGGACACATCCCCTCTACTTCAAAATGCACTATATTGGCCAACTACCAACCTGTCACCCACTGCCCCAGTTAAGGACCCCACTGCCACGACACCCATCCCGTCGGCCCCACCCACTACACCCGGTCTGACCTGAACCTTCCCGTAGCCCATCAATGCCACTGCCCTGCCCCATACACTCACTGGCCAACCCAATGTACAAACTGCCCAACCCAATATACAAAACGCCCAGCCCACTACCCAACCCAATACCCAAACTGCCCAGCCCAGTGACGAAACTGCCCATCCCAATACATCACGGTCCAGTCCCACCACCCGGCCCAATGACGACACTGCTCAGCCCAATATATCATGGCCCAGTCCCGCCACTAACCAGCCCAACCCGATCCTTCCCCCAACCCACCGTATGGAAACCCGTATACAACACGGGATTTTCAAACCAAAAGTCCACTTTAATTTGTTCACTCAAACCATCTCCCCACTACCTAAAAACCCAACATTAGCCAAGCTTGACCCGAATTGAAATGCGGCCATGCGTGAGGAGTTTAATGCGCTTACTTCACACCGTACTTCGAATCTTATTCCGCAGCCTGAGGGGGTGAATGTAATTCGTTGTATGTGACTATTTCATCATAAGTTCAGAGATAATAGTGCCCTTGAACGTCACACAACTAGACTTGTGGAAAATGGCACAAGGCAACAAGAGCGTGTTGATTATGGTGAGACTTTCAGTCTAGTGGTTAATCCATCTATCATCCGCATAGTTTTGAGCATAGCTATGTGGAAGAATTGGCATATTAACCAGCTTGATGTGAAGAATGCTTTCTTACATGGTGATTTGAAAGAAAGTATTTATATGCATCAACCGCCAGGATTTGTGCATCTGGAGGCTCCTCAACATGTTTGTCGTCTTCATAAGTCGCTATATGGGTTGAAACAAGCCCCCAGGGCCTGGTATTAGCGGTTTGCCACTTACATCATACAAATCGGCTTTGTATGCAGCAAGAGTGATAATTCATTATTCATTTTTCATCGATGTACTGACAAGGCTTACCTTCTGTTATATGTGGATAATATTGTTCAGACAGCTTCTTCAGAATGCCTGAAGCACGAGATCATTGCTCTACTAAAGTACGAATTTGCAATGTCTGACATGGGCAAGTTGAGTTATTTGTTGGGATATCAGTGACTAGATCCGCCCATACCATGTTCTTGTGTCAGCGTAAGTATGCAAAGGAGATCGTCTACAGGGATAAAATGGCAAATTGCAAGATCATGCCCAATCAAGTCGACTCAAAGTCCAAACTCAATGGGGATGACGGGGATCCGGTCAGTGATCCCTCTCTTTATAGGAGTCTCGCAGGTGCTCTCCAGTATCTCACCTTCACTCGGCCCGATATTGCATATGCAGTTCAGCAGCTGTGCTTGTTTATGCACGATCTTAGGGAGCCTCACTTTACAACTCTTAAACGTATCATTTGGTACGTTAAGGGCACATTTGACTATGGACTTCATTTATATCCCTCCGCACCATCTAGATTGCTATCTTACACAGACGCAGATTGGACAGGCTGTCCGGACACCCGTCGCTCTACGTCCGACTATTGTGTATTTTGGGGGGATAATATTATATCGTGGTATGTCAAGCGGCAAGCCACACTTTCCCGTTCGAGTGTAGAAGCAGAATATCGAGGCGTTGCGAACATTGTTGTCGAGCTTTGTTGGCTCCGAAATCTCCTTCTTGAGCTTCATTGCCCCATACGTAAGGCATCTTTGGTTTATTGTGATAACATATCTGCTGTCTATTTGTCTCATAACTCGGTTTAGCATTAGCGAACCAAGCATATTGAGATGGATATTCACTTTGTTCGTGAGAAGGTTGTAAGGGGTCACGTTAGGGTGTTGCATGTTCCTTCTTCGTATCAGTACGCAAATATCTTCACAAAGGGACTTCCTCGGCAACTGTTCCTTGACTTCAGATTCAGTCTCAGCATCCGGCTTCCTCCCGCTCCGACTGAGGGGGTGTGATAGTGAATATATTTCATATATATTCACAATATATTATGTAATTAATATTTAGTGTAATTAATGTAAAATAGAGATCATAATTTTATTAGGACTACAATGGTATACTCTATATATATTACATTAATAAGAGAACTACATCAAAGAGATTTACAATATTCTACAAAATCAGCTCAAAAATATTCTTAATATGGTGTGATGTTAATTGTTTTGGATCAATCACATATGATTTTTTTAAAAAGGCCTCACACAATATTAATAGTATCCTACACCTTATATGTAACATCCTTTTCTTTTCAAGTACTAATGTGGGATTTAATTCGCACATCCAACGATATCTCCTTCGAGCAAAATTTCACATGATGTATCACCAAGATTTATATTCTTTTACGTATATTTTTCTTGGCTCCGTTTATGTGACACATTTTTGCTTATAATCTGTTCTAAAAAAATGACACATCTGAAAATAATTTACCTTTAAAATAACTCTTTTTCCTTCGTACACTAAATCCCACTTCTCCAACCTGGGGAATCATAAAGCAAAAGTAACATATGAAATACTATAATTTGGAACTTATTCCAATGAAATTTAGTTGTTTAATAAGCTTTTTATTCCTTTTTTCACTATGTATGTAGACTCAACTTTTCTTCCTTTCTTGCTTTGTTCTTTTGTGGAAACAACTTGATTATCACATGGACTGATTAGCCCAATTTAGGTCCCTCTTTGAATTTGCCATTCCCAAATCAATATGCCATCATGGTGTTCTAATCTTCTCATACATGGATTTGATATGTTTATATGAAGATGAATCCTTGTTAGCTCACGCACCTTTCATAGTCGTACCTCGTGGCACGACATCAACCGTACTATTGAAATGATTCGTCGATTGAGATGCTCTTGTAGGTGACTTTCTTTTCAATGGTATTCCTATCCTTTCTTTCCCTTTGCATCTCCAATGAATTTATAATCACTTCCTCGTAATTATATGCATCTTTTACCTTTGTTTTTCTTAAAATTAAAGTTTATACTTTATCAGCATAAATTATTTTACACTATCAGATCAATTAAAGAATATGTACAACTAATGTTTTTAAAAGAAATATGAAATTTATAATATTAAAGATAGAGCAGGTAATCTGCTATAACAAATAAAAAGTTAATGCATATATACATTGTTCTTTCAATGGTGTACAAACTTTTCTAAACAATAGCTTTAAAAATAGTTTGGGGACAAGGATACGAGGTTGTAACATATATAATCAAAAGCAGACGTAAAGAATCGACAGGAAATGCAAGCCTGGTCGATAAAAAATCCAGCATTTAGACCCCACTTATACTGAAGTCAAGAAATTTCATACTTTTATTGAAGAAATGATCTATGTCAATTATATTATTCTTTTTATAATTATGGTATTCAGTCAGCTTATGCACACCTCAAACAATTTTAAGGGGTACTTGTTACTTCCCGCCATCGTATTGCCGTGAAACTCTTTCCACTACAGTTACCTAGCAGTTTTTCAAACGGTTTTCTTAGTGGTTCTTCGAAAAATATTCTTTGCTCCTTGGTCATAGCAAAACATAGATACGTATATAGATACTAGAAGGCTAGAATTGCACATATACTTGGATATTTTAAACTATGTCTTAGTGGTGATTGAGGAAATTATGGGAGTTTTAAAGCAACAGTAAAATTGTCTTTGTATGACCTATAGGTCATCAATTCGAGCCATGAAATTAATTACTGATGTCACTACTAAAAACAGTTTTTTCCGACGTAAAAATCGATCTCATGAGATCAGTTATTGGCAAAACCCGACAAAATCGATCGCTCAAGCCCAAGTCGGTATGGGGTGGGTCGGAATTTTTAACCGACCTCATGAGGTCGCAAAAATCGAGTTCATGAGGTCGGTAGGTTTTTAGACCGGATTCTAGAATATTAAATATACCGATCTCATGAGGTCAGTATATTAATTTGTTAGTTAAAAAAAAATTACCGACCTCTTGAAGTCGGTATATTAATTTTTTTTTATTTTCCGACCTCATGACATCATAATTTTTAAAATTAATTTTTCAATTATTTAAACTTACCGACCTCATGAGACCGCAAAATTATTTGAATATAATTTTTTTTATGATTATCGACCTAATAAGGTCAATTTTTTTTAATTTCTAAAAAACATAATTTCTGAAACTAACCTCGTGAGGTTGGTGTTTTGCAGTTTCTGGAAATGCAAAAACCGACCTAATGAGGTACACAACCTACATTAGCATGCTAGCTTGTGTCGAGATACACAACCTACATCGCACCCTCTTGAGATGCCGGCCTTTTCGACTGCGTATGCAAGATGCTTCGTGCATTTTTTTCTAGTGTTGAATGAAAAAGATAAAAAGAAATTGACCATAGCTAATCAATACACCTCTCTGCAGTTTATAAACATCTATACGGATAACTCAAAAGCAATGAGACGTTCATTCAAAAATTGTCCAAGTTAGGGTTACGTACTCATTTTGAGGAAGATTCCATTTGCTTTTTCTTTAATTTGGTAAGTGCAACATCCAAATGGCTGTGTTTACCATAATCAAATATTTAGTTGGAACAAACTAAGATTTTCTCCCGGATAATAGGCTCATTTGGATATGAACAACTTTTAATTTAGATTGGTCATGTGAAGGAGATGTGATGTAACAAATTCCTAAATTTCTTATTCTTGTTAAGTTTAAAAATATAAATACTAATTTTTTTTATCTCCATTAAAATACATTTAAAAACATAAATCAGTGCAAAGTACATTATATGTATTTCGAGGATTCATTATAAATTGAATATTATCCTCTTAATCTTTGTCATTATTTTTAAGATTAACAATACTATATTGAGTAAATTAATAGAGACTTGTAAATTTTTCCAAATGTGACACTAGGCCAATTTGTGGAAAGATTAGTCTAGAATGGCTTCTTTATCTTATTATCTGCCCGACATTAGTTACTAACTTTTTCATTAATCCCTCGCTAAATTGTTCCAATTTTTTTGATAATTCATTACATACTAAATATGATTAGCAACAGATTTTAGTGTTTAGCTACAAAATGTATTTGTTGCTATAATTCTTGTATTTTTAGTAGTGAATGTCAAGCTTCTGTTGTTTATCACTAAAGATATGGTGAGACTAGTGAGATACTTTCGCTCATAATTCGATATTTTGAGGTCGAGTCTTATAAGTTAAGAAATTTTTGGTAGAAAACACTTTTCCCTTAAGTGGATCCTATGTGCGACGAAATTTTGAATGAATATCAAATATCTGATGGTTAAAAGAAAAGAATAAGAACTTTTCTTGCTTTTTTATTTTTACTTTTACATTACATAACAACCAAACAAAACCCACAATAAAATATAACCCTAATTTTTATTCTTACAGCTTGTTTGGATGGTTGTTACCTATTGTATTGTGTTGTGTTGTTAGTTTAAATACAATGTTTATTTTTATTATTAATTTTAATGTATCGTATCGTTAAATCTATCGTTATGTAACGACCAAAAGTCTCATTTTATGTAACGACTGATTTGGTGTTATCGCGTCGTTATCATATCTTTTTTCTCATTTTTATTATCTACTAATTCTATTTTATCGTTTACCCTACCTTTTTATGGTAGCTCTACCCCTATTCTACTTTTCTTGTAGGTTTATCCTTCAAATTGTTGATGTATGAGATTATGTGACGACGAAAAATGATACAATCTATCTAAATGTTATATCAATCAAAATAATACAATACAACACAATACAATACAATACAATACAATACAATACAATACAATACAATACAATACAATACAATACAATACAATACAATACAATACAATACAATACAATACAATACAATACAATACAATACAATACAATACAATACAATACAATACAATACAATACAATACAATACAATATAATACAATACAATACAATACAATACAATACAATACAATACAATACAATACAATACAATACAATACAATACAATACAATACAATACAATACAATACAATACAATACAATATAATATGATACATTATGAAACAATATGTAACAACCATCCAAACAGAGTGTTAATACAAATTTTAGTCAGTATAATTATTGTACATTAAGATTATACACTTTGATACCTTATTATACATTAGAAGTATATTAAAAATGTTTTTTTTAATTTTTTTATTACATAGGGGTAGGGGTAGGGGAAAGGGGAGATAGAGAGGGGATTACAACGTGAAAATTCGAACCCTCACTAATAAGATGAAAGTTCGGATAGTCAAGCAACTGAGCTAGAGATCCATACATTATATTAAAATTGGCTGAATAAAAATGTGAGTTTTTTTTTATGTGGTGGAAGGTGGTTCCACTTACCCCTTTCTCGACCTTCCACGTGTTGGTCCCAACTTGCATCCATGTCCATTAATTAAATTGCCTAATTTTCTGTTTTCAAGCTCTTATCAGATCATTATCATGTATTAATCACCTCCTCTATTTATGCTAATGACCTCCACTTCTAATTAATACATGCACTACCTTTCTTTTCCCACTAAACGACTAATGAGCCATCCGTTCCTTGCATAGGTTCAGATTATTCGGATTGAAAGTGACAAGCCAATTGCATATATTTAAATTTTATTTATACAATATACAATTTATAAAGATTTTTTACAATATTAATTTAGTTGTTTAAGTTCTACAAGGTAACCCTTCTTAGTTATCAACTCATCGTTGTTATAAATAGTTACTTTTCCCGTTTCATATAGGTAATTAGTTGTGTAAATATTGATACAAAATTTGAGAAAATAAGAAAAAGTTATAAATATTATCACTTTAAACATGAAATGTTTCTAAAATTATGTTATTAAAGGTAAAGTAAAAATTCTAAGATTAAATTATTTTAAAGAAGAGACAGATATCATTTTTTTTAAAAAGAATTGCATACAATGAGATATAGTCAATCAATAGATTAGTGCAAGTGCGAGTTAATCGATCTGAATATCACCAATATAAAAATAGCACTCCCTTTATTCTACTTTATGTGATATCATACTCTTATTAATTTATTCTAAAAATGACACTGTTTAAATTTTGAAATTAATTTAGTTTTAAAGTTCTTTTTACCTTCAATTTATAATCACAAAAATCTCACGAATATTTAAATGATAAATTTCAAGAACTTTTCATTATTTTTAAAACTTCACGTCAAGTCAAATAACGCAATAATAAATTAAAACGAAGAGCGTAAAAATATAAATTTTGAGTAATTCACTAAAAAATCCCACCGCAAATTCAGTAGTCCCTTATACCATATAAGAAAGAAGAAGGGAAGTGTGTGGGGCTAAATTAACCAAACTATTTTCCAACTGATTCTTCTTTGTTTAATTCTCTCCTCCATGCCATTTCTCTCTTCAAAAGAAAAAAACATCCCAAAATTCAATTCCAATAATCATCGTACTATTCAAATTAACCTAGTACAATTCGTACTATTGCTTGTTACATAAAGTACTGGATTAAAATAAACTCGAATATCAGTAATTATACTTATGGAGAGCACGAATTCATCTACGGGGACATATCATCATCATCAGCCTCAACCTCAGCTCCCGCCGGGATTTCGGTTTCACCCGACCGACGAAGAACTCATCGTCCACTACCTCAAGAGGAAAGTCGCGGCCGCTCCGATTGCGGTTGATATTATTGCTGAAGTTGATCTTTATAAGTCTGATCCATGGGAACTCCCTGGTACTATTTTACTACTACTACATTTTTTCTTGTTCTTTAATTTCATTTCCATAACTTACATGTAAGGAAAAAGAACTGAAATTAGCGACAAACAACTTCTATTGTGAAATTACAAAAAGATCGTAATTAATCTTATATAACGATATAATTATAAAAAATCGTGTTAGCTATGAGCTATGAGCTATGAGAAATTTCATAGCTAATTCTTAATTTTTATAGTAATAAATAATTTCTTTTTTTCTCATTTTCATCAATCTTCATGTCATAAAGTTTCTATGACCAACCTGCAGAGGCTTGAACTCAAAAAGTTTTAGCATATATGAGTCTAACTTATATACAATTAAAGTGTGAATAATTTCAGGTAGCCTTGATAAAAAGTAAATTTGTAAACAAAACACGTTACATGTTACAACACGTAAAAGCGACGTGGTAGTGTATGAATTTTTTGTCATTTATTATAAATTATAGTTCTAAATATATATATATGTGATTTTTTTTTAAAAGTAGTACTCACAAGTCACAAATACTAAGTTTTGGACCCATATTTAAAAAAAAATCAAAATTTTAAACTCATTAAATTTAAATTTTGAATCCTCCATTATCGATTTGATTTCCGTTGTTGACTTTTTAGTGGATGTTTGATGCAGCTAAGGCAATTTTTGGAGAACAAGAATGGTACTTTTTTAGTCCAAGGGATAGGAAATACCCTAATGGGGCGAGACCGAACCGGGCAGCCACATCGGGTTATTGGAAGGCCACCGGAACCGACAAGCCGGTGTGCACCTCCGGCGGAACTCAAAAAGTTGGGGTCAAAAAAGCCCTCGTGTTTTACCGTGGAAAACCTCCTAAAGGAGTGAAGACTAATTGGATCATGCATGAATATAGGCTTGCAGAAAATAAAACAAATAATAAACCCCCTGGTTGTGATATTGTTGCCAATGCCAACAGAAAAGGATCTTTGAGGGTAAGTCCTTTTCTTTTCTTTCTTTTTATGTTGACTTAGTTCAAGGGAAAAAAATTGACGAAAGAGTTTAAGTTATATATACTGTTATTATAAAAAAAATTATATTATTTTATCCGTCTCAATTTATATGGTATCACTCAGATTTCAAAAGTCCAGCTTTTTATTTCATGTCTTTTAAATATTTTGTATTATCAATTGTAACTTACAAGTAATTTTCAGATATACAAATTTTATTTAAAACATCTTAAAGATTTTATATTTAAATTTATAATCAAAATCAAATAGTTTGACTCTCAAAACTCAAATGATGCCACCTAATTGAAGCAAAGGAAGTATCGATGTAATTTAACTGGTTATTAGAATGGAAAAAATGGGGACGAACGAAAATTTGCTCGTCGCGAATCGTTTTCGACGGATATTAGTACTATGAAAGAGTTTAAGTTGCATACGTAATTATTGTAAAGAATTTTATACTATTAGTGCAATTTTATTGGTTATAGTAAGTTATTACTTCTGAAAAAACAAGGATTTTTTATTGACGGAAATGTGCTCGTCGCATTTAGTTTCCGAATCCGTCGGAAATCTCACCTATCCTGGTAGTGTATAGGCATAAAGTTTTATCATATCGATCTTTCTACTGTCAGTAAATAGAACATAAACTCGAATGAATTTAATGTTTCACTACTAGTTACTCTTTACTTTTTCAGAATGTTTTTCTTACACTACTAAATTTTTTTCCCTGCAGTTAGATGATTGGGTTTTATGTCGGATTTACAAGAAGAACAACACACAAAGGCCAATAGATGATATGAATGAGATGATGGGATCAATACCACCATTATTTTTTCAACAAAAACCACAAGGAATTAAAGCTTCAAATTATGGTGCATTGCTCGAAAATGAATCGAACATGTACGAAGGAATTATGAATAACACGAGTGATATGATCAACAATAATGGATCCATTTCACAGTTATCGTCAAAGAGGCCGATTTCTGGAGGTTTGTACTGGAATATCGACGAGGCAACAACAACTGAGGGGAACAATTCTCTGAATACAAAAAGGTTCTTAGTTGAGAACGAGGATGATGGACTTAACATGAATGCACAAATTACAGATCATGATCAGAACAGCTCCATCGCGAGTTTCTTGAGTCAGCTTCCTCAAAATCCTTCAATTCAACAACAACAACAACAACAACAACAACAAGTACTGGGATCTCTTAGTGATGGAGTCGTCTTTCGACAACCTTATAATAGTCAAGTTACCGGCATGAATTGGTACTCTTAAAGATGCAAAAACAAAATTTAGCTGGCCGTGAAATTATATAGAAATAATTATTCATTCTCAAATCACACAGAGCACCGTCTATTCAGACACCAGCAATGAGAGCAACAATAGCAGATAGTGGAACAAAACTAGTAGCAGATATGTAAACAGGCATTCAGTTAGAAATCATATGCTTCCTCAACAATTATATCTAGTATGTCCTGTTTCAGCTCTCTTCTTTAAAACGAGCTATTACTGTAGAAGGCTTCTCGTAAAGCAGAAAAATGGGAGTTATAGTAGTTTCAGCTATTCGATTCAAATGATTTCAGCAATATTGAGATACGAAGATTATTTGTTAGATGATAATCTGCAACTTTTTTGGTGACTATGTGCTTGTGGAAGAAATTTAGGCAAGGCAAAATATGCATACTTGGCTTAATTTAACCTTTCATACAACTTTGGTTTGTCTGTTATTCTGTGAATAAAGATGCTAATTAAGAATGAAATTATCAATATATTCACATGTGGCAGAAAATTATGGTATTTTGCCATGATAAAAGCAAGGAAATAATAGATGTATATTTAAACAATATTGCTTTCAGCTTCTCACTATTCCGTTTTCTGATCATTCTTTCTACTTATGATTACAAGAATAAACCATTGTCTAAACGCTTACATATATTTCAGTTTCGTTCTTTTTTTTCTTTTGGAGTTTCGGTTACGTTCACCGACAATTTATAAGTTTTTATACTATGAGTATTACATATGTCAAGGTTATTCGAGATGGATTTGGGATTTGAACTTTATGCATGGGTACGTAATTCTAGGACAGCGACCTCAAGTTCTATAATAATTGGGTTTGAAATTTAGTATTTTTATATTTTGTGAACCATAGCTTACAAGATTTTCACCAAAAAGGATTCATCTTCTATTGTATATATATAAAAACAATATTTTAACTTTGTGTATATAGTGTGATATTTTAACGAAGGAATTTCAGATAACCCCTTCCGCCTCTCTACTTCGTCCGTGAAGTTGACCTACATCTTCATAAGAGTTATAACTATAATCAGTTAAATTACATTGATTGCTTAATGATTGTTTTATGTGTATATAGTCAAACTTTTTGATAGCGAAATCGTATATAATATAACATAATATAATATGATCGTCGGTTCGAGAAAAAAACTTGATTTTATAGTGAATATTGTTATACAAAATAATTGTTATAGAGAGATAATTTAAATATTTACCAACACTAGATGATAAAGCTGATAGTAATTAGCTAAGATAGATTAGAATGTTAACTTTGATAATGGAGTTACCTTCTCTTTTTTCTTTTTCTTTTTTTGTGTGGGGGGGGGGGGGGGTCAAAAACCAAAGAACTGGCTCTCCATTATTTGGCAACACAACGAAATTAGCATAATTTAAAAGAAGATGGGAACTTACTAATTTAGGTAAAAAAGATAAGAAGCTTTAGTTGTGGGAAACTGCATGGATAGTGGCATATATATTAGAGAGGGATATATACATTACATCATTGTTTATGGAGTATCATCATTTATTGGAGGAAATAACGTAGTGGATAACGTACATGACTCCTTAGTAGTTGTCTTCCAATTATAATTACCTCACGACTCGTTTCATAGCTTGACTTGACACAGTTTAATAACGAAAAAATTCACTATTAAAAAAATAGAAATGTGGGATGAACAAATTTTATAATTAAATAACGTTAATCCTATTTAACGACGAATTAACGAATGACAATTCCAACAATCAAAAACTTATGTTAGCTACGAGCAAATCCGACAGATTGGCGATGAAGTTCGTGTTGGAAATTAACCTTTGGCGGGAGTTGCGACCGACCAACTTTAACGGCTTAAACACTAGTGTTACACATATTGGAGAATCCGGTTCTTCACACATGCATGATCTACTAAGTACGTAGATAACCGTAGGGCCAAGAATCGTCAAATTTCATTGAGAAATGAAAGAGATATTGGTTCACGAAGTAAGGTGTTTGAAGCATGGAAAAGTGTGGTGTGTGATCAATTCTCCCTCATCGGTAGAGGAAGAAAGAATTGTTGTGTATATAAGACTCGAAATTGGTTTGGGGTTTGGGACCCCAAGGGGTATCCCATGTGTTTAAAGGAGGGAGGACCTAGATGTGCTTAGGTTCGAGGAAAGCCCACACGCGCACCGCCCGCCCGTCCCGTCCGGTTCCGGGCTGTGGACTCTTGGGCTGTGGGCCTTCTGATATTATCTTTTTGGGCCAGAAGTACAGTTTGATCCCAGAACAGAAACGCCAAGCACTCAATTCAGCCATTTATTTTGGCTGAATTACTCCTCCTATAATGGCTGTTATGGAGGCAGTCAAACAGCCCCTCCCTCACCTATATAAACACCCCTTGCACCATTGTTGAGCAACACTTGATATACACGAAAATACACAGAGCAGAAAAACAGTTTCTTCCTACAACTTCCAAGCACCATTTCGTTACTCAATATTCTTCACGGTAGCTCTTGAGTTTCCTTTGCTCAATTGTTCCATTGTTGTTTTATCTTGGAAGACGAATTGTCCAGGACGTATAAAGGATACATACGGGGCAATATTGTCTTAAGGACAGAGTGCCACACTCGACTCAACAAAAACTAAAACAGTTTCCAGTTTTCTTCTTCAACAAAATTGTAATTTCAGTTTTGTTGTTCTATTGTAATTTTCAGTTCTTCAATTACTTTGCAGTTACTTGTAATTTCCGTTTCCTGCAATCCTTTGATAAACCAACAGTTCGTAACTCATTCCAATTTTGTTGTAGTGATTTTTGTTGAAAGTTGTGGTATTCTTTCAAAAGTTTTTATTTCTTTTTTTATACTTTTTGTATGAATCAATATGTGGATCATGTGAATCAAATTTCGTATTGATGATTCATACAGTTTTTCGTAATTCAATTTCATTATTTTTACTTAACATTAAAAGTTAAGAGGCCGAAGACCGGGGAAAGTCTAAAAGAAATGGAGAAACCTAACAGACGCAGGTCAGGGTGAGGCTTGCTTCTTCGCAAGCCTATCCCCTCCCCCCCCCAAAAAAAAAAAGAACAATGACCCTGTCATTGTTCGAGAATGACTTTAAAAACATACCGAAACATTTGTCAGATTATGGTACTCCTTCGAAGTTATGGAATTAGACATTAATTTCTCTACGAGATCAATTTATTTGATTGTATGATGAACTCTCTTGAAAAATATTAATGCACATCTAATCGAGGTGCTCTACCAACTAAACTATAAAATAAAACATGGGAGTGTTAAGACGTTATTTGGGAGTTAATTAAGCATAAATGGAGTGTGTGTCTTTTTCTTGGATTGGGTTGAATAGACATTGGCATGCAGGGGCGGAGCTATCCTTGTTCAAGAGGAGTCAATTGACATTTTTTTGTCGAAAAATTTCACTTTGTATATAAGTTGAATCTCGTTGACGCAAAATAAGGGAATCCGAATTTTCACTTATGAGAGTCAAGATATGTGTGTATATAGATCTCACATATTTATTTGAGATTAATTAAGCACAAATGGAGTGTGGATGTCATTTTTTGGGATTGGGTTGAATAGACATTGACAGGCAGGTAATGGAGTTACCTTGTCAAGAGGAGTCAATTGACATTCCTTCATTTACTTTGTATATATGTTGAATCTCGTTGACACAAAATAGGGAATCAGAATTTTCACTAATGAGAGTTAAGATATGTATGTGTATATATATAAAGATAGATCTCACGTATTAAAGTTGGCAACAAGAGTGCTACTGACCTCACAACTTGGCTTTTTTTAATTTATTTGCCGACTATAGGGACCGTATATATATATATATATATATATATATATATATAATGCTGTCAACAAAGGGAATCACTTTCTTAAAACACCAATTTTTCTGAATTGTTGTTTAATTGCATTAGCTTTCCAAGGAAACATTACGAAACTACTTCATAATAATTTCATTTCACTGCTGCTTGTTTTAGGAACACATAATGTGTCCACATCGTTACAAAATTGATTAACTACTACACATGGCATATGAATTGATTTTTTCTTTTTGGTTTCTCATCCGATATCTGATATTCATTTTGAGGCTCTAACTAATCTAAATTCACGCTGCATAATGTTAGGGTCCCTATATATTAAGGTATATAGCCATAAAACTAAACAGAAGACAAGACAGTCCAAGGCCCAAATAATTGCAAATCTCATAATGGACTAAGAGCATTTTGGATTGTGTATCATTCGGCCCAATTCCGTTCGGGGTGGGTGCTGACCTACTCATTCAATTTAGGGGTAAGAGACACAATTAGCCATCAGGTGAAACTATTGATACCCAATGACCCAAGTTTCTTCAAAACTCATTTTGTAGCCCTAAACTAATCCCAACTCATTTCCTAATCTTCTTTTTAAAGTTTTTGACAACTATTTATCTCTTATTTTCCATCAATATCTTATTTGTCTCTATTTTTGTTATTTTGTTTGTTTCCTCTTGATTTTAATTTCCTTTTTTGTTTAGTTTATCTTCTTCATTTTCTATTCTTTCTTTATTTTTGTCTCTCTTCCTTTTGTAAAGATAAAAATAAAATACAAAAATAAAAATATTAAATAAATATCTTAAATTAATAAAATATAAAAAAATAATTATATAATTAGATTCCAAGAATAAATAATATAAGAAACATACAAAAGTCACTAGCATATTTATTAAATTTAAATTAATAGAAAATATAATTTTATAACTTTTTATCTTTTGCAAATGAAAACAAAAGTTATATGTATCTAAAATATGACTCAATTTTTTTGTAATTATTTCTATAATTTGCTAAATATGATATAAAAGAAAATATCAAAATTAAGTTTAAGTTCTATTTGTTGATTTCTTTAATAATTTGTTTATTGTATATTAAATAGAAGCGTGGTAAAAATGTAAATATACTAAACATTTCAAAAAATTGAACCTTCTCTATAATGTATTAGTTTAATAGCCTGTTTGGCTAAGCTTCTTATATCAGCTTATTTTAAAAAGTATTTTTTTCAAAAGTGCTTTTTTAGGCGAAAAATAATTTGTGTTTGGCCAATTAATCTAAAAATACTTTTGAGCAACAATTAGTGTTTGACTAAGCTTTTAAAAAGTGCTTCTATGTGTATTTTCTCAAAAGTACTTTTCAAAAAAGTATTTTTGGGCAAAAACTATTTTTTTAGCTTATGAAAAACTACTTCTGCTACTCTCCAGAAGCACTTATTTTCTCCCATAAGCTTGGCCAAACACCTCACTTTTTAAAAATAAGCACATTGAAAAAAAATAAGTACTTTTGGGGAAAAATAAGCTTGATCAAACAGGCTATAACAATGGTACTCTTTTTGTACAACTCAAACCTCCAAAACCCTAATATCTCTTCTTGCGGCCCTTACATCACTTTACCACACATTCTCTCTATATTTTTTTTCCAGCATATGTATAAAAATTGTATCGTTGTAGTATAGAATATGTATCACTATTGTATATGTATGAAAAGATGTATCATTGATGTATAGAATATGTATCCCTGTAGTATGTGTACAGAAATTGTAGCATTAAAAATAAAAGGGCAGCCCGGTGCACTAAGCTCCCGTTGTGCGTGGGATCCGGGGAAGGGCCGGACCACAATGGTCTATTGTACGCGGCCTTACCTCACATTTCTGCAAGAGGCTGTTTCCACGGTTTGAACCCATGACCTCTTGGTCACATGGCAGCAACTTTACCAGTTACTCCAAGGCTCCCCTTCAGAAATTGTATCATTGATGTATATAGTATGTATCCCTACAGTATGTGTATAGAAATTGTATCATTTTTGTATAGAATATGTATCAATATTGTATATGTATAGAAAATGTATCATTGATGAATAGAATAGGTATCCCTATAGTATGTGTATAGAAAATTATATCATTGTTGTATAGAAACTGTATCATTGATGTATATAATATGTATTCCTATAGTATATTTAGGGGAAAGTATCATTGTTGTATAATTTGTGTATAATAACGTACAATAAATATATAACCAATGTATAATCAGTGTATCATGTGTGCACACTAATGATACAGTGAGAGGGAAAAGAAAGAGGAGAAAGTTAGAAAATAAGATTTGGCTAAATTTATCTTTATTTTGAGCCTAAGAGCTATTTCGGGTCATTTACTTGAACTTTTTTGGGCCTTTTTTTTTTGTTGGTGATCACACCATGTCATTTTCCCATTTTTATAATTATCTTCAAGTCTTTGTCACACCCAATCAAGTTTTATTTGATACATTTTTATATTTTTTTAATAAGATGAAATAGATGAATTTATGCGTAAATTCTCACTTTTGCTTGTTTCTATTTAGGTAAAGTCGCGAGATATATTGAAAAGTAAATGGAGAGGTTTTGGTTGAAAATAACTCAAAGATCAAATACTCAAATACTCTAAAAAGCTAAAATAGCACCGAAATAGATTTAACCATATGATTTTGCACCATGTTGCACAATTGTGCGCTCCAAAATACTGAAATTATGCAAGATCAATAGGGCATAATGGCGCGCTAAGGAGCGATAAATAGGAAAATTTAAAATTTCATCAAATTTTCCCTAACCTATAAATGTACCTAGTCCCAAGTTAGGTATCACTTTGAAATTACCATACGATGATAAAAGAGAAGAAGAACCTCTTGGCCTATCCAACGTGAGTTGTAACGATTCTACATTGATGAACAAGCCACCTTAACAAATACGTGCACATATTTCTCGCTCTTATAATACTCTTAAATTATGCAATGATATTAAATTTTATATTTTTGTTGATATTTCGCTTAGTATCTGGTGCTTGCATCGCGACTCGGTTAATTTGAGTGGCATTGTGTAAGGCCCATTTAAGAGAAAAATGCTTCTTATCATGATTTTTTATATATATTTAAGTCTCGAACCTCTACTTAAAGATTTAAAGATGGAGGAATTATATTTATTCAGCCACAACCTCGGAGATAATTAATGATAATCGAATTATTATAAAGTAACTTACTCTTGTTTCCATTTAATAAAGAATAAGTGAGCTCAGGAAATTCAAGCAATCAGATTACATAATATAAGTTGTTGTGTTGAGATATTCAGCTGTGTCATTGCAGTCATTTGGCCACTAAACTTCTCATAATATTTGATAGCCTATATTCTATTCATATGCGGATAAAATTCTTGATGTAACTTTGAAAGTAGCTATGTCCTATTTATTAATTGTAGCCAAAATGAAAGAGAATGATGATCCTCTAAATGTTGATTTTCATGTGACTAGAAATATTGATTTTCCGTGTTTTGTCAGATTTTCGTCCATATAATCGGGTCGGGTGGATCGGATATCTATCGAGTCAGGGTGAAATTGTCAGCCCTAGACAGAGGGTGATCAGTTAAACAATCAAAATATTTTTTTTGGTAATGACCAGAAAAATATATTATATATATTTTATATAGATAAAATATTACTCACTGATAGAGAATTTGTGGGATATTTAATAGAATAGTTTGGTTTGATATAGCATGAAGTTCTATCACTTTGTCATGACTTGCATGTCATCATTATAAAAATATATTTTTATCCTTTTTTGTTTAATTTGTAGTTCTGAAAACACGAGGATCAGAAAACATCACTTTATCGTCTATTTCGCTCAACTTAAGGGTGTTTTAGTCCTAAATTTGTTCGTTAACCTAAAAAGGTCATATCCGCACAAATGTAGAAACTGGAGACAATATTTAAATAGCGGCCTAAAGTATCTCTTTTGTGCACAACACTAGCTAGTATTTTGAGTTGAGTTAGGATCAAATATATTCAAATTCTTGATTTACCCGATTTTAAGCCCCCATATTATGTTGTCCACATTTCAGCGGGTAGACTTGAACTTTCTGGGATATTGAGTTGAAACTCTAAAACAATAACAATTTTTCAAAAAATATGATTAAAAAGTGACTGTGTGTACAGTACACTATTTCTCCCTAGATAATATCCTAATTAAAGACCACATATTTGGATATCCAAGCAGACTCCAACAATTATTACTCTAAATTTAAAGGTAAGAAAATATACAAAGAGGAAGCATATGGGGACCCGTCATTGTTGGTGGCCATGTGCATTTGTGCGGAGCATTGTAGTAAAAGGTTTAGGCTCAAATTGGAAAAAGAAAGGGACAGATTAAAGGACTCATGAAGTCCACAAATTCCTAACGGCTCCTTTCAACAAATATAGAGTTCATTTAAGTTAGCTGGTCAAAAGTAACCGATAAATATCATATAAGGGAAAGTATTTTTAAATATTTGATACTAACTCTTGCGGCATACAAACCCAATCTGCAAGATATATCTGGCAAAGCGATCATACCACGCACGGGGGGCCTGCTTCAGGCCATATAGTGACTTACGGAGACGGCACACATAGTGAGGAACTGCTGGATGGGTGAACCCTGGTGGCTGATGCATGTAGACTGTCTCTCGCAGATCCCCATGTAAGAATGCATTCTTCACGTCAAGCTGATGGATCGGTCAGTGTTTGACCATGGCTATGCTCAGAACTGTGCGGATGGTAGCCGGTTTGACAACTGGGCTGAAGGTCTCACCACAATCAATGCCCTTCTGCTGATTTGTGCCATTAGCCACAAGACGAGCCTTATACCTCTCAAGGTCCCCATTGTCTCTGAACTTGTGACGAAATAGCCACATACAACGAATGACATTCACCCCCTCAGGTCTAGGTACTAGATCCCACGTGTGCTGTTTAGTTAAAGCATTGAATTCCTCATACATAGCCGCATTCCAATTAGGATCTTGTTTAGCCAATTTTGGGTTCTTTGGAAGTGGAGAGATGGTTTGGGCAGACAAGTTGAAATGGACTTTGGGTTTGAAGATTCCATGCTTTGAACGAGTTTCCATTGGATGGGTAGGGACAGTGAGTAGCGGAGTGGTGTCTGAGACGGGGGGTAAAGTCGGATAAGGAGAAGGTGGGGGCGAAGCCGTCGGAGGCGCCGCGGCTCCTGGATCGAGAATCACGGCGCTAGAAGGTTGTCAGGCTTCTCTGAAGTTTGGGCGCCGCGACTCTGACAACGGAACAGAGGATGTGAGTTGTTCGATTATGAGGGGAGAGATGGCAGACTCGTCAAGAAATGAGTAGTCCTGTTTTTGGAATTTTGGAAGATTCAAAAACGGGAATGTGGTCTCGTCAAATGTGACGTGACGAGATATGTGGATCTGACGAGTCGACAAGTCATATCATACATAGCCCCTATGGTTTGGCGGGAATCCTAGAAAGACACATGGAGTGGACCTAGGAGCGAGCTTGTGAGGGGCGGTGGAGCTAAGGTTGGGATAGCACAGACAACTAAAAATCCGTAGATGATCATAAGAGGGGATTCTATGGTAGAGGATTTCTGTAGCATATTATGAAGAGTGCTAGTAGGGAGAATATTTAGAGTGTATTCTGACATTTTAGCAGCATAGACCCAGAATGGTGGAGGGAGGGAGGCATGAATCAATAGGGTGTGAATCATATTGTTAATGGTGCGGATGATTTTTTCAGCTTTACCGTTTTGTGGTGAGGTGTGAGGGAAGGAGAAGCAAAAGACCATGCCATTATTGGTACAAAAGCGGTGAAACATAGAGTTATTGAATTCACGACCATTATCGCACTGAAATGATTTTATGCCTTTTCCAAATTGTGTTTGAATGAACTTGCGAAACTCAAGAAATTTGACAAACACTTCCGATTTAAATTTAAGAGGGTATAACCAAACGTAGTGTGAAAAATCATCAAGCAACACAAGATAGTATTTATGACCGAGAGAACTAGAGATATGAGATGTCCATAAATCGGCATGTATGATATCAAAAGGAGCAAATGTAACACTAGTAGATAATTTAAACGGACGACGAATATGTTTGCCTAAAGAGCAAGAAACACAATTTTGGGCAAGTTTTCCATTACAAGCAATGAAATTGTTGCCTCTAAGAAAATTAAAAATTGGGGCTCCTGGATGACCAAGCCTATTATGCTAAGTTGAAGAAGAAATAGCCGCTAGAGTGACGGGAGAGCAAGATCTGGCAGCGGAGGTGGAAGTGAATGGATAGAGATCCCCCGTGCTATTGCATCTCGTAAGAGGTGTCCCCGTATGAAGATCCTTCACAGTAAAACCAAAAGGGTCAAAATCCACGGAGACAGAATTATTACGAGTAAATTGGCGGACAGATATGAGGTTCTTAATCATGTGTGGGGCATATATGGTGTTTTTAGGGAGAAGGGTGGATGAGGAGGTTGTGTGTATGAGGTACCATAGCCCTTAACTGGAATGCGTTGTCCACTACCAACTGTAACATATTGAGGATGCTTTAACCGAAACAGTTTAGGAATAGTACCTGCAGACTAGGTGACGTGAGATGTGGCGCCTAAGTCCATGTACCAAGTATTGTCAGGCTGTTGCATAGAGAGAGTCTTTGAGCGACCCAACTACTGTGGGTGTCATCTGGGAGGAGGCTGCGGGACTGACCTTGCATGAAGTGGGCTCTTTGTGGGGCTGGGGCGAGGCCTAACAAGCCGAGGTAAGAATACGAATGGTGTATGGCTGCTTTGATCTTGGAATGGACTTGGCGTCGCTGACTCTGAGCCCAAGTCCGAGGCTGCATCTTGAGAACCTGCATGGCGTAAACAGCTGGCGAGCCGCGGCCCGATTGTTCTGCGATCTCTGTTTATTCTTCTTTGTTGGTTACGTTGGCGCGACCGCACACGACCACGGCCTCCTCTACCGCGCGGACCTTTTCCACCGCTTGCCGCCCTGCCATTGTTGGGAGTTGTCTGGTGGCGTCGATCTTGGGGTTGCGTGTCGGCGGCTAACACTTTGGGCGTGCTCGTCCTGCCACTTCTGGCGATGTGAGCGTCTTGCGATGTTGGAGAGTTGATCCACTAGAAGTTTAAGCCGCTTGCGATGCTCGTGAGACATTGGAGAAGTTTTCAAGACGTATTTTGTTGAACTGTTCTTCCAAATACACGGCACGAGTGTGCTTGTTGTCCTGAAAAATTTCCTCCAAACGATTCCACAAGTCAAGGGCTGTGGAGTCAGATTTCATGATAGTAAGGAGCAAATCCTGAGAGATACTGCCATATATCCATTGTTTGACGCCGGCGTCGAGACGATGCCAGATAGAATCATCAACCTCCGTAGGGCGCGGAATAGTGTCATCAATATGGTCAAGCACGTTATAGAGACATGCATGATTGCGAAAAAGTTCAACCCAGGGAGAATACTGGTTGTTTTCTTGATCAAGAATAATGAAAACATGGTTCTTGATGTTGGAAACAGTAAGGGTGGGATGAAACGGGGGTGATGACTTTGTGGTGGGATTTGTGGAGGTAGAGACGTCAAAAAGTGTGGAAGAATCAGGGATAGCCATTTAGAGAAGAGAAGAAAGGAAGAACAAAACCCGAAAAACAAGAAGAAAATTCGGGAGGGCCACGGCGTAGGAGAGGCAGCCGGCGGCTGTGGAAGAGAAAGGTTTTTAGGGTTTTGTTTATTTGGCTCTTGATACCATGTTAGATGATATTAATCTCCCTTGGGGAGTCTTTCATTAATATCAAGATATATATAGAGTACAATATTCATTCCTTATACAATAGGAATCCTAAGCCTATACAAAAGAGGAATCATAGTCTTACCATAATTATATTTACACAATATATGAAAATATTCTAATTATGGGTAGGGAATATATTGTTTCATATATTTACACGTTTACAAATTTTACCATGTGCATATAATATAATAGAAAAAGATTGAATCTAGACTAAATTGAAAAAGAAATGGAAAAAGAGAACTCGTTAAGTCGCCAAACTCCTAACGGCTCCTTTTAATGAAAATAGAGCTCGCTTGAGTTAGCAAATTAAAAGTAACCGATAAATATCATATGATAAAAAGTATTTTTAAATATATGATACTAATTTTATCATGTGTAGTTGTGCGGCAGATAGGAAAAGATTGAATTCTAGACTCAAAACTGAAAAAAGAAATGGTCAAAACGAACTCATTAAGTCGCCAAGTTCCTAACGGCTTCTTTCGGCGATCCAAAACTCATTTAAATTAGCTGATTAAAAATAGTTGATAAATATTAAACTTTAAATAAAATTGAGCATAAAATTAATTTTATAAATAAATAATTATATATTTGAATAAAAATATTGAAAAGAAAATATTGATAATTTTTTTGTTGTTAAACTAATTGAACTGCACTTGAATATATTTGAGTTCGAGTTTCAAGAATGAAGAAATGTAAAAAGTATTTTTAATAGGTTTTATGCGGAGTGAATCTAAACTAATCGGAGTTAATAATTCTCGATGTCAATTGCTTACGTTACAAACAAACAAACATATGTCACGGTTACAATGTAAGATAACCGCCGCAGTAAACCCGCCAAATTAAGCAACGCCGTTAACACTCTTGTCTCTTCTGTATCTTCAAAACCGCGTAGAATCGAGTCCCAAAGGCAACAAGGCAGTAATGCTAAGTAAAACTACAAATTAGTCCTCCCAAATCTTAATGATACAAATACTACTCTTTTGTATATGTTTCTCGAAATTCAAACTGTATGATATTTTTTTATTAAATTAATATAATAAAAGTTGTAATTTTTATTAGTATTTTTTATTTAGTTTTTAAATTTTTAAATTTTAATTTTAAAATATTAATTTAATTTAATTTAACTTAAAAATGAAAAGTGACTTATAAATTGAAACCAAGGAATGCTCGTAAATTCTCATGCAAAGCCTAAATATGCAATACATACATTAGTTTAAATGATCACTTGTAGAACTTTAATGGCACAATCTGCTAATACTATTACTGATGAATATAACAATCAAACAGAAAATGTGTCTTGAAAACAGCTGTTACAGATTGGGCATGGAAGTGGGGCTCTGAAATTCATTCTTGTGGGACCCTTCTTTCCATTTTTGCTATCCCCAGCCTAATCCACACAGCTTGCTAAGAGCTAGCTGTTGAGTATTGCCCACTAAAAATCTCTTCTTGATTATGTTTGAATTGAGTCTTCTTAATTTCTTCCTTTTGGTTCACACCCATCTCAAAAGATTCAATTTTTCATGGTAGAATTGCACAAAATAGCTCAAAAGATACATCTTTTTCATGGGGAAGTTGCACTAAATAGCTCTTCTAGATTGTGTTTTTGTGGTGGCATTGAGGTAACCCGAATTGGGTGTTCTTCTTTCTTCCTTTTGGTTCACACCCACTTCAAAAGATTCAATTTTTCATAGTGGGGTTGCACTGAAAAGCTCTCTTGACTGTATTTTCGTGGTGGAGTTGCACTAAATAGCTCTTCTTGATTGTGTTTCTATGGTGGCATTGAGATAACCTGAATTGGGTCAGCTTTCTTTTCTTCCTTCTGGTTCATACCCATTTCAAAAGATTCAATTTTTCATAGTGGAGTTGCACTAAAAAGCTAATCTTGATTGTGTTTTCATGGTGGCATTGAGGTAATCTCAATTGGGTCTTTGTTCTTTCTTCCTTCTGGTTCACACCCATTTCAAAAGATTCAATTTTTCATGGGGAAGTTGCAACTAGAAAGCTCTACTTGACTGTATCTTTTTTTTTGTGGCATTGAGGTAATCTTTCTTCTGGTGCATACCCTTTTTCAAGCTGCAATCCTTTTGTCCATAATCAAGTTGCACGGTTTGATACTCGGTGGATAATTGGCATGCCCCTTTACCCTTTTCCGCTTAAATACTAGGCTTTTTATCTGCATCAGGGGTTGAACCTGTTACGTCTGCCTAACTCACACATCACGTGTTGCACTCTTACCCCTAGTCCAATGCCCAAGGGGAAAGTTGTTAGCTTTAGTGGAAAAGCTCAGATCTTGTCTAACACTAGTTGTTCTGCTTTTGGTAGTTTCTGGTCTATATAGATGAATAAGATCTATAATGCTACAGTATAGGTTCTCAATATCATCTGGGAAATTGATACTTTGCTTATTCAGCTATTTTGAGATTGAGATTGGGACACAGTTGTTGTCGTTATAACTAAGGTGCCTTTGAAAGAAGAAATTCAAACCCTGGTGCTTAGGAAGTACCTTTGAAGTTATAATTTTCTTGGAGTTTAGCATTTAGCAATTGGATCTTTAGGATGGTGAATTTGAGAACAATGTCATGGATGCCTTTGGTTCTAGCATTTTTTTTTACTCGGGACTCGAATGCTGCGTTCGCTCCTGCTGATAACTACTTGCTCGCGTGTGGATCATCACAAAATGTGACCTATATCGGCCAAACATATGTTCCTGATTCACTCCATTCTTTAGAAAGTAAGGAAATTTCTATTGCTGCCACGGCCAATTCTAGTGCTCCGTTTTCAATCTATCAGTCCGCCAGGATTTTCCACAGTATGGCGTTTTACAAGTTTGATATTAAGCAAGAAGGCTACCATTGGATTCGTCTCTACTTTTACCCTCTCCCGGGACACAACTTAACATCCGCCTCAATGACAGTGGTCACAGAAAATTTTGTTCTGTTGAACAATTTCAGTTTCAAGAGCTATAACGGTTCATACCTCTTTAAGGAATACGTGATCAATGTCAATTCGGATAGCTTGATTCTTGCTTTAATCCCTTCAAACAACTCGGTCGCATTTATCAATGCCATCGAAGTTGTATCAGTTCCCGATGAGTTGATTCCTGATCAAGCAGTGGCTTTATCTCCCATAGCACCTTTCAACGGCCTCTCAAGACTAGCCCTTGAAACTGTTTATCGTCTAAATATGGGCGGCCCCCACCTCACTGCTCTGAACGACACGTTAGGAAGAACGTGGGAGAATGACGTGAAGTACTTGCACATCAATAGCTCTGTGGCGAATGTTTCCGTTAGCCCATCAAGCATAAAGTATCCAGCTATTATGACTCCTGAAATAGCACCAAATTGGGTTTATGCTACTGCTGAAACCATGGGAGATGCTAATACTGCCAATGGGAATTTCAATATCACTTGGGTGTTCCCCGTTGATCCGAGCTTCATTTACTTCATCCGGGTACATTTCTGTGACATCGTGAGTGAATCTTTGAATAGTCTTCTGTTCAACGTATACATTAATGATGACGCTGCTCTGTTGGACCTAGACTTGTCAAACGTAGCTGGAAATTTGGATGTACCATTATACAAGGATTTCGTCTCCAATATTTCCTCGGGGAACTCAAGTGTTCTTACAGTCAGTGTGGGTCCAGACACAAGTGCGGATTGGATAAATGCAATTATGAATGGATTGGAAATCATGAAGCTTAGCAACGACGCCAGAAGTTTGAGCGGGGTTCAACCTGTTGAGACTCTTCTTGTGTTGCCTCACAAAAAGAACAAGATAGGTATAATTCTTGGTTTTGCCTTAGGAGCATCTGCTGTGTTGGTGCTTATTGTGTTAGGTTGTTGTTGCTTTATAGCCCGAAGATCGAAGACTTCTAACCAAGGGCACTCGTGGATACCTGCTTTGTATGGAAACTCTTTAACTTTGACAAAAACAACACTTTCTCGAAAGAGTGGAACAGCCAGCTGCATCTCCTTGGCTTCACCAAATGTTGGACGATTCTTTAGTTTCCAAGAAATAATGGATGCTACTAACAAATTTGACGAAAGCTTGCTTCTTGGTATTGGTGGTTTTGGTAGGGTTTATAAAGGAACAATGGAAGATGGGACTAAACTTGCTGTTAAAAGAGGAAACACTGGATCTGAACAAGGTCTAGCTGAATTTCAAACTGAGATTGAAATGTTGTCCAAACTTCGCCATCGTCACCTCGTGTCTTTGATTGGTTATTGCGATGAACGGTCAGAAATGATTCTTGTTTATGAATACATGGCAAATGGCCCTCTCAGAAACCACCTTTACGGAACGGATCTCCCGCCTCTCTCGTGGAAGCAGCGTCTCGAGATTTGTATCGGTTCTGCCAGGGGGCTGCATTACCTCCACACAGGTACGGGTGCCAAATGGGCGGATTGGGCTGGATTTGGTAGGTTAAAATGGGCTAAAAAGCGGGTCATAACTCAACCCCCAACTCTTACTAAGTTTTAATTTCTTTGTTTGTTCTTTTATAATCTTTTAACTTAAGTACCTAATAATACTATTTTTTGTCTTTATTACGGCTATATATAGCATGTCAAATTTAAAAAAATGTCTTTTCGAAAATATTTTGGCGTTTCTATGGGTCAATTTCGACTACATATCAACCCAATATTTAGATGGGCTGAAATGGGTTGGGCTAAAATGGATTGAGCTAATAATTGGGCAGGTCATATTTTCGTGGGCTAATTTTGTCTGCTTCTGCACACAGGTGCAGCTCAGAGCATCATTCACCGCGATGTCAAAACCACCAACATACTCTTGGACGAGAACTTTGTTGCGAAAGTTGCTGACTTTGGTCTTTCTAAAGCCGGACCCGCTCTTGATCAGACACACGTAAGTACCGCTGTCAAGGGCAGCTTTGGATACCTTGATCCCGAATACTTCAGGAGGCAGCAGCTTACAGAGAAATCAGATGTCTATTCATTTGGTGTTGTCCTAATGGAAGTTCTTTGCACTAGACCTGCATTGAATCCGGTCCTTCCACGTGAGCAAGTTAATATAGCCGAATGGGCCATGATTTGGCAAAAGAAAGGCATGTTAGATCGGATAATGGACCCGAACCTCGAGGGGCAAGTGAATCTAGCCTCTCTGAAAAAGTTCGGGGAGACAGCTGAAAAATGTTTGGCTGAGTATGGAGTTGATAGACCTTCAATGGGGGACGTGTTGTGGAATCTAGAATATGCTCTTCAGCTCGAGGAAGCCTCGTCAGCGCTGACAGAGCCCGATGATAACAGTACAAACCATATCCCTGGCATACCACTAACACCAGTTGAGCCTTTCGACAACAGTGTTAGCAATATCGAAGGGATAGTTAACTCCGGAACAGATGATGATGCAGGGGATGCTGCTACTAGTTCGGTTTTCTCTCAGCTGGTGAATCCACGGGGAAGATGAGAAGAAATACTCCCTCGTCTGCATGCTCTCAGGTAGATCCCAGCTTGTTTGGATTGAGGCGCAGTTGTTGTTGTATACGTGCTCTCGGGTCCCCAGCCACTTGACATCCCAATTTTTCTTATTTCATGGTTTTAATAGTACTGAATCAATTTTTCTCTACTAAAACGCTTAAGTGTGTAATGTATATGATTGGTGTACCTAGCATATACGAAGAAATTTGTCGTTCAAATACTGCAAGTTCGTAGTATTGTTTCCATTGTTAAATAGGAGATATATTGCCCTCTTTATCTCATAGATAGTCATGAACGTGTATTTGTAAAAGAATTATGATTGTATACATTCATAGATATTCATAGATAAAAATATTAAGCATATGTTGCCATTGGAGTAACCGGTAAAGTTGTTGCCATGTGACCAGGAGGTCACGGGTTCAAGCCGTGGAAACAACATCTTGCAGAAATGCAAGGTAAGGCTGCATACAATAGACCCTTATGGTCCGGCCCTTCCCTGGAACCCGCGCATAGCAGGAGCTTAGTGCACTGGGCTGCCCTTTTTATGTTCCCATTTTTTAAGTGGAATTATCTTCTGTTTGTTATTTTCATTCTTTATGTTTCCAGTAATGCAATGATTATGCTGTGCTAAATTCATCATTGGTATCACACAAATTTATATTCGAAATTTTGTTTCTACTTCCTCTTGATTGAGTTCTATGAAAATGTTCATGAAAGTGTTAAGATTGTCATTACACATCTTTCTGTTTCAATAACTTGAGGTCGCTATTCTAGAAAATCCTTAATTCAGCTCTGGTTGAAGTCATCAAATTTAAATCATGAATCTGCTTTTATAGTTTTAGAGTGATGAGAAAATCGGCACACCTATTAAAGTAGCTCCACTGACGACAATGAAGACATTGCGCAATACATATTCTGAAGAAGCATGGATTAAGTACCTCAGGAGTGATGTTAAAGTTGGATCTGTCGTTCCAATAGTTCTCAGAGGAGCGGTTCTAGAAATAACACCATGGAACCATTCCTGTCGAATAATGCTCTCTGTCATCTCGGATTTGAAAATTCCTGGTGCTATTGAGTTTACTCTTATCTTGTCTACTCCCAATTCAAGGGCCGTCATTTGCCATTATTCGAATACAGTCGGATTTCTCTATAACAACATCACTATAGCATTCAAGTTTCCTTTGTAACCGATTTTCATGTTATGTTATACTATATATTCTCTATAATTGCATTTCGTTATAACATCTAAAACCAGACAACTAATTGCATTTCGCCTTTAAAGAAAATTCAATTGTATAACTAATTCAAGTATATACAGACAATTCTATTCAATGCCCTTGCAGGTTTTACAAAACTAGCTAGCTGGCGCGTACCTTAGTGAGCCCGTCAAGAGCCATCTTTGAAGAAGCGTAAGCAAGACCTCCGGGTACTATACCCGATTCAAACTAGCATTGAAGAGATATTAATAACAGATCCTCTTCCTTGTTTAGCATCACGCGTGCGTCTACAAACATATTTGGACACCAACTATGCCCTTCTGAGATTCGTCGTAAAAGTACAAAAATAAGCTAGCTTATAAGCTATTTTTAAAAAGTCAATCCAAAGACCTTCTTAGAGCCTGTTTGGATTGGCTTATTTTAAGTGCTTATAAACCAAAATAGCTTTTTAGCACTTTGTAGTGTTTGGGAAAATAAAAAAATGTTTTTAAGCCAAAATAAATCAAAATGCATATGCTTATAAGCCATAACTTATAAGCTCCTCCATACAAGTTCTTGAAAATGTTTTTCAGCACTTAAAGCTTATTATCTACAGTATTTAAAATCAGCTAACCCAAACGGGCTCTGGTCACATCTTCAAGTGCTTCAAACAGTTTATGTTAGAACACATACTAAAACTGTATAATGAAGACATCAGACCTTAGTGAAGAGGGTAAGTGTTTAAAAATTGTCATAAATAGCTTGACTTGAAGATGGTCAGAGGCTGGAAGCTAATGGATTAGGATTAGGATTAGGATTAGGACTAGGATTAGGATTTTAGGCAATTTTTTTTACTGCCAACAGAATGCAGGTGCAACTAATATTCAGTGGCAATGAGTGTGAGTTTGGTATTCACAAACACAAAAGCATTATTTGATTGATCAATCCATAAGTCAAGAAACATGGAATACATATTGTATTCAACATTTATTTATGTACGATTATACAAGTAGATGAAAATATATTTATGTCCTAGAGACAATCTATATTAGGACATTTGCAATTATTGAATTAATATTTTGGCATTTGCAATTATTGAATTATTAATTGATTGTTTATAATATTCTATAATATGCATCCCTGTAGGTTACGCTGTTATTAATAATGTGAGATATTATTATTATAACATAACTCTTAAAATAGCCTCGACTGATGATCATCGAGAATGGGATATCGATGATATGTGATAAGTCGACATGTGGTCTGCATCACATCCTTAGAGGATGTAGTATGTCTCACCTGCTACGAGTAATGGATACTCGTGATGGACACATGGATACTTTGGAAGTATTGGTATACCCTGTTGATATCCTGTTTGTTATACTTGTCTAAAGTATGATCAGCGTGTGGAGATAGAAGTCCTTAGACTTGAGGTCAATACGCACCTTGTCTACAAAGTAATATACTTTTATCATGTCCTAAGCTCAAATGCCTTATAGGTTGTGATACGGCTTGTATTGGGTACATTACGATGTGGATTAAAGGTGGTAGTTGAGTCAAGATTAGGATTCATTCCTCGAATGTATATTCGAGAGAACACTCAGATTCTCAGTGATATTAGGTTGACTAAGTCGTTGGCCAACGCAATAGACATATTTAGAATATGGTCTAGTTGTCAACTAATATAGATGAGATACAATGATTAAGCCATTTGGATAGACACTTGACAAATCCTAAGCTTGATCGGGTGTGTCGTGAATGAAAGGATTTTATCTTACCAGATAGAGGTTAAGTTTACTGGATTCGTGTAAACGTACTTCACATATTGAGTTCGCCTTGCGGCGCCGTCTAGGAGTTCCGCGTAGACCTTAATGTCGATATGTGAAGGTCTGTAGGGTCACACTATATCGATTGTCTTTTCGATCTAAGGATGTATTGAGAGGGTATTAAATATTCGATTTAGAATCGAGATATTTAAATGAATAATGATTGTTTTAATTATGTCAAAATTGGATTTTGGATTTAATTAAGAATGTGCGGAAAATAAATCGAGACGGTGTAGGGCCACGTCGAGCACCGCGGCGCCCACACCATAGGGCCGCGGCACTAATGACCTAATCTTTCTCGATTTATGGGTCAGGCCCAAGGTCAAACCCTAATCCAATTTGACATAATTTTCACATATAAATACAGACATTCATTTCATTATATATATAAGTTTCCACTACTTATATACATATTCACTCCATAGGCAGTACCAAAGCTAAAATATACTAATAGTCTAATACCACAGCTACCACGGAACAATAGCTTGTATGGAGTACGACCCTTCTGTTCTAATTTGTGTGATAATTTGAATTGAGGAAGAGTTTAAGAAAGAAATGAATGACTTTTGAAACTTGTGTTCTTAAACATGTTATCGTATTGTACGGCTATAAAACTTTTAATACCTTCCCACGAATTAGTGAATTAGACAGGATTCGTTTGTCCAAAATAAGAATTGGTGGGTCAGTTTCTACCAAATCCCTCGAGCTTACCGTCAATTACGGGAGAATCAGAAACTATTTCATCTTTTCTACAGCGGCATTCTTCCTTCTATCTATCTCTAATTTGTGGCTTTAAACATGTCATAACATTTGTGTAACTATAAAAGCTTCTCACTAAAGGCACCCACCCAAGGGTGTAGCCTAGTGGTCAATGAAGTGTGTTTAGAACCATGAGGTCTCAGGTCCGATTCGTATTGAGGCAAAAACACTATGATTTATTCTCATTTGTCCAAGCCTCGGTGAATGGAGTTACCGGTACTTATTCTAGTGGAAGGTCGTGTCGTGGCCATGGAATTAGTCGAGGTGCGGCACAAGTTGGCATGAACACCACGGTTATCAAAAGAAAAAAAACTCCTCATTAAAGACAAATATAAAAAGTGTAAGTTAATTGTTCCCAAATTTAGAAGTGTCATTGTGATCGGAACAAACTAAAAAGGAAAGTGCGAAAGGTGTCTCACATAACTGGAACACTGGGAGTAGCATCAAGGTGAAGCAGTTAAATGCTTAGGAGCAAAATTCAATGCTAGCGATTCAGAAACACAGCTAATTCCTCATAAAGTACAGCTTAACCTCATCAATATACTATTACACTCAACAAAAACACAGTAATTCCAACATCAAAATTCAGAAATAAATCAAACAAAAACAACGTAGATTCGTAGAATTCATATCTCCTAATACTGCACATAACACGATCTCTTAACGACTGTTACTGGGTGTGCTCAAACTAAAAGCACCATATAATATGAATCAGATGGAGTATTATTGAATGTTCGTTATTTAAATAGTTTTTAAGACATCTATTGTTACGCCTCCCATTCTTATTAACATATGAAAATTGTACACTATATAGCTATTACATGAAAAAATGACCGACATATATATAATATATGTATTTATATATTATAGTTATGTATAATTTATGTACATTAGCTAGAGATTATAAATATTTTTGATCTGGTGATTAAGTGTGTAGAAGCCCATTCTATTTGTCGATATTAACTATTTATCTAAACTAACATTATTCGTGGATGACAATTGACACATATTACCATTTAATACAAACGTCAATAAAAAACGTTAGTGCGATTTCTCATTTCTCAATTCTCAATTCTCATCCAGCATCGACGGGACGAGAAATAAGTTTTTGGCTCTTTACAATATTTTTTTAAATTTTGTGATACTATTACAAGAGATCTGAGAAAATACAAAAAAAAAATTCTCTATTTAAATCGGTAACAGGATAAGAGATCTCATTTTATAATTGCAATTGAGAGAGAGAAGAATTAGATGGGCGATTATTTTCTGATAACTCCGACGAGCAGCAATGTGAATGAGAAATCCAACGTTACAAAGGAACTCAATGCTAAACATAGAAAGGTTAAAATCGTCTCAAATTTCTCATTTTAATTATTGCTTTTATTCTTATTTAGATTTTAATTGCGAAATTGTTAACTTTCGGTTATTTAACGGTTGCGATCGTAGTTATGATATTCAACGGTTGCGATCGTAGTTATGGTGATTGCGTTTATTCATATTTCGATTTTGATTGCGGAAATGTTTAACGTTCGGTTATTGTATGATTTGTTGTTATTATGATCCTTTTTATCGATTATTTAACGGTTGCGATTGTAGGTATGATAATTAACGGTTGTGATTGTAGTCGCGATCGTAGTTATGGTGATTGCGTTTGTTCTTATTTCGATTTTGAGTGCAGAAATGTTTAATTTACGGTTATTATATAATTCGTTGTTCTTATGTTCCTTTTTATCGATTTTAACAGTTGCATATTGATAATTAATAGCTGAAGCTCGTAGTTATGATAATCAGGTTAGAAAGGTTAAAATCGACACAAATTTCTCATTTTTTTTATTACATTTATTCTTATTTCGATTTAATTGTGAATGTTTAATTTTCGGTTATTGTATGATTCGTTGTTGTTATGATCCTTTTTATCGATTATTTAACGGTTACGATATTGATAATTAATAGCTGAACCTCGGAGTTATGATAATCTGGTTAGAAAGGTTAAAATCGACTCAAATTTCTCATTTTTTGAATTTCATTTATTCTTATTTCAATTTTGATTGCGGAAATGATTGATTTTCAGTTAGTATATGATTTGTTGTTGTTATGTTCCTTTTTATTAATTATTTAACGGTTGCGATATTGATAATTAATAGTTGAACCTCGTAATTATGATAATCAGGTTTGAAAGGTTAAAATCGACTCAAATTACTCATTTTTTATCGCGTTCGTTCTTATTTCAATTTTGATTGCGGAAATGTTTAAATTTCGGTTATTCTATGATTCGTGTTGTTATATTCATTTTTATCGATTATTTAACAGTTGCGATATTAATAATTAATATTTGAACCTCGTAGTTATGATAATCAGGTTAGAAATGTTAAAATCGACTCAAATTTCTCATTTTAAATATTATGTTTGTTATTATTTCGATTTTTATTGCGAATGTTTAATTTTCGGTTATTGTATGATTCGTTGTTGTTATGTTCCTTTTAATCGATTATTTAACGGTTGCGATATAGATAATTAATAGTTGAACCTTGTGTTTATGATATTTTGAGTACTGAAGTTATGATCAGGTTAGAAAGGTTAAAATCGACTCAAATTTCGCATTTTGTATTTTTGCGTTTGTTCTTATTTCAGATTTTTATTAAATAATTGTTGTTATATTGATAATTAATAACTGCACCTTGTGGTTATGATATTTTGAGTACTGAAGCAATGATCTGGTGGTTAATTTGTTGTCCTACGGAATCAGAGTGCTATATATTTAAAGGATTGATTTTGGATGCGATAAAATGAATAAATTTTCAGGAAAAAAAAAAGAAATATTAGAGGTTTTGAACAGGCATGGGTGAAATTGGCTTCTCTTTAGCTTGATTAAAGAAATTTGAAATAGTTGGTGATAGTATAGGTAAGAAACGCAAACAGCTGATAGTTCAGGTAGTAAACTCGCGAAAAAATAATATTGTATGTGTGTTTTTGACCATTATCTCAATGAAGATTGAAACGGTCTGATTAACGTTGATCTATTGATAATTAATAGCTGAACCTTGTGGTTATGATATTTTACTGAAGTGATGATAAATCAGGTGGTTAATCTCTTGTCATAATGGGAACGGAGTGCTATTTATTTATTGAATCAATTTTGGATGCGAGAAAATGGATAAATTTTAGGTAAAAGAACTATTATAGGTTTTGAATATGCAGGGGTGAAATTGGTTTCTTTTTAGCCTGATTAATGAAATTTCAGATTAAGTTTGATATGAAGTTCGATTTACGTTGCTCTATTGATAATTAATAACTGAACCTTGTGGTTATGGTGCTATATATTTAAAGGATCAATTTTGGATGTGAGAAAATGGATAATTTTCTTAGGAAAAGAAGAAATATTAGAGGTTTTGAACAGACGGGTGAAATTGGCTTCTGTTTAGCCTGATTAATGAAGTTTTTTTAAAATATTGTGGTGTTCGTGCCAGCTTGCGCACACTTCGATTAATTTCATGGGATACCTGCGACCTCCTATCAGCACAGGTATCGGATAACTCTATTGACCAAGACTTGGACAGATGAGAAAAAATCACCTAGTTTTTTTTGTTTAATAGTGGGATAGATCAGTAAGAACAACCAGCTTGATTTATTTGAGCTGTTAATTGATATGTCTAAATGATAGTTTTTCAGGTTCTAGCTAACATTTTTAACTGTTTTAAATAATTGAAGGATATCAGTGAAATCATTTTATATTATCAGGCACTGTCAACATATGGTCCATTTCACGTCTTCTTTTTAAACTGATTCCGGTGGACATGTGGATGGTGTTTAGAACCTGGAAGTTAACAATTTCAGTGTTAGTGCTATGTGCTTCCCACTTTTACTGAGTGGAAGTTAAAAAAGCCTTTTAACTTTCGATGTAATTATCCTTATAAGTCATTCCAATGCTAAGTTTGTCACATAATAGCAACTACGCCTCAGTCCCAATCTAGTTGTAATCAACTTTATGAGTCCTGACTATCCATTTCGCTCCATTAGAACCTGTTCCGTTGCAATATTCAATAATTTAGGTTCTCCATCTTTAGAAGTTCTCTATATAGAATTGACCATTCAAAAGAAAAGAAGGCCGCTACATAGAATTGCTCCCATGGGGTGGTGAAGGATGAGAGACAACGTCTAGACAACTACGAGTAGTTAAGCCAATAACTTACTGAAAGCGTACTCTTTCAGTATTTCTTAAATTTAAATTGCAACAGTTATACTGGCATCCTTAGTTTGAGACATTAAATTATAAGTAGTACCATGGAAGTATTATGTATGGATAAAGACGTAATCTTTCATATTGATGTACTTTCACTTGCCTCTGAAAGGGAAAATGCAACCTTTTTCACAAATCAAAGCAAATAGCATGGCTTAACATGCAGGATACCGAAGGAAATTGAAGATTATCACATATGCAGTGGTCTGGTTTATATTTTTCACTCACTATTGCTTTTGGCCTACACGATCTGTTTCCTAATTGGTTTCATTTTCCTTTTACAAGTGCTTTTTGTTTCTATAATGCTGGACTGTGTTTGTTGGCAGATTCTGGAAGGACTCCTTAAGTTGCCAGAGAACAAGGAGTGTGCAGATTGCAAAGCTAAGTATGTACATATATTTGAATTTTATAGTGTGGCGTTCATAACTTATGCTGCTGAGAGGATTGTTGACATTAAACAGAAATTGTCTTTAATGTATAGACTTATTTGAAAATCTTGCAGTGACTATATTTTTCTTCTCAATTCATGCAGAGGTCCTCGATGGGCAAGCGTGAATCTGGGGATCTTCATATGCATGCAATGCTCCGGGATCCACAGAAGTCTAGGAGTGCACATATCAAAGGTAATTTATTGATTATTCTATCCTCATCATATCTGAGATTTTCTAGATATATCTGAACTATGAAATACATTGATCCTTAGATCACCAAGATGGAGATAACTCTACGTCTATTAATTCACCTTAGTTATGACGTTAGGGTTGGCATTGAAAACGATCTGTACCATACATATTATTCTCTTCCCACCTCAAATTTCTCTCAAGTGGAGGGATTGAAAGTTTTCAATGTATTGTGCTTGAACATCACTCTACTTTTACTTGCCTCTATGGCTTCTTGACTACTAGATGAAGTTAATGGCTCAATGAGGGTAGTAAATCAACTCGTGAGCTACTCGTTATCCACTGTTTGTTGAACTTGCCTCATAATATTTGGGTCTCGAGTAAAGAAACAAGCCGGGCTTGGTCTCTGATCCTCAGTCCCTGATGATTGTTATTTATTAATTTATTTCTGGTTATAAACCTTAGGCATAAATACCACATCATAATACGCATTTCATCTTCCTCCTCCTTAGCCACTGCTTACTGGAGTAGGGGTTTCACCACTGGCTACCAAGTCTGGCCTCTCCTCTTCGCTCAACTGCCCATTTCTCCATCTTTTTTTGTGGGCATCCGTCCTCTCTTGCCTGTCAGTGAAAGTCTCATCTCAGCATGCCTTCATGTTTGTCTCCAACACATTTCGGCCTAGCATGAAAACTCGGAAAGTGCTTGCTTGTGATAGATGAATTATGAGAATATACAATACATGCCCAGCATCATTTTTTAATGATTATTGTTGGATATGTGAAAGATGCTTATTATTTAAAAAATTTGTTCTGTTTTCTGTTGTTTGTATATTTTTGCAGGTTCGATCAGCTACACTAGATACATGGCTTCCTGACCAAATTGCTTTCATTCAATGTAATTTTTTTTTTGAAACTCTTACAGTTTTGATGTTGATGTGATACAGAAGTAGCCTAAAACTGTTGATCTGATACATAAATAGGCTAATTGTATGTATTCCCTTTTCTGATGCTCGTATAGCAATGGGAAACGAGAAGGCAAATGGTTATTGGGAAGCTGAGCTTCCTCCAAATTATGATAGAGTTGGTATTGAGAATTTCATCCGTGCAAAGTATGTCCTTACTAATCCCTGGCTTAAGCAATCCTTGATCCTTCAATCTAGTATTTTGCAACTCATCCAGGGAAGTACCTGTCTTTTGTTTAGGTACGAAGATAAGAGGTGGATACCTGAGGATGGGAAGGAAAAATCAGCTTTCAGGATTCAAGACGAGAGGGCCACAGTGCAACAGCAGCAACATTATGACAGAAGTGGGCATGCTAGGAGCTACAGTGGTTCATCTGATGAGAGGATAAGCACACAATGCCCTAGCACAAAGCAAGATATACCTGCTGCTAGATTCAGTATACCTCTGCCTCCAAGAGGGCCAGAACAAGTAAGTCAAACTTATATTCACCAAGCCGGTAGTTCTTTTAGATTTGTTCCAAACTTTGAATCTTATAGTTCAACTCATGAAAAGGTATCTTCGGGTGCACTTCCTCACCAGACAAGTCAGGGGACACAACCAATTGCAGTCACTGAATCTGCAAAGCAGGTCGCAGAAGTTGCCCATCCCCCTAAAGTTGATATTGCTACTGATCTTTTCGACATGCTTTCTATGGATTCTCCAAATAACAATGGCGCAAATGCTGCTTCTGTAGATGATAACTCGTGGGCAGATTTTCAATGTATGTTAAGTCACGGTTTTGCTAGAACTGTCATTTCTTTATCTTTACTTTTATCTTTACCTTTGAGGGAGAGCCTGGTCAATCCCAACAGAGACAAAAAATTTAGTTTATCTCCTCCCATCTATCTAGGTCTTGGTGGACAAGTTACGCAACCTTGACTTATCTCTACTTTCCTCTTTAGCTTGTCGGAGAGCATGGGTTCAAACCCCAATAGAGGTAAAAGAAAAAACGTTAGACAATCTTCTCCCATTTGCTTAAGCCTTAGTAGGCAGAGTTACCCAATAATAATTGTACTGGTGGAAGAATCCTTGCTGCAGTTGGATTAGTAGAGGTGCGTGCAGGTTAGCCCAACCACCAGCATTATAACCAAAAGAAGAAAAAAAGGAGCATGGGCATTCATTTGGCCATCTCTTTCTCTTTTTAGTATGATCCATAGTTTTCAGTTCATGCTTCTACTTTTGGAAAGAGGGAAGAGAGAATGATAGTTTGAGAAAAGCAACAGCTTGAAAATACTCAGTAACCTGTATGCAGTTGCTATGTCCTTTCTTTAGCTCTTTTGATTCTAATCAAACCTTGTAAACTTCTCAGCTGCTCAAGAAGTGATAGCAACAGCTAAAACTGGTTCTGCAAAATCTGATCATCGGAAATGTCAATCCGCTTCAGCAATTGAAGATTTATTCAAGGATTCATCAACAATGTCATCATCAGTTTCAACTTCTTCCTTGTCCGAGAAGCTTCCGAAAGATGTCAAAAATGATATCATGAACCTTTTTGACAAGGTATGCTATTTAAAACTGGAGCTTAGCTTTAGGTTGTTCTTGGTCGTTTTTTCTTTAGAAGGTGCTAGTAGCACACATTGAGGATACAATGAGATAGATCGCTTAAGATGGTTTGGTCATGTCCAACATCGATCTCCAGATACAATGGTCTATAGGTGCGAAATATGGTGAATGAAGGTGCTAAAGAGGGATGAGGTAGACCTAAAATTACGTGGAAGGAAGTTGTTTCGAAAGACCTACAATCTCTTGGAATCCACGCATAGCTAGCGAAAAATAAGGCGCAATGGAAGAAAGAGACTAACCTATTAATTGGGGGACGATATTTTAGTCATGTTAGTATATTCACTTCAGGTTTTCTAGGAATCTTTTAGTCCTATTTGAGATTTATATATGGATAGAAAATATATAGGAATTTTACTATTTCCGTTATATTTTCATCGTCATGATGATTATTATTATTGTTATTTATTGTTGTTGTTGAACTTAATTTGGGCAACATGGTTAGTGAGGATTCATATAGCCTACCCCAACTTGTTCGGGATTGAGGCTAGTTTTATATAGTCAAATCATTTCACCTAAAAATGATGTTGAATTTTCTGCAGTCCAATGTAGTATCACCATTTGCTATGCATCAGCAACAGCTTGCCCAGCTAGCTCAACAACAGGCTCTTCTAATTGCTGCTGCCGCTGCTAGTGGCACTTTGAAAATTCCGGGGGATGTTCAACAAGGCCCAAATGGCTCCAACATAGTAAATCAAAGTTGGCCACATGTAGGCTACCAGTTCCCTGGAATGATGATGCCAACCAGTGGAAAGACTGATCTGGAGAAATATTTGCAGGTAAAATGCATGAATGTTGAGTTTTTATTAATGTTGCCTATAGACTGCTAAAAACTGTTTTTATTTGCTTGTAAACTAGGTGGGCACTGTGGGAGCAACACATTTAGCTGGAAACTCTGTGCCACTTTCAACATCCAGGTATTTCTTCTATGTCATTTGTGGACTGTAGATTGGTAACCTAACTGCTAATATTAGATGCAACAATTTTTTTGGAAGGCGTAATCTGAGGTGAAAAACCTGAAGATAGGTTCTGTCATAAAAATAAGTTACTTAGACATAGCTATCCTCAGGTTTTTCACCTCAGATTACGTCTTTTATTCCATTCCTAGTAGCCTGAAGCGTAAAATAGAGGACTGTAGCATAATAAACTAGTTAAATAAATAAAATTATCATCAACTGAAACAAGGACATCTTGTAGGTTATATGGTCATATATGATGTATCTTTTCTCTCAAGTTCATAAATCTGAAAAATCAGAGCATTTAGTGATGTATCTTTACTCTTGCTTTGTTTTGATTGACTTGCTTGTGATTATGTTTTGTCTTGAGCCGAGGGTCTCCCGGAAACAACCGCTCTACCTACCAAGGTGGAGGTAAGGTCTGTGTACACTCTACCCTCCCCAGACCCCACGATATGAGATTTCACTGGGTATGTTGTTGTTGTTGTTTGCGTAACATAAAAGCTTCCTTGAAAAAGAATTGCATGCATCAACTACAAATCTATGACAATTGGTGTGATGATTAATTACGATGCAAAGAGGAGGGTGGGTGGGGGTGGGTGGGTTAGACATCATGTGATCAACTTTTAACACAAAACACATGTATTGAATTTCGAAACGTAGTGACTTGCTTTCTTTCTGAAAATGATAAAGATCTCATAGATCTAAGTTGAATAACTTTCAAATAGTTCAAAATTGATTTCTAAACTTGAATGTCTACTTGTTGCTAAATCGTTTGGGATAAGGCACTATTACCCCTTAAACTATACCCGAAGTTGCAATGACACACCTTACCTTTGCGGGGGTCACCCTAAGTGCTGATGTGGCATAAAGAACCAAACATTTGGCATGCGGCATGTAATTTCATATTTTTTAAAAAAAAAATCTATTTAATTATCTTCCTTTTTCTTTTCTTCTTAATTCCGAAATGTAATGAAAATATTATTTTGTATTTAGAAAAATGAAAAGGACAATTATTTTTGTATGAACTTGAAAAATTATTAGAGGTGTTGAGCGTATTCGAAGGTTGTTGAAGTTTTAAAGTTGAGTTTCAAGTGCTAAATTCATTTTAAATTCTTAGTTGTTGATGAGATTCGAAAATGAGAAAAGAATTTCGTATTCACCATTATTGAACTTTGGAAAAGCTTGAAGAACGAAAAAATGAGTTTGTCAAAATTCTTGGTTGTTGGCCAAATTGATCATTGGGGTATGGTGATGATGTTGTTGTGAAGTATTAGTTAAAATTTGAGCTTGATTGATGCACATTTAGCTGAGTTTTTGTTGAATTTTGACACCAAAAATTAGATTTGTAGCTCTTGAAAATGGGTGATAAAATGGGAATGAAGAGCTCTTGAAAATCAGCTTCGGAACTGACACATGGCCATTTCGTATAGGTTAGAGCTCTTTTTTTAAGTTCACACGCGCTTGAAGTAGGTGTTCTCACGCAGTGCTCCACGTCAGCAATAAAGGTGCAAAGAATTAAGAAAAAAGAGTTTAGGGGGTAATAGGACCCCCGCAAAGGTAAGGTGTGTCGTAACAACTTCCGGTATAGTTCAGGGGGTAATAATGTCTTATCCCAAATGGTTTTAGAAACCTGAGATATTTTAATTGTTAATAAAATTATTTATCTTATGAAAAAAGTTTTGTAAACTCAAGTTGTTGTAACCACAATTATACTGCTTTACAATCCTTATTTGGTAGCAATATGTCATTGGCATGCTACCAGATTTTGATTGTGAAGTTTATACAATAGCATCTTGTAACCATCATTTCCATTGTTGGAGGACTAGCAATGTAGTATAGCTAATATAAATTTGGGCTCCATTTTAATTTTTCCTCTTGTATATTGCAGCATTTACCCTATGGGGCAGAATTCTTCCGGCAATTCTGTGCCGATCGGAGATGCTGCAACCACACTTTCATCAAGTTCTACACAATCAACAAAAGAGGAAGACTTTTCATCTTTGATTCAAGGCATGTTCCCGAAACGCTGAAAAGTTTTGAGCAAGTATACTACTTTTTGGATCATAGTATACATACAGAGGGATATGTGTTACTAGGAGATTGTAAAGACATAAAGTTCAGTTTCCTTCATATGTGTTGATTAATATTTGTAGGTAGAATAATAAGATGTTTGCTGAAATATTGCAAGGGATGTTGCTTGGTTCGTGTTCTGTTGGTCCTCTCCTCGCATATCCCTCGATTTACATTCTCCTCGCATATCCCTCGATTTACATTCCACCTGGCCAAGAGGCCTCTGGTACAGGTGGGGGTTTCGCCTTCGGGACTTTCCCCTTCACAAAGAAAAAAATAATAAGATGTTGAAATTGCATGCAATTTGGTCCTTTCCCTTCTGACAGGAATCTGGACATCCCGCTCCTTTTTCAAGAACAGAAACAGCTAAACTTGAAGTTCAACTTTTAAAATTTGATTTATTATTTAACATGATTCTTAGAGTATCATCTATTTGACTAAACGCACGAATTAGTTTAACCGTGTTTAGCAATTTTATTTACGCATGTCAGTACTTAAAAATAAAAAAGATAATCTAATTTGCCGTAATTTTGGGCGTCGAGATAAAAAGTCAGCCCGTTGTACTAAGCTCTTCCCGGACCACAAGGGTCTATTGTACGCAAACTTATCTTACATTTCTGTAAAAGGTTGTTTCCACGGCTTGAACTCGTGACCTCATGATCACATGACAACAATTTTACCATTTACCTCGAGATAGTATTATTGTAAGTTGAGGTCGTGATTATGTGTAATAGGTAGATTATAACAATATACCCAGTGTAATCCCACAAGTGGGGTAAATGGGTACAGGTAGATTATGTCAAAAAAAAAAAAGTGAAATGGATAAGTAGAAGTTACAACTTAAAGTGTACCAAGCTACTGTGAAAATTTAAATATACGAGAAAATGACAAAAATGATCTTACGAGTGGGGTAAATTCAAAGTAGTTCCTTAAATACTCCTGAGCTGTTTTGATTGTTTAAATTCGTCAAAATTGTGCATTTTTTGGTTTCTGTCAAATATAATAAAAAGTTGTCTGCTAGATTTAAGGAAAACTATGGGGGAAAATGATGAACTTGACCTGCTTGCCGTAAATGATAAATCTACCACTAAGGATATGGTAGATGGTAAGAATTCCTCCGCTCTTAATTAAAGATTTCGAGTTTCATCCCATGGAGTGAAGAATTTGGTAGAAAACACTTATCCTTGTACCTATCCAATGCAAATCTAACTTAGTTAGAATCAGTAAATTTTGAATATCTAACGATGAAACTAAAAAGACTTGCTAATATATCTCGTGTGATATGCTTGCAGCTTGAAATTGTGAGATTACAAACGCCCCAGCATGACAAGTTAACAATTAAGACAATTTGAAAAAGTATAAACATACGTGAAGCTTTGATCCTAAAATACCCTTGAATTATGGGATTTGGTATAAAAATGTCATTCGTTTACTCTTTCGCTCTAAAATGCCCCTGCCGTCAACTTATTGAGCCTAAATTGACCTTATTTTTAACGGTCATTTGACAGCGGGCATTTTAGACTTTTTTGTACCAAATCTCATAGTTCGGGGGCATTTTAGACTTTTTTCCGTTTAAAAAAAACACGCGCTCTCTCTACATTCACCGGCCCATCCAACCCCCTTTGACCCATTCTCTCATCTCTTCCATTTTAGTCTCTTTCCTCCCATCAACCCCTCCCTCCTCCAATTACTTTTCATTTTTCAAAAGTAAACGTTTAACTATGCAAAATTATTTTGATTATGACCAAAATAATTAAATTAGTTTGAGGTTGAATCTGATTCTTAGTTTATATCTTTTACTTAATTATTTAAGTTTATTGATTTAACGGAGTAAAATATTATTTATTAATTATAAGTTAACTTATATAATTAATTAAATAATTATTTTCACTATTTAATCGTTAAATTTTTTGATAAATATCTTTAAAATCATAATAATTAGCAAATATATACATTGTACATTGTCAGGTATATACAATTCACACGATATATAACCTTCGAGTTAGATAATTCACATATTATAAACAACAATGTGTTAATGTCACGATCCAAATTACGGATTGTGACGGCACCCACGCTACCCCATGGTGTGCGAACCCTTCCCTTAAACCGAAACATTTAAAGAACATGTGAAAGTATAATTTAATTAAAGTTAAACCATTAGCATAATATAGAAGTCAACGT